>SSNP01000023.1:3162259-3332673 GCA_006937955.1 Pachypanchax playfairii
CCCCCCCCCCCCCCACCCTCTTTATAGCAAAGCGCTTCAGTAAGACCGTTTAACAGCTGCTGGCATCGCTGCCAGTTGAGGATATTTACGCACGGATCCAGATGCTGTCTGATGACGACACACTCTTGATGTCAGCACCATCTTCAAAAGCAGCAGCGTCACAATTCAAACAGATCTTGTCTATTTTTTCCTCAGATTGTCCCAACAACAGGTCAGTTGTGTTGGGAAGGTCGTTGAAACGCCTATCAGTGTTGGTCATTTGCATCGCGCGAGGGACTTCCTATAACAAAGCTGTAAAACAGATAATGCGCGCGAAGCTTTGAGCCCTGCAGCTGTCCCGTAGGCAGACACAACCAGAGACACGTGCGCACGGTATGCGATGATCACGGAGGAGGGCGGCGACGAGCACACCCCCTCCACGCTCAAAGCGCGCGCTAACACACCCGCGCGTGCACGTCTTCCACCACCTCTAATCAATTAGTCAATCAATTAACCGAGCCCCCGCTCCACGCGTGGTCATCACGAGGCAGATTAGCTCAGTAATGATCAAATTAATTCTTAATAGTAGATAATGAACAGGGAACGAGTTTATTATTTTCAGGGGGAAAAAATGAGGGAGATATTTGTCTTAGTTCTGAATCTAATTTAACATGCAATAAATAAATAAATAAATAAAGTCAAGATGAAAGCTGTGATTCAGGTTGAGTCAAAGAAGAAGAAAACAGATCTTTTATATAAAGGGAAAAAAAACCCTTGTGTAAATTATTAGAAAACATCAGGACAATTTTTGCTTAAATCTCAACTGTCTTTCTTTGAACAAAAATTTTAAAAATGTAAACATGCATATTTCTACAAATTCATGTTATCCAAACTATTACCTTCTTTGGATCTCTTCCTCTCCACGTTCCCGTCTCCAAACCTTGACAGGAGTTTGAAATTTCCGGGCTTCTGTTTGAAGCGGTGATTGGCCCAGGAGGAGCTTACCTACATGCAAATGAAGCAACGCAACCTTGTTGCCTCTGATCCAGAGCGTGAGGAGGAGGACCAGGAATACACTCATGATTCCCGAGCTCTAGAAAAAACACCTCGAACTCCTTTAATGTTCAAACTTCACAATTAAACGGACTGGGGTTGGGAAAAAAACTGAGAAAATACGGTTTTTCGAATATTTTAGGCACCAGTCGTGTAGAACGCAATCACGGAATCCAACAGGACAGACCGATTCAATACTTCAATACTGTTATGAAGCGAGAATGAGTAGCGCAGACGACAGCGGGAGCAAGTGCTCGTCGGGCCCCATTTCCAGCTTTACCATCCAGTCAATTTTAGGCACCCCGTCCGATGAGCCGCGCTCTGGGACCAAGGAGCTCTCCAAGGGGCCGTCTCCTCCGCGGAGGCGCTCGCTGTCGGTGTCCTCCTCCGAGGAGTGCAGCGGCGGGGAGGACTCAGCAGACTGCTTCTGCTCCGACACGGGTCACAGCGAGCCGTGCACACAGCACCAGGCTCACAGCTTCTGTTTAAGTGAGTAACACGTCTCCATTATTTTTATTGCTATTATTACTATTATTATTATGATTATTATTGTTGTTGTTATTATTATTATTAGTAGCCTATTAATATTATTATTACTACAATTTTTTTCAGAGAGGATACACATTTTATCTTACCATAAATTAATCCTTTTGTGATTTTAATTATCTTACATCTCCAATTACGTTTTCCAGCGTCTGTTTTCGACTTTAACGCTCACGTGCAGCGCATCCACTTTAGTCGATCTCTGTCATCAGACCAAATTCGCCATGTGTCTTTTTTCTCATTTCTAATTCAATCGCGGCTGCAAACTGATGAAACATGTTTCCAAAATGGCTGCACCGGGCCCCGCAGTCAAGTGAGCGTTAACTAGAACGGTATTTAATTAATGGCTCACTGCAGCTACACCAACTGTTTATGTAAACTCTCCGGTGTCGAAGTCAAAGTTCACACGTGACGGATTCTCGAACTCGAAAATATCTAAAGATGACAAATCTATTTATACCCCAGTGTCTTGCTCATCCTTAGATAATGGATATTACGGGCTATATTGAGTAAGGGGCTTATTATGTTCTTCTCCTGCTGCGTTCAGGTTCTACCAAAGGTCTTCTGTCTGGAAATGACGGACTTGCACGGCGGCCGCACCTGTCACAGCCTCTTCTACAGGATTACAAGAAGGAACAGGAACGACCGTGTCATCAAATGTCACCTCTGTCGGAGGAAAGACAGACAGACGGTGTGGACAAGCAGGGCAACTCGGCCAAAAAGAAAACGCGCACGGTTTTCTCCCGGAGTCAGGTGTACCAGCTGGAGTCCACCTTCGACATGAAGCGCTACCTGAGCAGCTCGGAGCGGGCCTGCTTAGCCTCCAGCCTCCAGCTGACGGAGACTCAGGTCAAGACGTGGTTTCAGAACCGGAGAAACAAATGGAAAAGGCAACTGTCAGCTGAACTGGAAGCGGCCAACATGGCTCACGCCTCCGCACAGACACTAGTGGGGATGCCGCTGGTTTTCAGAGATAATAACTTACTGCGTGTACCGGTTCCCCGGTCCATCGCCTTTCCGACGCCTCTTTATTACCCGGGAAGCAACCTGCCAGCGTTACCTTTATACAACCTGTACAACAAAATCGAGTACTGATAGACTGCTCTGTATTATGTTCACCACTGCAGTCCACGTAAAACAACGCATTACAAAACATTACATTCTTATATGTGTCCACATAACCTGTATAATAATTGTATCACTTTATTTGTTGGAAAAAATCTTATGCAGCATCTGTAAGTCTCAAGAAAAAGCAATTAAGTTTCCCTACATGTATAAAAATACACCATGTGTATAACTATTAATGACACATTTGTACCTTTTTTATGTTCTTTTTTATGTTTGACTGAAAAAAACAAAACAAAAACAAACAGAAAAAAGCCAAATATCACACACCACAACTGGATCCCAAAACAGCTGCTTTTACACATTTTGTCTGTAACTGGTTCGACTAATTAGACTTTTTATTTTATCAAAAGACAAAAAAATCTCCCACAAGGGGAAAATACTGATGTTTTTATTGTAAATTAGACCCTCAGTTATGATCGCATTCAATAAATTTTTCTATTTCAGTGACAGCTGGATTTGTTTGGTTTCATTATGTCCTTTTTTTGCTTTTTAAAAACTAAATATGAACCTTTAAAACAAATAAATCATCATTCAGTTTTGAGGAATTTGCACAAAAAAATATTTTTGTGTAAAAAGGCTGGTGGTATTTTTGTTTTGGAGCAGCACAAATATCTTGCTGAAATATTTAATACGTGTGTTTTAAACTTTTAGCATCTTTACCTCAACTGCTTAAAACAAAAGGGAAAAACCTGAAAACCATTAAACAAAATCATCCAAATATTTTTTCTGGACAGAAATATTTTAAATAACATGGAAAAAAAATGTTTTTTTTTTTTTTTAGGATTTCAGTGTTGCCGTTTGTCTTTAAGACTTAAAATATAGCTAGCTGCTTTATAAGCCATAAAGCAAAATAAAATATGGACACTTCTTCTAAAATGCCACTAGTTTCTTTATATGTTATTTTGTCAGTTTTATAGTGATGCATATTAAAAATGAACGGAGTATAAATGAAAAAGTTGATGCTGTTTTATAAAGTAAATCTCATTTTAGGCTAGAAAAGACATGTTCACTATCTTTAA
This sequence comes from Pachypanchax playfairii, assembly GCA_006937955.1. Lineage (NCBI taxonomy): Eukaryota > Metazoa > Chordata > Actinopteri > Cyprinodontiformes > Aplocheilidae > Pachypanchax > Pachypanchax playfairii. The sequence continues at coordinate 3,165,982 of SSNP01000023.1, forward strand.
CCAATCGTGCCTCTGGGCGGGATCTTCTCTCATGTGAAGTCTGTCTCCAACAGCTCTTAAGCATCAGGCCTTGTAAGGGGAAACCCAAGAAAGGAGACATACTGTAAAAAGTTCAAGACTCTGGCTGTCATTGAGCTCTACATCCATTCTCTGTTTGTGTCATGGATTACTGAATAAACTGCACGTTCAGTTCTACACAGTGGGCCCTCATATTTCAGAAGCTATTTGATTTTTAAGAACCTCGGCACAACAAAGAATTACATAATATCAAAAGAAAATGAAGAAAAAAAATTCGTAAACTTTTATAACTGTTGAATTTATGCATATTTGAAACACATCTGGACACAATCACAAACACTGAATCAGTCTCAAGCCCACACTAAAGCTCTCAGATGTCTCCTGGTTGATAGGGAGCAATAAAATTGTGTCATTTGCCAGCTTTTCTTGGGTGTCACATCATGTACAAGGGAGTGCCCTTCCACCCATTCAACCCTCTCTATCCATCCCAACGAGCTCTCTCTGTGTGCTAATGGCTACATTACCTACCAGAATCATGACTAGCCAGGCTCTGCTGCCTCGCAGATTATGCCTGACCCAATTTCTGCAACAGCCGCCCCGTGTTTCTGGGAAAATGGATAGCGTTAGACAACAGTGCTGATTTATGGTTAACTCCAGCTACAGCGAGGAGGTGAGCTGCAGGAGGATGAATTTGTGACAGATAGGAGGGAAAGAGAGAAGAGAGATGGAGAGAAGGATGGGGGACAGTAACGCTTACAAAAAGGAGCAATAGCTTTGGTTGAATGAAGCTGTTTATTAGTTTCCAAGTGGTCATTATGTCATTGTGCGTGATGGCAATGTGCCGCTCTTGTGGATGGATGTTTGCACCCCACTGACTTGAGGGATATCTGCATGACCTGTCACCCTTAGATGTTTGATTTACAAGACAGGGAGCAAGAGAGATGCTGCAAGAATCAAAAGGAGAGAGTGGAAAGAATAGGTGGGAGGCAGAGGGGAGTGTTTGATGTAACCATGTATCACAGCAATGGCAGACGTGAATTACAAATTTTAATAGCAAAGCAATGAAAATGATTTGAAGTGGTTTGAGCTGCAAAGAGACGGCGATTGACATGGTGATGAGGATTTGTCAAGATGATATGCTTTGCCTTAGGATTCATCAAACCGGCCAGGAAAAGTGAAAAGCAAGTGTGTTTTACTCGCTGAGATAATTTATGATGGGAATAATGGAAACTGAGAGCTACACTCTTAAGCGAGGGAAAGGAAAAGACACAATGCATCAGCCAAATCGATAATCTGGATATATTTTTAAAGCACATCTACAAGCTAATTATGAATTAAAAGAAAAACTTCCACACATCACCTCTTTTACAGCTTCATCAAGTCTTCATTTAATCGAAACCTTATTGTCTCTTTTATGTTTTCCCCTAATATCTCAAGATCTCGCTCTTCTTTTTTTGTTCTTTTTAACAAACTCCATCCTTTTCATGATTTATTTAGACGAGGGCTTTTCAACTAGCTCCCCACATATTTGCAGTCATTTGATTTAAAAAGAAAATGTGTGGCTTTCCTATTAAAATGGATGGATATGAGGTGTAACACCGCAAGCAGATTGTGAGCCGCGGGTCTGCTTCAAGACAAGAGTTTTAAAACCGATCGCAATGCATTAAGCCAGACAACTCTCAAGACCTGTTTGCTCACTAAATGAATTTGAGAGGAGCGTAACAAGGTTTTTGAGGCAAGCCCTGTCATCCGCTGGCTTTAACCAGCCTCTGTATTTATGGGTTAATGGTTAAAAAGGAGAGCTTGGAGCAGAAGTGATTTTTTATGATTCTGTTTTATATCAACTGGAAATGAAGGAGCTGAAGGGAAATTGTGTTTGCCCCCCCTTTTCTCCCCCTCTACAGCCTCTTCCCTGAGGAGAATGCTACCAGGCAGAGGGTTATGGTAAATACACAGCATATGGACTTATTACAGAAATTATTCAGAGGTCATTAGAAATGATTTAATCCAGACAAAATTCAGATAGAAATGAAATGAAAAGTGAGCTGAATGTTATTTGCAATGTGGCATCTGCTTAAAAATAGCCAGCTGTCAAATCAGTCTGCTTAAACTCAGATTTTGAGATGTTCTTTCAGAAAGGTTAAACAGCCTGTTATTTGAACCGCCATGAAAACCTTTCAGTCTCTAAGGCAGGCATCTCCAACCCTGGTCCTCGAGAGCTACTGTCCAGAAGGTTTTAGATGTGTCCCTGCTCCAACACAGCTGAATCAATTAACTGACTTACCTCTTGAGCAAGCCATCAAGTTTAGCAACGGTCTGCTAATGAGTCATTCATTTGATTCAGCTGTGTTGGAGCAGGGATGCATCTAAAACCTTCTGGACAGTAGCTCTCGAGGACCAGGGTTGGAGATGCCTGCTCTAAGGTAAACTCTCCAAGCAAAAGGTTTTACAAAAAACTGGATTAGGGCTTCATTGGAAAACTGCATTATTCTTTATTGTTAAATTACCAACCATTTCTTGAACTGTCTGCTTGAAGTGCCACTCATGGCACAATATGCATCAGACTATTACAGTCTACAGTATATGTAGAAAATTCTGCCTTTACTCAATAGATAAAGCCCATTAGCATTACCTTTGACACAATAATGGCCGTGACATACAATTTTCTGCTCTCCATTTTGTATTTGTAAGGATAATAGGGGGATTATCTTGAAGGCCTTATGCTACACACTCAAGCGTGAGACCACCGAGACAGAGAGCTCCTCAACAGTTGTTTTCACATCCTCCCCTCTCTCTTTTTCTCCTTCAGCCCTTCCCTCTGCTCCTGGACCCTTAAAGAGAAGCAGGGAAGATAAAGCATGTCATTATTCTATTAAAGACCTACAATTTTTGTAATGGGACTTGCAGTGGTCGGCAGAAGTGCAGGCAGCTTCTTCAATATCCTGGACATTATTTGCTCGTTTAGTTAAATGATGTTTCTAATTCCCTCATAATTACTTGTAATGAGGCTGTCTCCCTCGTTTTGATGCGGCTACATCTTAATACAGCATGGCATTCTTTTTAGGGATAATTACCTCTCATGAGGCCGAGGAGCAAGCCTGCGGTTTGCTGTGTGCTGCACACGTGGCAAATTGGCTTGCTTCCTGCCATCTTGTCTTCCTGCAAATTGGTAAATTAAGTTTCTCGGTCGGAGCATTAGAAATGTTAAGTTTGCTTTCTTGCCTCCTTCAAATGATTGGCTTCCCTGATAGACAGATATGTGCTAGTTTGTGTTTCATATATAGAGCTTATGATTGGACAGTGGAACATTTGTGCAATAAGAATAATCATTTGTTAAGAGACAGTTTTTATTTTATTTATATTACCTTGATGTGGAGAAGCAAAAAAAAAAAAAAAAAAAATTAAAGGTAAAGGTAAAATCTCAGCTTTCATATTTAGGGACAAACATTAAATTTGTTTTGCAGTAAACTGTCAACTAGAATCAAGTCATATATGCACACATGTCACTGTATTAACCTGTAACAATTATGCACACAAATACTGCTGCACTGTAAAAGCATGAATTTAAAAAAACATCACCTTTATTCAATATGGCAATGATACATTATTTAATATCAATTTAAAGTTTCAAAGCTAAAATTAAAGGATTAGAAAAAACATGCAGAGCTCAGGATGAGAATAGATTTTTTCTTCCTGGCTCCCCACGGTCAACAGAACTGTCTGTGTTGTCCCTCTGAAATGATCCAGCTGCCGTACTCCGACCGCAGCCGTTTGCAGGGTTGGCTGAGGGGTTTTTATTTCTAAGTGCTGATGTGTCGCAGACAGTTTGGCTCTACAAGGGCCTGTTACACGCCGATTAAAGAGAGGGAAGGAGTGCTCCCGCAGGGCGGCCTTGTACATTTACCCTGACCACAAAAAGCTCTAACGTTTACACCCTGGTGCTGACATGACCTTCAAACAAGGTCCCTCTGCTGCCTGGGTGCATACTGGAACTGTCTGGAGAAGACCAGCAATGGACCTAACAGACAGACAGGAAGAAGTCATATCTTTATATCAGAAATGACCTGCTATATCCTGAGAAGTAAGAAGATATGGCTTTTATTGGAAAATCTAGTTATTTTTTCCACTTGCAATATGTGTGATTGTGTGTTTCCAAAAGGGTTTTGTCTGATTCGCTGCCTGCAGGAGAAAAAAATGGCATGACAAGTACATCTCCATTACTACGCTGAGCAAACTGACAAACACAAAAGCTACTAAATAATTCAGTTTCAAATTCAGTCATCAATCACCTAACGGTGGAAGATAAACATCACTTGTTTTTATTTGTGAAAGCGCAAACAGATTCTCAAGTTAATCCATTGTCTTAGCTGAATCTGTGATCTGTTTGTTATGAGATTTGATATTGAGGTCTTTTTAATGCAGAGACCGGGGATCTCTTTGTACGAACCAAGTGGTCTCTTTCAGCTGCAGGGGTCTGGTGTATAGAGAGATGATCTGTCACTTTAGTCTGAGACTGACTGCTGACCACATAGCCTACAGCGCGGCAGCAGGGAACACAATGAGAGCAGCACACTATCACCTGACAGCTAATTAGGGATCACTCCCCTGGAAGGGAATACATTGTCTTTGACGGAATGGGAGGAAGAAAGCAAAAGGTCACTGAAATCCGTGTGAAGTGTCAGTCAAAGCCACAAGCCACCTGCAATTTCTAAAGGCAACTTCTTGAAGAATAGTTAATGCAAATGTGATTTTTTAAAACATAAATTAAAATCCCACGTCTTTTCAAAGTATTTAACTTTAACATGACCAATTGTTTTCTTTTTCTCCCTTTTCTCTGCTGCTGTGTCCGTATTTGTTGCAGTGTGTAAAGTTGCACATACGGGGTGTAAGTCTGGTTTATTCCAGGGATTTTTTTGAAAACACATTTGTAACCATTAGTTGAGTGTAAGGTTTCATGTGCAGAGTGCATCCTTTGGACTGGTGTCAGAGTTTCGTGAAGCTCTGCAGCAGCCTCTTTAGGAGGGACAGTGCTGAGAGGAGGAGGATAGAGGTGGTTGTTCAGGGGGGAGGAGAGGGGAGCTCTGGAGCCTCAGCGTCCCACCAACAATGCATCACGGCAGGCAGGGTGTAACTTGAGCACCCCCTCCGGCTCTGGTGTGGCCTCCCACACCACACTCCCCCTCAGCTGTGTTTGCACCCCCAAGATGCTTTTAAAGAGATTTGGACAGCGAGAAAACAGTTCTTCAAAAGAATTGTCGTCACATTAGAAAGGAATTAGCGACGCCCGAGGCCAAGGATTCCCTCCCCTAACTACCCCTGAACAATCCGTCTTGGTGCCAGGCGGCTGGTAAGGCACGCTCAGTGTGTAGTGAGGAGGACAGCCAGAGATTCCCATGGTCTTGCAGGTGGACAAACCTTGCCGAGGTCATCGGGAAAGGTTACTGTCTAATCCATCTGCATCACGGTCGGTGTTTGAAAGATGTCTTATACGACAAGTGCAGCATTGGTGTAGAAAGAGGTTTTAACTTAAACTTTTTTGTCTTGATACAAGCACACCATCTTTTGTAAATTGTCAATTTAGAGTCTTAACATAAACACTGACTTCCATTATTTTTCACATTTTCAAATTAATGCAGGAAAACAATTTCAGCGCCTGACCACCTGTTCTTCAAAGCCTGCAGGCCCCACTGACAATAACCTTTCCTCTCACTATTAGACAAACTAATCTGATCAAGAAAAAGATGGGAGCAGTGAGGGGGCAGATACTTGCAAACCATATGCTGCAGGGTGGGACTTGAAACCACCTCTTTTCCAGTCCCTCTGATGGTTGAAGAGCTACTATAGCTTTCAGCTTGACCAGAATACCACACAGGGGGAGGCAGAAGACACACATTAAAAAAAAAAAAAAAGATTCAAAGAACTTCCAGGTGCACACCTTCCAAAGAAATGCCTTTAAAACACAATTACATGACTAATAAAACATATTATTTCTAATTTACTTGGGGTTTGCCTTAGACTGATGTGGTCAGACAATGTGAAGGTAAATCGACACTAGTCATACTAGTAGGCCCCTGAAATGGCACGAAGCAATTGGCCAATTAGGATGTGGCTCATCATGACAAACTCATCTGCAAAAGGACGGCTTAACCTCCAGGGTTCGTGGGTCAGGATCAAAGGGTGTCCCCTTTGGGACTGCAGAGATCCTTGGAGAAACGCTGATCCCAAGCTTTTGTAAAGGAATCTTCTAATTATAATAAATCTCCTCTGCAAGCTAAAGACAGGAGTGCTTGGTACAGTGGCTATACGATAGCTGTGTCCCAAGGGCCTGCAGGTAGTCTATAGATGTCTGGGTAGAAGACTGATAGGAGATAGTGATTGCCAACAGGGTTGTGGTCTCTCATTTGCCCAGGTCAGAACCTTAGAGTGGGATCACAGGTTTGGCAGCTAAGACTGACCAGCACCTCTGAGCCTTTGTAGCCTCTGGTGTGTAACTGGGTCTTTGACCTTGCCCACAGATTAGTATCAATATCAATGCAAATACTGGATTGAACCCTGATTTTTAGTCATCTTTTCTTTATTTTTTATTTGATTTAGAAAGAGAGTGAAGCTCAGTTTTAACAATTCTGCAAAGAAGTACTATAGCAATCAGCTGTAAACTGATTTTAGAGATTAACTGATTAAAGCATCAAAGATTAGATTAAATACATGGAAACTGATGGTTTTCTGTGTTGAGTTGACTGACATCTATATCTCTGCGGTATTATTAGCAATGTTGAATGCTTTGCAGATATTCATTTACATGTATATATGCAAATATATATGTATTAACACACATTAAATTCCTGTCTGTTGGAGGGGGCAGACCAGCATCCTTAAAATTAACTAACTGACTCATAGAATCCAAACTGACACACTGAGATTTGACTCATACTTAGTTATTAACACAACTGCTGTGTAGTTTTACCTTTAGTGCTCTTCATAACCTCACCTGCAGTGCATCTTTGTCTGGTCTCCAAGCAAAGTTAGTAAGATGCTTTCAGTTGGCCACGAGGGGGGAGGACAGAGGAAAAAGGAGGGGGGGTAGCAGTTTGTTCTTCCTGCAATTAGCATTCATGGTTAGCTAAGCAGAACTAATGCAGCAAATCTTTGAGTCTTATGTTACCTGTCCTCCTGTGCTGGGATACCTGCAGGTCAGATTAAACTGTAACAAGAAAACAACCCCCCCGTGTATCCATTACAAGTCTTTCATTATTTGATGTGTTATTGGTAATTCCTTTTGAATGGCCATGACAAAAAAAACTATGTGTTAGCTAAAGCCTGTCTCTTNAGCCTTCAAAACACAGGATACCCCATGGGTGTGGATAATGTGTTAGTAATACTGTAATTTTGATGACAAACACAGTTCGATTGCACCGCTCGTGCATTGTTTGGAGGTGCTGACGGAAGGCACAACTCCCAGCGGCACATTTTGATCTGACCTGTTTTTAAGTGATAGACATCCTATGACAACATTGTTACATCCCTGCAAATGAGGCATCTGCCCTCAAATGTCAAGATTTAGTTCAAGTTTTTCTATTTTTGCTTGTCTTTTCACTTCAGTTTTAACCAGTTAGCTGATGTCTTCATCTAAATTTTCTCTACCTTTGTTTTAAGAACAACTTGTGTCTGCGGGGTGTTATATGCTCAACATTGTAGCATTTACGTCATGACTGAATGATCTCATGTCTAAGTAAGGCAGAGTTACAGCATGATCCGTTTTGTTCCAGTAAAGGAAGATGTTTGAAACTGCAATGATCTTGCAAGTTTTGTGTGACACACCACACTAGATTATATGTGAATAGAGTTTATCATGCAGTTTAAAGAAAAATGTCAACGTATGCTGTTGGTGGTTGCAAATTATTGTATGTAGTTAAAATTACACATATCTAATTAGGTTAATAACTGTGGAGATGAAGCACAGGTACTAATAATACAAAGTGGTACAATAGTTTTTTCAGTGCAAAAACATGAAAAATCAATGTTCAATAAAAATTTCTTTCTTGGTTTAAGTTCTTCTTATGTTAATTTGCTATGTTTATACTCTGCTAATCATTAACAGTTGTCTGAAGTGTTGTCTTATCAGTTACAAACAGGTACAAGCAGCACAAGCGTTCCCAATTGATCCACCAAAGACTCCCACTGTCATGAGAACACTGTCTGGTCCAAGAAGAGACACTGCTCAAAATCAATAAGTTTCCCGATGTCACCGGCTTCGCTAAAGTCCGCAACTTCCAACAGCTCTTTATTGAAAATATGTGACATAGTGTAAGAAATCATTGAAATACAAGTGATACTCTGGGCCACAGTACAGCTGCATTGATAATATTTTTGCATCAGTCGTTTACAAGCAATGTGACACCAAATGTGGGAAATATAAATTGAGTATACCTAGAAAAGCAGCAATTATATATGTTTCTAAATGTTTTCACACCTACTTAAACAATTCTCCTGCTACATATTGCAGTTTGCACAAAAAGCTGCTATTATGAAAGATAAATAATAGCTCTAATCAATAGAAGGTTATCTCGTAAACACATTCAACCAAATTGTTAGTGGCAGTTTATTTTATTAACATCATAATCAGTGTTTAATATACGACCTCAGTGGAAAACTGATAATCCTGCAGGACAACGTTGTTCAAAAAACTGATGCAGAGAATTTTGTTTTTACATTCATTGGATCAGAAAAATAATCACATTTAATTTTTAGTGCTTGTTCTCTGTTTGAATGATTTAAATCAAAGTTTGTCTGAACTCTTTTGACCAAGTTAAAGATTTACAAATTATTATAAGAAATAATTTTAAGTCGGAAAGCTGCTTCAAATGCGAACGTCACTCTACTTCAATATTAGTGTTTGCCTCCTTGCTGAACCAGAACTACTTTCCTCTACTTGATGTCCAATCTAAATAAAAAGATTGTAATATAATAAAGGACTTGTGGTCCCTACTTATTCAGTACTCACTCAGTGGATCGTTGAGATTTTTACAACTCCTCTCAATGAGAGAGAAAAAGAGATAAAAAGGCAAATAGTGTTTTTTCATGACTAAGAGGGAAGGTTTAAGGTTACCAGCTAATTTCCAAATCGTTACCTGTCCACAGGACTACATCCGGTCTCCTCGGTGGTTTTCAGTGAGGAACAGTATAATCTGTTATACTGTAGGGGTCATCAGCTCTTCCTCAACCAATGATTACAAGTAATTACCTGTTTTTTTCCTCCCTCCCTCCATCCAAGCCGCCATCCCTCCGCCTCCTCTTCCTCTCTCTTCTCCTTTCTCCCTTGAGCTATTACCCTAACTGGCTGTTGTGGAGCAAAGAGGAGGTGTGTGGAGAACAAGGCAGGCTTTTATGGACTCCCCACCAGCGCCACTCCACACCGCTCCATTTTGAAATTATCGGGTCCCCTTGCTTTTGAAGTCTCTGTAAGCGCACCCTCCTATTTACGAGATGGCTACGTACTTAAAGGTCACAGATTGATCAAGAGGTCCTAAAGATGCCCTTTTCACTGAAAGCATTGCAGTGCTGTGGCTTCCACAAGCCACATCTGTGGGAAAAAAGGGAAAATAAAATGTATCACTCCCCTGAAGTCAGGCATATTCAGACTTTAATGCACAATCCCATTTACCCTAGAAAATGCTACAATTGAGTATGGAATTCACAATGAGCAAAGCAATTTATCCATGCTTTTTTGTCCATTTCTGTTGGCTCAGGCACAAGAATATTTTACTCACTGATTATTCACAGATCATTTTGTAAATGTGTCCGACTCTAAGTTTGTTCAAACATGACACCATCTTGTCCACTGTCTTTGAAAATACGTTTGACTCACTGGAAACAACAGCATTAGCAAAAGTATCTAAAGTAGCAAAAATAATACGGCAATAAACTGAAACTTATATGTGCTACAGTTTTTAATAATAAAGTTTGTTTGAATCAGAAAATATTTTATTTGTCTTTCCTGTTGGTTTTAATTTTTAGGCATTACCTCCAACAACTAAAATTAATATGAATTAGATTTGCCTTTTTATTACCCCAAAAATTGATTAGAACCTTTTGATACAAGTTTCTACTGGATAAATAAATGTGTCGTTGGCAAAAACTCCACAAAATTATCGGTTCAGATATTTTTCCTAGTAATTTTGTCAAACTACATGTTCTTTGAGTCGATGAAATCAAACATGCAAGTAATGAGACGAAGATTTGGTTGAAGGCTGAAGAGACAGTCTAGAAATATTCTACAAACATACCTAAAAGTAATAAATATACAGCAGCAGGCTTTTCACATTAAATTCAACTCAAATTCATTAAATATTCATATTCGGTGTCTCAGCAACAGGCCAATATAATTGATGAATTTCAAATCAGTTGATATGTGGTCAAATCAGAAACTTTGCTGGCTTCTTAGAGCAAATTTTAGATTTTCCACAATAAATTTTTGCTAAAAATATAATCTTTGTGCCTTGGCCACAATATACTTCAAAAATTTCTAGTGGTTGAAGCAGCAAATACTCACCTCCCTTGACCCAAAAAAGAGGTTTAAAAAAACCAGCTTGCATGCTTTATATTGTGTTAAAAATTAAAATAAAATGAAAACAAATTCAACTAGTTGCATAAAATGTGGCCCAGTTGAAAAATCCCAGAAATTGACTAAGAAAAAAACATAATGTTTGATTTAGCTTAATTTCTAACTAATGTAACACCACAAAGAAAAGTATTTGTCTTACTCAGAACGCCAATGTGACAGAATGCAACAATGTTGTACAAAGGCACACAAGATTTGTTCATTATAAGGCCTTGAAATAAACTCATTTTGCCGTTATTATTATTGATAAATGACAAAGTCTGTGTGTTATTTATCAACTCACTGGAGATGAATGGGAGACGGTCAGGCAGCACATATAAAATCACTTTGACCCTTTATTTTAAAATATGCACACTGGCTGAGCAACTTTGTAACAGCGCTGACTATGAAACTTTATAGATTTCATCACTCACTGATAATATGATGCATGTCATTTATATGTACACAACACAACAAGATGAGGGGCCAGAATAGGACTAATGAAACTGTTTTGAGAGGTGGGAATGCAGAGATGGATGTTGTTTTCTACAACATTAACTTTGCAAATGGCTGCTGGTGAGAAGCAATGGCTCATGCCACACACAGTCTTCCTGTCAACACTGGCAACTTCCTGATGGTTGACATTAACACTGAGCCAAAACTCTCAAACCATTAAAAATACCTGTAGTCACACAAGGAACTACAATGAAGTAATATGTTTCTGAGTATGTTGAAATCTTATTAGCGTTGCAAAAACGCTTGTGGCAAAACACCAGGTGATTTGAAAAGTGTCTCCTGCTGTCTGCCAGCAGGGATGACAGATGAGGTGGGAACGATGTAAAGGGGTTGATGTGGAAAGAAAAAAAGAGCTGGGGGTATATAATATAGCTTAGCTGCATGGGAACCGAGCCTGAGTTAAATCCCTTCAAAATGAGTAATCTTACATAATAATATCCTCATGTGTCTTGATAAGAACAAACCTTGAACAAGCCGACGGCATCTGTCTGCAAGGTCTATGAAAACTCACTAAGAGTGTTATGGATCTTGAAGGCAGCTGTATCCATGGTAAATATGCTCTGTGACGCTCTAATTTGGAAGCTATATCTTCTTTAACGACACCATTACTGTTGGCTATCACCATAACTGCATCCACAGCAACAATCCCCACAAAATCCATGATGTGAAACCACATCAAGATGGCTTCCGCATTTGAAGGCGGCTGCACTGTTACACACATAAATGGGCGACAAACCCACACAACAAAAGCCATTAAATGCCCTCTTAAGACTGAATTAGTTATCTGGTATTGTTTTAACTGGGAAGTAATTAACTGACTTGGTCAATAGGTGGAATGGAGAGCTCTGCGAGGTGTTTATAGGTCCCGGGAGTCCCTGATGAGGTGAGAGGGCACGGCAGATCTCATTTATTCAAACTCAATGACCTGACAGATGCTCAAATAAAGGCTCAAACTCATATCTATTATTGATGGTATAAAAGAGACTTTATTCTGAAAAATATTGCTCTCACCCTTAACCACGATGCACAATTTCACTGATGCAGGATTTGTGCCCATTTGTGAGTTTGACTGGGTTCGTTTGTCCTGCATGTTTGTTCGTATGAATGTGCACATCTGTGTGAGTGCGTTAATCAGACGTGCTGAATGTGTGCCCTTTAAAAAAAAAAAAAAAACTTACACGCTTCATGGAAAGCCGGCGTGAATCAGTGAATGGCTCCTTTTGCTAATCATCTCTGCTGTAGCGGGGGGGGAAAAAGGGAGAGATAAATGTTTGAGTGGAGAGGTTGAGGGCGTCTCTTTCAGACCTGCCCCTGCTGTCTGTGAATAAAAGCCTGAAAAGGAGCCACAACGACAGGCTAGAAGTGAGTCCAACTGGGCTTTGAAAACGCTGCCTCTTCTCCAGGCCTTGGTGCTAATGCATCCGACTCAAAGGCTGTAAGCCAGGGAAAAAGACAGAAAGGCAGAAAGAAAAGAAAAAGAGTGAAAAAGGGGCTGCGAGACAGGGAACTGGTGCTACAAAGGACAAAGAGCTCCAAGGTGTGCCCTCGGTATTCAGTAATTGGTAAAAGAAGCTTCATTTCTTACAGTGATTTTCTGTCTTTTTACTGTCTCTGACAACCCTGATGCTTTTAATAGGAGTATGAGTAGGGGCTATTCTGTGCGCTCACACCCTCCTCCCCCCACGAGTCCCCTCAAACACCATCCTGTCTGGCTGCTCGGTGCTCAGCCTGTCCACCCCTCCCATCTCCTTCTCTCCTCACAAAATGGAAAAAGAAAAAAAGCATTAACCATATTCTTTCTGTCATTCTCTCCCTTTGAATACCTCAAACCCCTTTAGCTTTAATCATTTCTGGATCAGGCTCAGTCCAAATAAGCCAAGCCATTTTCTGCACTCAATTACTCCCTTAACAGCATCAAAAAGAAAAAGGATTCAGGTATAGTGAGGAGAGAAAGAGGGTGAGAGGGAGAAAATTGTGAAGCATCTTCATCCGCCAAAATGCTTTGAATGCTTCGAAGGGCTTTCTTTTTTTAATGAAAAACCAGTAATAAGAGATGGTTCCGACTATAACAAAATGTTTACTGTCTGTTCGCTGGCTGTGAGCTCTTCACTCTCCCCAGATAAATTGTTGAGGAGGGAAGAGGGTGAATAAAAGCTTGAAGAAATAAGACTTCAAATTATTACGTTTCCACGGAACCCCTACTTTCATTACCAAGGAAAATATATCAGAAGGTACTTCATTCCAAAAGGTATTTTAATAATACATTACTTTTCTCATAACTACTCTTAACCTTTAGATACAATGTGTTTTAGATGAATGCAGCTGTCAGGGCTTTGTGTTCAGATAATGAGACATCCAAACCTTATTTACAGTTTTCTGCCTGAACAAGAGATTTCACATGTTGCTCCGTGTTTGTACCTTGTGCAGCCAAATCTTTCTATCTATCTATCTATCTATCTATCTATCTATCTATCTATCTATCTATCTATCTATCTATCTATCTATCTATCTATCTATCTATCTATCTATCTATCTATCTGCTGGGTGTTTTATAAAATGTATGCAGGAAGTGCATCTGGATAGGTTCCTCTTTTTGTGAAGCAGCACTCAATCTATAAGCTCCAGGCTTAAAAAAGACTGCCCTGTTTTTCCTCATTGCCCAAATTGCCCACATTGTTCTAAATGCCTGCCAGTAGATACAAATCAAGTATGAAATGTGTGAACACCAACAGAGGTCAATAAAGCATGTCCACAGTAATATAATGTGATTGATTTTCCTCTGCAGCCCTTTCCATACAGGATTCTGCAGCGAGCACATTGACGATGATTACACAAAAACTGCTGATGGTTAATCATAATGGCCCAGGGTGAGCACTTTACTTCGGTGCACCCTCCTTCTCATCCCCCTGTGCTCATTTGCGCTCTTAGCCAGCTGATGGCCGGTGAGGTCAATATGACATGCATGTATCTCAGATCGCCATCCATGGAGGCAAGAGCGTAAGCTGCTGTTTGGATGTCTCACGAAGAGCCTCGACTGTTGCTGGCAGTTTCTCTCCACGCGCTCTCATTATATCAGTAGTGCTGCCGTGGGTGCTGGGGTCGAACACTGAGCGCAGGGTGGATGCTGTTCTAGGGTCCTCAACAGAAAAATAATATCTTTGCCTGCCAGTGGACTACAACAAACAGTAAACAGAAAAAGTAAACAGGTAGCTGTGAACCTCTTGGGCCGCAACCAATACGCAGTCTGGTCCAGAAGGAACAATTCCATAAAGTGTCAACATGTTTGAAACTATTTTTTATATTTTATGCAGCAGGACTTCCAAATGTATTTTTGCCAATCTCTGACTGTGTCCTCATCAAACCTTTCTATTTTCTGTTTTATTTACTGCTGAGCACTTTTATGAAATGTTTTTTTTCTGCTCGAAGCAGAATGACGTGTGACTGTTGCTCATAAACCAACACGGATGTCACTTATTCTTTATTAAATCAAGGCATATTACAAAAAAAAGGAGATGAGAAAAGCCTTGCTCTGCAGATTACTCTTGGCATTAAGGCAGACAAAGAGAAGTTACAAATTTGGGCTGTGAAAAGAAGGCCCAAGCAATGATTTTTGTAAACCTCCTTTTGAAAACCTACTCAAAATTATAGCTCTCGTCTTTGCCGAGATGATCATTTACAGCACATGAACAAAGCTGCCAGCTATCTAGGGTGTTAATTAAATCTAGATGCCTTTTAATGCATTTAAACACCCACTTTATGTCCTCCACTTTTCATCTTTCCACAAGGTATTTCACCATTCCCTTATTATGCTCTTTTAAGAAGAAAATTCGGGCCAAATGAATGTTCACAGAAAAAGAACAGAAGCTTTGACTCTTAATGGGCATGTTAGCGCGACAAAGTCGCTAATGGACGATGCTAATTATCACAAGCATGGAAAGCCTCACAAAGGGAGTGGATCAATATGTGACGCGGCATGCTTTCCTCATTCATAGATGCTGGATGATGACATATGCTTGAAATATGGCACTAGACAAGAGACCATTGTACGCCTGGGATGGTGGCGGTGACTGGGAGGGCAAGGACAAGGAGTGTACTGCTCTTTTATTTTTAATGTGAAATGGCTTAAACAGGATATCTAATGCTTTGAAAAGGGAAGACAACAGACAAAAAGAGTAGCAATGTGTTCTGGTGGATAATGGAAAACAATAAAGCCTCAATCTTAATGAATCTGGTTGAAGAGGAAGGTAAACAGACCATCTGTGTAGGGAAGCAGTGAAGAAATGGTTCGTGCAAGAAAAGGAAGAAAATCCAATTTTTCTTTAGATACAGAAAGTTAAGAACCAATTCATGAAGATGTAACAGATTTACTGAGTTATACATTAAACTAGAAGCCTTTTAAAGACACTTTTCACAATAACTGAAGCGACTAGAGTCCAGATGATAACATGATTATATGATTCTTTACTGTGCATTAGATAGATAACTGCAGGTGTCATATATGAGGAAATCATAAAGTCACAGCAAGTTGAATTTCCTTAAAAATAATCTGAAGAATCATTGATGGTACAAATGTTTGACATCTTTCAGCTTCAGAGAAAAAAAGATTTCATGCAGTCTTTTTTTAGAGCAATTTAATTAAAGTAAATATTGAGAAACGAGTGTCTGTGTAGTTTGTCAGGTCAAAATTGAAACCATAAATTAAAGCAGAGCTGCTTTAAGTTCACTTCCCTGAAGTTTCACCTTTACACGTGTTCAAATTCTGTTTAATGTTAAGTAAAAATGTTTTTCCTTTCTGCTGTGCCTTTAATGATGTCTAATTAGTTGTACTGCATACAGTCATTTTCTATGATGAAATGATGTGTAGAATTTAAGTGTGATTGAATTTTTAGCTTTCTGAGTGGAAAAACAATGATTTTTGATCTCTGGCTGACCGAGACTGTCGTATTTGTCTGGATATTTTGCTATTGCTTATTAACGTCTCACAACCACTTCAAATTTCCTTTCAAGTTTCAGAAGCATGTTTTCAAATAATTCATACAAAAACTGCTCTTCAACAAAACCAATTCAGATATTTAAATTTCTTCTTCAATCTGTTCTCCATGAATACTTTCATTCAAATGATTTCTTTCTCCTGAATGTAAAAAGCACCAGCAATGATAAGCACTATTAGACACCAGGTGCTGAAAATGGCTTCCATTCAGACTAAATAGATGCTCAACTGTTTGCACAGGTTTTTAAATCCGTTTCCTGTTTCCAGACCAGCTTGTTCTCAGATTAAAATGACCTGTACGACCACGTTACAGCATCGGTTAGGTGTTTCAAATGTAGCCATGTGTTTAAAAAAGTGCAAATAACAAGCATGACTTTGGAGTGGTGGACCTCAACCAAAATGAAGCTTATCAGACAATTCTGCATCATTGTAATCTGTAACACTAGTCCCAAAGCCAGATCCTTGGTCAGTGTAGCATGGGCATACAGCCAAAACAGACAAGTGAACATTCAAACTAAAACATCTGAACAGGTAACTGGATCTCCCACAACTTTGGGGGTAATTTAGACACGACGTGGCACACTTTCTTTGGGGGAAACATATCCTGAGGTGGAACCCTCCTTCTTCCTTCTCCTTCGAGAGAGTCCATTGATCCACTGTCTAGCGAGCCCTGTGTCTCCAGTATCAGGATAATTCCAGGTGGGATTGGTTTCCCCTTGTTACCTTGTAGTTGGGAGCCTTGTTCCTGCCCCTTCCTAATTCTCTCCGCCTTAACTTCCCAATGGCAGTGGACCCAACCGCCAGACAATGGACCCCTTTGTCCCTGTTTGAGGCAGCAAAAACATGGAGATAGAGTTGGGAAGTTACAAAATGTGCCTGCTGTTTCGTCTGTTACTGACATGCAAAAATAATAAAAAATTTGATATAACTGAAGGTGGGTGGGTCAAATCACCACAAAACCCTCAGTTATCATTAAACATGACCTTCTGGGACTGTGTATATTATATTGTTTGGACCCAGTTTATTTGTTATTAGAAATCTTTTGATACATGTTCCATAAATCGGTTTTTAAAGCATGATCATGCTTCATTTCTTCTCTTGTAATTAATTGTGCAACAGAGTTCAAGCAGCTACTGAGAAGAAACAAGATATTTTTTATGGCAGCATGTAAACTAACTATCCAATCACACTCTCAGAAAACCCACACTCATCCCTATAATAGGAATTTATGCTGCCTGTGACACTGGCCATCTCTTTTAGTCTTCTTTCTTCTCCTCTCACCCAAAAATAATGCAATAAAGGATTTCTCTATAAAAGTTCTCACCACACAGGCAATCCCTATTTTTCCTTCTTTTTCGCTGCTGGACAACACAAACAAGCAAACAAGGCTTGAGAGTGCATCGTTTGATTTCCATATAGATGAAATGTGTGCGATGAAATAAGCAAGTGTCCATTTGTGCATGAGGCACAATGGTTTTCATTTTGAGGCTTTGGTGTTGTTCGAACTGCTGCATGAATCGTCCGGACAAAAGACTAAACAGGATGATTTTCCCTCCTTTGTATTTCTAAAAGAGGCACTAATAGATTTTGACACTGTCCGAACACTTGAGACATGATAGAGGTTAAAGGAACACAGGAACTGAGATGATGGCATCCTTCTTTCAAATTTATTCCAGGCATCATTAGTCACACTTGTGATTGTGTCTACTTCATTTTGAGTCTTATGTTACACAATAAGGGCAGCCATGAAAGATGTATGAAACATTTTGAAATTTCATAGACCATTTTTACTGATATTTGATGGATAAAATATTTTAAAAGATTTTACATATTTAAGACAACTTAACATGTTGGCTTCAACAAACCCAAGATGACAGACTGTATGCTTGTGAAAGCAGGAAGTAGAGATGTATAGATCAAGGTTTTCAACAAAGACTCAACGTTTGGTTCAGATCTTTGTTGTGCAACTTCTCACTGCAAAAGAACAAGTTTGGTATTCAGTTCAAACATACATCCGTTTTCTGAACCCACTCAGGGTCACAGGGAGGTTGCTGCCTACCGCCAGCGGTCACTGTGTAATCAGCTGGATATACGCCGTGGGCAGGTTGCCAGGCCATCGTGGGCCACATAGAGATGAACAAACGTTCACACACCCACACCTAGAACCAATTTAAATTTGCCATTTAACCTAACAAACTTGTTTTTGGTCTGTGGGAGGAAACCTGAGCACCTGGAGGAAAACCACACACCTGTGAGAACATTCAAGTGCCACACAGAAAGGTCCCAGCTGAGTGTTCAGTGTGTGCTGACCCACTGTACCACNATGCAGCCCCTCAATTCAGTAAAAAAACAAACTGAATTATATCTTTATACATATATTAATTATTAATCATGTGACAGTAATGACCTCACATCAATATTTTAAGAGAATCCTCATTCTATTCAACCAGAACATAACTTAACACAATCCTCACAAATTCACAGAAAATGATGTTAATGCCACAAGCAGATTGAGCATTTTGGTGTTTGTTAGTATTGATTATAGACTGATAAGTTTTCAGTTCCAAAATGTCAAACTTTCTTTAGAATTTTTGGAGTTTAGAATTTGCTTCTCATAATGTTCAGTTTTGGTTTTGTCTGTCTTTTGGAGCCCACCCATCCTTTGTTCTGTTTTCTCATACTGTTTGAAATAAAGTGTTGAACCTTTCTACGTTTTTGAATCTTTTATTCTGAATTTTCTCAGTCGTTATCATTTTATACTCATCACACTACTGTGCTGTAAACTAATTCTATTACCTGTAGGATGTTCAGTCAGGTGTCTTCTTTAGCATCGTACAACTTTTCCAGTCATTTGTTGACCCTGTTTATCCCTAGAGAGAATCTTGTTCATCCATTCACTAATTAGATGACGAGGCATTTGGTTACATCAGGGGAGCAATCTCAAAATAATAAAAAATAAAAAAAACACTTAAAAATATCCATAGCCTATGGCCTTTATCTATACAATGTTTAAATTATTACATTTTTATTATAAACAGCTATATATTTTGTGAAATATTTTAGACAGAATATGCAAAAAAAGTGAAATAATAACACTGCAAAGATAGTTTTCTATAGGAAATAACAGATGGGTCAAAGTATTAGGGGGAAAAAAGTTCAGACCAGCAACCTTAACAGAGTTCTTTTAGACACAATGATCAAGGTTTATATTCCTTTGATCAGCACAAGTTCTTTACCAAACCTCTCAGGACCAGATTCTGGGCTGACACGCACCAGTATCTCTCATCTTGTGATGAAAAAAGCTTGTGCAGTGCATACAACTAAACAATATTTCACTCCCAGGTTCCAGGTCCCATTTGAAGAGATCACATCGGGACATGAAAGCACTCTTTCTTCCTTGTGTTCAACCCCACTCATGTTGGCCCGAAGCGTCGATCCTCTGATGGTGGTAAATGAGTTAGAGACAATCCAAGTCTTGGGTAAATGGAGTAGTGAGCTGTTAATGCTGCTCGAGTGGTTGTAACAAAGCACTGAAGAGACATAAAACACAGAAATCGAAAAAAAAAAGAAAAAATAAATAACACACACACACCACACTATCTAAGACATGTTGGATGACTGGAGATAAGCCCAGACAGCACATTAACAAAATGCTCTGAACTGAAGAAAGCTAACATGAACTAGACCCTGAGCTTACTTCACTTTTAGCATTCAACTGCTGACAACAGTTGTTACTCAGCAGTCATGATTATTGTGGCAATATCTAATTAAGCATCCCTGAATAAAATATGCTAATGTAACAGTTGAATAACTTTTCTCTGCTCATAAGAGGTTAGTAGTTTTTAATCTTGCCCAATTAACACATTAAACACAAAGCGCTACAGAACAGAGCGGCACTGGAGCAAATGAGCCCACCAATCTAATTGGGAATTAATGAATGCTTTAAAGTGCCAGCAGCCAGCACAATTGTAATTCAAAACAAGACAAAATTAATCACAATAATTTGTGGGAGAGAAAGTTAGCATTAACATAATTGAAGCGGAGAGGATAAAAGGCCACGACAGTGTAGGGGAGCACAACTAATCTTCCATGGAGGAAATTGTTTGTTATTCCAATTAATTATCCACTGTACTTAATCACCCAAATTGCAAATGAAAACAATTATTTGCCTTTTTCTTTAGCTTTCATATCACAAAAAAATGAACTGTCCTAGTGTGTTAACCGGTGGGTGGGTAGGAAGTTAGAGAAATAGCTACATTTGGAGCTAAACTGCACGACCAAAACTTTTAACCTGCTTAAATTAAACAAAAGCAAGTTCTAATTATAACAGAAACTGATTTTCTTACTTGTATCTCCCAACTTTAGCTTTTAAGTCTCAGTTTTTACCTCTAAGTGGAATGAACGATAAGCTCTTAACACCTCCAGTTTTTGCATAAAAGCCATGAAAAAAAAAAGAACATTCATTGGCAGTGATACAGTCTGCTGTGTATCCTCAGTCCTGAACAAGCAGCAACATTTATCCTGGACACGGGCACGATTGTAATGATTTTGGAAACAAATGTATCTGTTGATTTCAGAACATCTGTTGCCAATGCAGCCACAATGGCATCGGCAGCAAAACGCCACAGAACATTAACTGCTCCCAACAGAACTTCCAGATGGATTTTGTTCTAATAGCATCATTATACGCTAAATTAAAAGGCGAGTAAATGGAAGTGTAAAAATTTAAATGACTGAGAACAAAAAAAAAAAAATCTCTCAAGCTTGAGCTGTCTGTAGTGGCTGCCTCCGACAGAGAGATTGTGAACAGAGCCGTGCAATGAGTGTTAATCATAAGCATATATAAAATAGTAATGAAGAAATGAATACTACAGTAGGAATGCAGTACACATTAGACTGTTATACTTAACACAGCAGCTGAGGCTGAAATGGCTGCTTTATGGACTAACTGCTCAGCTGACGTTTCACTTCATCTCTTCTTCCAGAATGGATTTCTTATGCTAATGTGATGATTTTCCAGAATTATCTTCACTTATATGCTTTTGTTAACTCTGACTTTACATATTTAACACTTTATTAGTTTGTTAAAAAAAAAAAAAAAAAAAAAGGAGGCAAATGTGAAGTATATATTATTTATAATAAATGATCATTTGTGATTTGCCTGCTTTTAATTTTTAAAGAAGACCTCAGTAAATGCAGATGTTTTCTCGATAGGAAGCGTTTTCACAGAAAAGAAGTTTCACAAATTAAAGCATGGATCACTCTGTTAGTGATTATACTGAGACTTAAACATGACTTATCTCTTTATTCTGAGACTGTCACTGGAATATCTATTATATTATATTAAATGTAAGATATTTATAAGTATAAAAGTATTCATTATGACTGGGAAGAAGTGTCCTCAGTTTTGTTTGCATACATGTCAACAGCATCTATTCCAAAGCTGGTATTTAATTGCACCATCCACATTTACTGTACAAATAAGGATGCCAATAAATATTTATATTCATTTGAATAAATGTGAAGGAGATATTGATATATTATGAATTTCAGGCATGTTTGTACATTATAAGTAATCAATTTGACAGTTTATGAAAGTTCAACATGTTGCTGCACGTTATTGTTGAACTGATTCCATAAAAAACAGTGTTATTCATCTGTAGGAGCTATCAAGTCACAGCTAGCTCCAAATGAAAACAGTATCTTTGAACTATTCCCCCTCCTTTGCATATGTAATCCTGCTGTGAATTTTGATACATCAGAAAGGTTATCTTACAGTTGCAATTCTTAAAACAGGAAATGTTTTTATGAATGCCTAAGTTGTGTCACTAAAGCTAAACAATGTTGTGGCTTTGAAAATAACAGTTTCCCCCTGTTTATTTTTTCAGGTCAGACAAGTTAATGGGAAATAGGTAAATTATTCCCATCTGAATGAAGTTGATAACTATGAACGTCCAACCTAAAGTCTGTGTGAATTTATTTTGCTAAAATATTTTTGCAATTAAAGGGCCGAATTGAGACGAGAAGACCTGTTGCAATCAGTGTAAATTTAAAATCTTAATCTGACACTTTAAAAAGCATTTTAGAGCATTTTGCTGTTTATGTTCAATTCAACAATTTTAATTTGAATGTAACAAAACAAAACAGCAAGACTTAGCCTGTAATTTCAGCCTTTTTTATAGACAGAAAAAGAATTTGGGGGATCAGATCTAGTAACTGGAGACATGATAGAATTAAACAGGTCATGGAACGCACTTAATGCATGTCTGTCTGAAGCCGGGTAAAGTCTCAAGTATTATCTACAGAAATCATGTCAAACCATTTATCAGTAGAAAACATTGATTTTTTTGTTTTAGTTTCTTATTTGATGCTTTCGTGTTTGTACTAATTAAATCTTTGCAGATTTGATTTTGGGATCATAATCGGTTCAAGATCATATTTACAAGTAACTCTCATCAAAACAGATTTTAAAGTTTTGGATATTGAATCTCACCATTTTGGTCTGACACAAAAGAAGTGAAGTTAAAAGTATGAAACAGTGACATGACTTCATGTGAGCACACAGTTGGGGGTCACCTGGACTTCTGACCCTGACTGAGACCCTCTGACCTCTGTCTGGCCCTCGACAGACACTCATGGCCTTAACCTTTACCCTCTGACAAGCTGTTGCATTTAATGTCATCTACTATGTCCACGTTTAAGATCTGGTTCTTTCCTGGATCGATCAAACTCAAGGTTTGAACTTTTCAAAAGAAAGAAAAAAGAAATCCAGAGTCCACGAGAGGTCATCGCATTATATATTGCATCAATATATATATATATTTTTAAAGAATGCTCTAAACAAACTTATTTTAAAAAGTATAAAATAAGGTAAAACGTCTGAGAAACTGGAAAGCACAGTTAGTAAGATTTCAGTATTATTATTTTATGCAATATACAGTTGTTTAATGAAATAACTTTGCGTAAACAGCATAATTGAGGTTATGTTTAACTGCAGCAGAACAGAGAGTTCTGTATTGTTGTGGGAGGGTCAGCTGCACTCACTGTTGTGAAGAGGGATAAAAGAGAGGGAGTTTGAGCTGCTACCCTCTGACCTGATAATTAAAAAGGAGAGTTTCCACAAAACGCCATTATCAAAACAACTCTCCTAAACCCATTTAACATGACTTACTTGTCAAACATGTAACAGCTAATGTAATTGAGCAACCCTTGTCATAATGATTGCCGCTCATGTTCATATTACACATTTAGCATAGTTTTTTTTTTTAATTGTGTGGCTCTTTTTTCTTTTTACTCACCACTCTTTTATGAACATGGCTGTTATTATTCATTCTTCTTCTCGGAAAATAGACACATTGCTGTTGTTTTCTTTGTATTCTGCAGCACAACTTCTCAACCATTAATATTTAACTTTCACACGTAGGACAATTTTTGAATGATTTCTTTCAGCTTCCTCTCCTTCGCCCCATTTCATCACCATCCACCATGTTTGTCTGCTTTAACAAAAGCTTCATTAGAGAGTCCTGGCCATTGCAGTAATTGGACCCATTTATTTCAAAGGTACATTTAATGGTGTCTCTCATTTGTCAACAGCGTGCTGAGGATTAAAGTACAATGGATTACAATCTCCCCTTTTCTCATGGTTGTATTTTCTACATTTTAGAGGTGGCCAATTATTAAATTATTTTCACTTTTTCTTTCATCTGCAACATACAATAAATTGTGCGGACTTCTTTAGGTAATGGTGGTGGCATTGAAGTATTTTGTGTGTCCTTGTGTGAACACCTGTACTTTTGCACATGTAATTTGGATGTCTGTATGTATTAATTTAGCATAAAATGTGTTTTTTTCATTATATTTATATGACACCATGTATTTCCTATTTTTTCAAGCACTTTTCGGAGTTGTGTGTATGTGTGTTAGAGCATATTTCCATATCTGTGTGTCAGTGTTGTGTCAGACACCCCTCAATCCTTTTATTATACACCTCAAAACATCAAAAGCCATGCAAGCAACCAAGGTGGAGAGAAATTACTTCTCTTGCCTCAGACTCTCCTGTCAGCTCTTCCCTTTATGTCAGTAATTGTGGATGATTATTTTAACTGTGAAAAGGGTAGCAGGTAATAGAGGCTGATTAAATCCAGTGGACAGCAGCCCAGACAACCCTTAAGACACAGGCGTGTAATAATAGTGAGAGCCAGCGACACCAACATCGCCTGTCCACTCACCTTATTTTCAGTGACATGAGGCCAGATGCAATTTAATGCATTTATTGTGGTGTGAGTCCCTGTATTGACGGCTGTAAACAGTTGTGGTTAAATTGAATCTTGACGCAGCCTGCCATGGGCTCTCAAAGGTAAAGCTTACGCTACATGACCGAATGTCCTGGTAAATGAGAAGAATGCATGTACTGTACATGCACACACACACATAGACACAAAGGGAGATGGTATTCTATCATTTGGCAGCCACAATTTGACACAACATGATCAGAGTCTGCACCAAGGTGTTTTTTAAGAGACAAAAAGAAGAAATTCCTGCCAGAGTAAATAAGCACTCCATTTTTCATTCCCAACAAGACATCATGTAATCTCAACTCAAGATATCAGTTAAAAGTCATGTTGGAACAAGTGAGGCACAGTGATAATAAATAATCAACTGTCTCTTTTTGTGAGAAACACAATGTTTATACTATTCAGAGGTGAAAATATTAAATGAAAGACACACGCTGCCAAAAAAATATCTCAAATTGTATTCTTGTTCAAAAGCCATGGGGAGGAATTACACATTGGAACATTACAGAAACATATTGTAATGTGTCATTCTGTAAAAGTGTAAACAAACAGATGTAATCATGAAAGTCTGTGAAAAAAAATGATCTGTCAGATTTTTCTGTAAAACAAAAACCTTTTTAAAAAGTTTGCAACATGTTGCTGTATGGTTTCTAAAATAGGTTTTATCTTATTTCTAAAACAAATGTTTTACACCTTTGGGTTGTAACGTTTCACACATTTTGCAGCAGGACCAGTATAATTCAGCCATTTTGCTTGAAGCTAACTACAAAGCATGGGTGACTACTTATTTAGAAAAAGTCTCCAGAAATTAAATCACCATCTACTGAGTTTGGGGAGAATTTTAAATGTGATCTTTATTGATGAACGGAGCAGGTTGAACAGGCCATGAGCACAAAGAACTCAGTCTGTTGGTGGGGGTGCCCAGGCTAATATAAATCACGTCTCCTCCATGCCATTAACTTTTGGAGCTTTAGGGACATTAGGAGTGAGGCTGCTGCAGGAACATCCCCTACAGAGACCCTTGGTGGATGGGGACTTTACACACCAAAGTAAACAACTCTCCCTGCCCAGAGGGCAGCACCAACAATATCCCATCCATTACAAGAGTAAAGGAAAGAAAGAGGGTGAGAACCAAGGCAAGAAAAGAAACAACAAACATTTATTTACTGTCAGTGTTGTCATTTTCACCCTCATTTTTTTCCATGATTTACGATTGACTCGGACAGACGCTTGAAGTGAATTGATTGGGTCAGGTGGATCGGAAAGCAACTCAGAACCAGCTTTTATTATAATCTAAAACTAAAAAAATAATTTAAAATACAATGGAAAAAAATTCAGTATACAAAACTTGGGCAAAAGATTTTAGCAATTAAATGCAATCAAGATATTGTGTTAGTCTGAGCACTGCAGATTCCTAACATTACGTACTAACATGACTCATTACAGAGTTAAAAATCTGTCCCAGAAACAAGTCTCACATTATTTAGAAAACAAAACCTCAAAGAAATTCCTCAGAAAAAGTCTGATGAGGCAGATGTGACACTTCTTGTGGGTTATAAATTGCAGCTCTAGGCTCCTGTGGGTTGTGTAATAATAGCATTGTGATAATTTTAACCACCATTTCCCACAAAACATCTCACCTAAACTCACATTCCAAAAATTTCTGCAAACTGGCAAAAATCTTTTTTTAAGAAGGCTTAAAACACACTGAGATTAAGAAAAAGCTTGAAAATTTAATAGAAATTAAAACCATTTAACCCAGTTAAGATTTTCATATATAAAACATATACTTGGATTATTTTGTTCATGTCTCTGATAAATGGGACGGAACAGATTTTATAACGTCTGATGGAAAAGACCTGGAAAGTACTGCTGATAAGATAATCTAGTATGAACTCACCTAGATATTGTGACCTGATACAGGAAGGATAAGTTTAGCTTTCAAATGCCACAGGGGCATTCAAAATAAAATGCCTGTTTTATTTGTATGTACAGGAATTCTCTCAGTGATTTTAGTTGATACGTCTTAAAGAAACATACATTGACAACATTTCCTTAATACTGCATTTTGTGATGATGGTATCTGAAGTGCTAAATTTAAAATTCGACAACAAAAAGTGGAACATGTTTTCTTGGTCACCACCACGGCACATGGCAGGATCTTGCAGGATATTTAACGTTTGCATCTTTGGAAATCAAATTGGCTAAATTATCACTTTTTTTAACGACAGAAAATTTAAACTCATGGTGCGTTCCAGTTGTCCTCAGAACTCCGATTAAGAAATGATGTAAAGAGCTCATTTTGTGTTCCAGCTGAACCAATTCGAAATAAATGGACGCCACCAGCAAAACTGTGCGTGTTGTTGCTCTGAGTACAAAGAACTTATAACCAAGTATTCTTTGCATCAGTAAAAACCATAAACACCAGTCAATTTGAGCAGCAACATTTGCAAGTTTTCATATTTGCAACATAATTATTGGTAGCAACAATATAAACTACACTGTGCTACTTGCATAGCAAACAGAATGAAAACAGAACACATACTGTAAATGAGGAAAAAAATAAAGACAACAAGTACTACTGGTAGTACTGGTAGCCATCTTTAAATATGGAATCTCTGAAACTTACAAGCTTGTGTCTAAGAAAAACAAGTTCATTGCATCAATTCCAGCTAACTTATCTCGGGAAAAGGAGATTCGAGGACAACCGGATCGCACCATCAGTCTGCAACATTAAAACACTCCATCCACAGTTCCCACATCAGTTAACTCACATGCTCACATTGTCTTCATTGTACCAAAAACTCAGTTCTGAATACGTTACCACAATCACAATATAATGTAATATATATATATATTTATAATATAATATAATATAATAGATTGTAAGAATGAATATTAAATGAAAGTTCAGGATACTTGAGAGAAAAGTGCTTCATTGTAAAAGTGCAGTCTGTAACTGTCTTTTTTATTTCTGTGTTACAAATACTGTGTTAAGATGATATTTTGGACTTTAATTTTAAATCTTTGACAGGATTTAAAGTAGTTGACTTATGAGCCAAAGTTGCAATAAGAATTGGAAAAGTAAAAGGTAGAATGCTGGTCGGAGAGAAGAAATGGAAAGATGAGGTACAGCAAGTGATTACTGAGAAGACAAAGACCTTGCTGTCTTGAGCCTGACAGCACCCTCTACATCAGGTGCCCCCCATACCTCCCCCATCCCCAAGCTCGCAATCCAATTCCATCCTGACAGGGGAATTTCCTCCTCCCTACCAGCCAACCATCATCCATTTATTCCTCCATTCATCTCTCCTTTCCCCAACAAATGGAAATAATAACACAAAACAACACAACAACCAACAGGTCGCTGTCTCTCTCTTTTCTCCAAGCTTCCATCCAAATTTTAGCTTTTTTTGGTGTGATGAGTCTTTTGATCAAATCTCTCAGTTCAGTCCCAGTGGGAGAAAGAGATATGTCGAAAACACGCAAAGAATGTTTCTGGCAGGTTTTGGTGTGGTCTAGTCATCGTGTCTGCCAGCAAATACCGTACAGTACAACCCAAGCTTGGAGTCGTCTGTGCTGAGGCACGTAGTTGGTGTTGCAGACAAAGCTGGTTTTGCATTACATTAGATTACCCAGACACTTTGAGACAACTGGCAAACTCACAATAGAATTACAGATGAAGTGCTTGCATATAAAAGGTTTACATTCTTAAGATAAGCAGAGACAGGAGTTGTAGACTGTGTGCATAAACATTGTTTGGGTTGGATCCAAGGGATGGGAATGAGATGGCCGACTACTCTTACACGTGGATTTTCCCATGGTTTTAATCACAAGTCAAGAAGATGCTTGAACAAGATTTTTTGACGTACATACACCGACTGTGGCATTGTGTAAAAGGTGAAACCAGAGAGCACATTCAGAGGTGATGATAAGTTAATAGCGCCATGATTCACCTGAAAGTAAATAATTTTCATCACCAATCCTGTATAGATACACCTTTCTATCCACACAGATTTGTGCTACTCATCAATGGAAAGACTTCACCCAAAGACAAAATGGTTACTGTTTTCCATTTGTACATTTTAGCAGAAATGTTCCTCAAATCCGATTATTGGGATTCTCATTTTTGTTAAATATTCTGCTTAACTGTCTCTCCTGTATATGCCAATGGAAAGACTCTAATTAACACTTATATTTTCTGCACTTATTGTGCTAATAATGGTTGAAATAATGTGTTTGAGTTTAACAGATAAGATAGGGAATATAAAATATTGTAGAATATCTATTTAAATCTATTTTTAGCTGTAAATTTGTTTTAAAAAAAATCTATAACTTAATAGAGTATAGGGGAGTGACCTTAATATGGATTGCAGAGGCCTTAAAATTGAAGTATTCAAGACAAAAAGAGTGATGTTTTCCAAGATCCAGCCACATACACAATTTATATTGAGGGGAAGAAACACTGGAAATAATCATGGTCAAAGTTTAAAGGTTTAAAGAAATTTCTGTGGTGCATTACATGCCAGCCACAGGTGTTATCCAGGTAAAATGAAGCGCCAACAAAATAAAAAAAAAAAAAAAAAAAGCACATTCCGAAAGCGAGTCGATCTGAACCCTCAGGGCGCAGACATCGAACAAAAGGGCTTTAGTTCACACTTGTGACCCAGTAAGCTATGTGCCCTACGGCGCGCAACACAAAGGGAACAACACAGGTGATCCTACACATGCTCCTGTCCTGCTTTTTCAACACTTGTACTCTCACTCTCCATCACCCCTTAGTGCTACTTAGTGACATCAACTTTTGGCACTCTGACAGTTAGGTTTCAGTTTACTAAGTGACAGAGAGCATCTAAGAGATCTCTCTAAGTTTCTGTAGAATTACATTTCCACCAATTGTAACCAGTATGTTTACCTTTAGAACATAGTGCAGGACATTGTCAAGTGTGAGCCTAGTGAGGAAAGTCATTATTGGAAAGATATTTCATAATTCAACAACTGATATCACTTTCTTCTTGACTGAATTCAGTTTCAGTTGTACCAATGGCCTAAACAATAGTCTCTGGAGATACAGTGATAAGAGGTCAGGACCTGAAACAGAACCCATCGGCATAGAGTTTCAAACGTAGATTGTCTTTTTCATTATTTTCTCCCTTCAGACCCAAATAAATGTGTAGTTCTTAAATGTTTCTTTATTCCTTTTTCTTTACATTTTTTTCAAATAAATAAAAAAATAAATAATAAGGATAATCAATAACAAAATCAAGCGAGCAAAAACAGATTATGTTTGATGTTACATAAAAATGGCACTGAGTAATGCACAGACTTTTTGTGCGCTAAAGATGTGTCATCACCTGCATGTTTGCTATTCAATCCATACAGCCTTTTTCTTGTTAATTTACACAAAAGCTGAACATGAGCATGTGAGGCCACAGTTTTACCTGGAGCAAACAGTGCTGAGTTACAAATAAACCTGGGATAGGAAGGTGAAGCCAAACCAGCAAAGCCCGAGGAGAACAAAGTTAAAGGAAGAAAATGTGTTCCCATATACGTCGATCTGTTTTAGATCAAGATGTATGGTGCAACAGCAAAACAAATGTACAGTAGTAAGTTTCAGTATAAAAAGGAGAGGGATGTTGCAGAAAAACGAGAAATGTCATACAGCACTGCCAAGAAATGTTATTCATTTATCCATGATACTTTATTGACACAATGTACTTAGATGTATATCAGTAGTACTGTGTGTGTTATGGACACTGCTTTTTTTCCAGTCTTTTGCCAGATTTTGGGAAAGACACCATCTTAATATAATCTGTGTTTGGGAATTCCCGGAGTATTTACGGATATCATTACCGTCTGGGCTGCATTGTGTGATGAGCTACCTGATGCAACCAGACAAACAGTATGCCTGCACTGACAGCATTAAGGGAAATGAACGAAACACATACACACACGCACATCCCACATACACACATATACAGACACAGACAACTGGGCTTTACATGCAGTTGCACACGTTCGCACATGGATATTTGAACATTTTGGCAGCCTATCTCACTTTCAGTTCAAATTTTACTACACAATTAGTGAAAAGCCCTCCACTCTGATGCACACCTGCTTTGCAGCTTCACAACAAAAAAAAAAGCTCTCCACAAACATCTGTTTGTAGCAAAAGCCCCATTAGAGGTATAATGTGCTGTTTGGTGACACAGACCCTTCAGTCTTATTCACCAGATTTGCAAAGTTACTACCTTAATCACCATTTCTAACTTTAAAATAGCTCTGCCTTCAGCCCAACTTGGCTAACAGGAAACCATTAAAACACAAGCAATTACCATTCCCATCAATCCACACGGTCCCTATTTTATTTTAATCTGTTTAAGTGCATTTTCTACGCAAGGTTAAAGTATGAATCCCCGCCGCCCCCTCCTCTCGTCAAAGAGGCAGGGTTTTTCTGGCTTACTTGAGAGCGCAATTTACGACTGATTTAATTTAGCCTCCGCAAACATTTCTAATGACATTAGGCCCAGTGCATATACTGACTGCCTCTCCCTCTTATTCCATTAACTCCTAAATCAAGTTTAAAGACCATACTGATGCTGGATGCTATTATGGGTGATTATCAAAACAACAGACAATGGGGCAAAGTGTTTACTAACTGGTTTAGCCATAATTTTGCGTAACCAGGACAGATGGGAACACTGAAAAATTACAGATCAATCTTTTTCAATAATGAAGGACCTTCCAGTGTGCTTGCTCAGTCCTATCTATTGTAACATAAAGCAACACATCATTCGCTGCTTAAATGAATTATTTTCATCTAAAAGTTTATGGCTCAATGAAACACACAAGATACAAACAGACCATAGTTTGACTTTGTACAAATAAGAACAAAAGCACAACCTCTATGTGTCGAAGCTGCTCTCAAAAAGAGCCGAACGCTGAACCTTTTAGCTGTTTTTCTTTCATGACTAAAATTTGAAGTACTCTCTTACATCAGCTTGTTTGACAAGGACTAATGACGGCCGTCCATCTGCATAGATGCTTACAGCTGTCTCCCGTCCCCATCCAGGTAATGATTGTGTTATTAACCCCGAACCCTCTTCTAAATTGTTATTAACTGCTGAGGGAGAGAACGAGACTCAAACTGTCTCCGCTCACCTGTCACTGAAGCACTGCTGAGGATGGTTTGATCCCGGCTAGCTATCAGTCATTGTCAGATTTGGAGTTTGAATGGAGCAGGAACTACATCCACATACAAATGAGATCCCAGTGAATGATTTTTATTAGATATTCTGATTCAAATGCAGGTTTGGCATCTTGTTACATAGTTGGAGATATTAACAAATAATACAGTAAATCAAAGATCCAATATTCTCGCTTCTGCATCTGATTAGATCGCAAAAATTCAGGGCTTATGTGCAAGCCTCATTCACTTGCTGAATAGATGAAAAATAATATTTTTTGACAGCAGCTAGACTCACAAAATCAATGTAAAAATCAAATCAGTTGTGGAACAAGTTAAAACATGTCGAGAAGCGCCTTTTAAACTGATTTAATACAGCAGCACATTTCAAGCTGCATTATAACTTGTTGCATTCTCTGAGTAGTTCAGTCTCATAATCATAATTTACAACGACTGCCTTTAAATACATTTCAACATTGTGCATTTGACTGTTTACTGCAACACCTAATTCCAG
This sequence comes from Pachypanchax playfairii, assembly GCA_006937955.1. Taxonomy (NCBI): domain Eukaryota; kingdom Metazoa; phylum Chordata; class Actinopteri; order Cyprinodontiformes; family Aplocheilidae; genus Pachypanchax; species Pachypanchax playfairii. Next base: position 3,198,097 of record SSNP01000023.1, read on the forward strand.
CAAGGTTGCAAGTCAGACAAGCAAAATGCATTTCAGTTCATTCACTGTAAGTTACTAGAGAAAGTGGGGTAAAAAAAAAAAAAGACAAGGTGACATAATGTTGTGTGGATCTAAGGGGTGAGAGGTGAGGTGTACCGCCGCAGGCAGCCCCCAGTGGCCTCTCGCAGTGATAGATATGCTAATACCCTCTATTCACTCCACTTCACTCTCTTTATTTCCCACAATTAAAGCAAACGTCACTGAAACTGTAATTAAGCTGTGTCTAGGCAAAAGACTGCCTGCTGCTTTTAATGAAGCCCCATTGATTCTCCCTCTATTTGCTATTGGTCTCACTATAACATCCAGAGGCCTGAAATAAATGCAAGTTAAAAGTGCAGCTCGTCTCATCCAGGTTGTTCATTGTGCTGCACTGTTTAATTAAAGTAAACGATTGCTCTTAGCATACACAGGGGTGGCACCACTTGTCTAAGTTTGTGTCACTCACTCCCTTGTTCCTGTTCATTATTTGCTGTGTGTGTGTGTGTGTATGGCTGCAATTTATGACCCAGCTGGTCTGTGGGCTGATGGGTTAATGTGTTGAACTGCTGTTTCTCCTCCCTATAGGTTTAAAATAGTGAGAGGTTTACAAGTTTCCAAACAAATGCAAAGCACAGTATCTTATTTGCGAAACAGTGATGACCTCAAGTAATCAATACTTCACAATTTAAAAAAGCGAGGAAACCAATTAGCCACATTGAGCTATTGCTAAAGGCAAAATTGGGCTGATTGGAAGTCTAATGTGAGCACGATTAAAGATAAAAGGTTTGGTCAGGCAGAAGAGGAGAGTCAAACTGTCAATTGGTGAGAAGACAGAGATACTCTGCAGCTGCTACTGACCACATTATATACTTAGCAATAAGTATTTTCATTTGAATAAAAATTTGAATCTAAAAACACAGCACTACATTAACTTTCTAAACTAGTAGCTTAACTTTGCATGATTGAGCTTGTTTATTTCACATTTAGTTTTCAGAACTGCGTAGGTGTTGAACATTTACTACATTTCAATACGACAGAACAAACAAGTGTCTAACTGTGAAATTGTAAATAATTAGACTGATTCTTAATAAAATAAAACTTTAAAGTGAAATAAACTTGTTTGTGCTGAGGTTTTATTTGTAAGACATCATGTACAAAATGACACAATATTGTCTTTAATTTGTTCTATTTGCTTCAGGCTTTGGGCAGAAACAGCTGTCTTGTACTGAACATCTGTCTTCAGTTTCGCTCCAGCTGACAGTCATTCGACTGCAGCAGGTTTGTGCTTGTGTCAACTTGACTTGAAAGAACAGTAAGACAAGTGTCACAGTGAACTTGAGCAGAAAATTGGAGGATTTTTTTAGATTGTTTTTTTTTTACAGCAATAAAACCACTGATTGAGTTCACAGCATCGAATAATAACTGACGTCAACTTGAAGTAAATGGATCGCACATATTAAACAAAACTTTTATTTTGTTATCGATAGAAAATGCACACATTTATTCAAATCAGGAGCGTTCCATAAAAATTAAACTAACATTTTCATCTGAAACTGATAATAAAAGGATATTATTAGAACATTTATGATTTCTTTACTGATTATAAACCTCTGCGACGTCGGAGTCAAATATAGTTTTGTTTAATGGAAGTCCCCAATCCTGTCTGTCTGCATTTCTTCCTGTTTGATGTAATTCCAACTCTCCGAGCCGACAGCTGTATTTAGTAACTGACAGCGTGGAGGAAAGTAGCCAAACTGAAATGAACGAACTAAGAAGACCAGCATTCCTGTCAAACACAAACGAAACTTATCTGATTTTATTCCCAACAAAAATGCTTTAAAAAAAAATAACTGCAACCTGAAACCATAAAGAATCTGAAACTTTTGGAGTCCTACGTTTTAAAATGTCACATGTTTGGCCTTGTGTATCACACTCATAATACTTTCATCATAAATTCAATTTAAAAAAAATGTCACTTCTTTTAAAAGCCATTTGTTTTAACTGCGAATATGTAAATATAGTACTACTACTACTACTACTACTACTACTACTGTCATTTAGCAGACGCTTTTATCCAAAGCGACTTACATTGAGAGAACATACAAGCAAGAATTCAAAGAGAAGGAAAAAAATATAAGGAGGCGGACTGTTTGGAGTCCAGTTTAATTCCGACGCTGATACATCATTTTTTTTTTTTTTTTTTTTTTTTTTTTTTTTTTTTTGGTGAGAGATAAATTCTCAAATCGATATCATAAATCATAAATCACTCCAACATTAAGACTGAAAGTGTTCTTTAAAGAGGTGAGTCGTTTGTAGTTTGTTTGCATGGCTGACAACCAATGCACACCTGATTTTCATACTGACATGACAGACGTAAATTTTAGGCAACTGTTACAAAGTATCTACTTCACAAAACTTAGTCAGGGTTGTACATGTGCAAATGTTTTGACTGTGTATTTAGGCAGTAGAACTGTCAATGTAAAAATCTTCCTTGAAATAAATATTTGGATACCCAAATCACTCATATACATGCAAATAAGTACCACATGTAGAACTTTCTCTTTGTTTGATTGCTTGCCACTACATCATGCTTGTCTTCATCAATATTTTTGGTGTGCTGTGTACAAAGACTAACTGTGAGACTGGACATACTTGTTATTACCAAAAAGGATTCAGTCCCCTGCAGCAAAAAGGTACAGGGCTAAGTTTCAGAAAAAGTCCCTAAAACGACATTTGTATGTTCAAGTGACAATAATGACAGTTGTCTCTCAAAAGCAAAGAAGGAAGTAGCATGATGTTTTCTGAACCACAAAAATTTTGCAGACAGAGTGTTGACTGTGTGACTCAAAAAAATAAAAAAGACATTTGTGTTGACACTCTATTTCCTTCCAGTAGTCAAAGTCTTTCAACACAGAATGATGTGTTCAGAAAAAACCCAAACTCTGAATAAATTATAATAACAAAGTTGCCCAAGGAAAAATATATAACATTATCAGGGCCTAAATTTACCTACAACAACAGCTGGGTGAGATAAAAAAAAAAACATAAAAAATTGCATAAAAATTGCATGGAGCTTGTATCCTCTGCCTGAGCAGATGATAGCATGATTAGTTAATTAGCAACTTGAAACTGGCCCAAAGTGTGAGTGTGTCTCTATGTGGCTCCATGATGGACTGATGACCTTTCCAGAGATAGATGCCAGCTCCTTGTGACTGAACAGGAACAAGCGAGTTAAGAAAAACTGACTCTTTTGAGCAGGAATCATCAAACAGGAAGTTTTTAAAAACAATGTTTAAAATTAAATGTATGAAAAATGCATAAATATCCTGTGCAGGTTCAAGTCTATCACTCCACTCTAATCTGAATTTGGATGATGCACAAATGCAATGCAATCAACCAGTCAGTCAGTATCCTGTTCAGGGTTCTCGTGAGCTGGTGTTTTTTTTTTCCCAGGACAGGTTACACCAGGACAGGTTGCCAATTCACCACAGGGCCTTATGCAATCATGCATTCACTCTACATGCATGGCAACAATGCCAGTATTAAAAACATTTAATGTGTGCAGAATTGTAATGTGTCCTTAAATTACACTAGTTTAACTGTAGAGTGTGAACTTCTCTCTCCCATGTAGTTGAAATATGCATTAAAGTTACCCCATAACAAATATCAGTCTGTAATGCAGTGGTGTGCAGTCCTGCTGGTCAAGGTTCACTATCTTACATCTTGTTTCCCAGATTCAACAAATTTGATTCAAATGGCTGAATGACCTGTTCAGCATGGCCTCAAGTTCTGCAGAGGTCTGTTAATCAGCCATTGATCCAAATCGGATGTGTTGAAGCAGAGAAACATCTGAAACATGCAGGAAAGTGGCCCTCGAGCTCCAGGACTGGACATCACCTTCTAATGCATTTATAGCAGAATCAGATACTATGAAGAGTAAACCAGGTACAAGGTTTACAAGGTCTTCTGGGAAAAAAAAAAGTGATTTGGGAAACCAGGCTCAATAGTTACCATAAGCAGTCCAGAGCAATTTAAACACATATTATTCTCTCACCGAGAACATTTTGCTCATTTATCTTATTCAAAACTTCTTGTTTTTGGCTTAATGAAAGAAAGAGAACACACAAAGGAACAGAAGCATTTGATAGCACAAAATATTCACATAAAACATCACCAGCCAGCCGAGAAGGATGCACTCTGTTTATATAATTACAAGCACAGGTAGTTAATGCAAATGTTGTCTTTTAAAGTGAAAACTGATTTGGGTTCTGGCCAATGTGATTAAAACCCTGCAGCAAGTAAAATTAACAAGCTGAATCTAAAAGCAACCTTTGAAGGCAGGTATGAAAAGGCATCTTCAAAGACAAGAGCATGATGATGTACTTCTCCTTATTTACTCCACTGTTTGTCCTCCCTCATCCCTCTTTTCCATCCTCCTCTAACAGATCTTCCAATAAATTAACTGCTTTTTAGTTTGCAGCTCCGGTCCCCATTAATCCATACATGAAGAAGTGTAGTCAAGTTACACTAGAGAGAAAAGAACTGGTACATTTTAGCGATGCAATTAGGGCCCATTAGTCTTGGCTTTAATTAGAAGGCAGGAGCGTTGATATTTCAAGTGCTGGTTCGTGCTGGTGTTGTGTTTCGCCGCAGCATCTCTCGTCTCCGTCCTGGAGTAGGAGTCTGTCTGGCGCTTGTGGTGTCGTTTTTTTTTTTTTTCCTCTTTTTGCTCTCTTAGCTCCATTTCTGTTCTGATACATTTCTAGTATTTGGAACTTTTCAGCGAAAAGATTGGCTGGGTTCACAAGACAGATGGAGAACAAGAAGCACATGTATGGGAAGAAGCATGTAGGACAATAAAGGAAGTCAGAGGTATAAATGTGAAACTGAAAAAGAGGAAGAAGGCCAGAGAGTAATAGAGGAAAAAAATGAATGGAATGAGTGAGGAGATAAAACCTGAAGCCTCAAAGTCAAATTGATCTGCTTGAGGTGCCACATTTAATTGTTAGCCAACAGACAGACATGACATCTTAGCCCTGCCGCTCACTCCCCAGCCACATTAGCCAACCACACCGCTTCATGTTCACAGAGTGGAGGCAGACTGTCTGGAGGAGGAGCAACACTCACCATCCCTCCATCCTCCTTCCTGACTCATCACTGCTCGTCTGACTCTCAGCCCACAGCAGAAGGGACAACAGGAAAGGTCACAGCAAACCAAAACTCATTGTGTGGACTTCTGACTTCAGTGATATTGCGCATAAAGATTTCAAATTGGACCAGATTTAAAAATGCAGCGCTTCCCTTTTAACCAGAGAAAACGATCTACGTCTAATAGAAACATCAACATGATTTTTACCCGGTCCTGCACCTCCCACCTCTCCACTTCACTTCACTTTGCCTGGAATAGTTTATAGAAAAACAACTGAGCTAATTACAACCAATTAAATGATGATTCATCTGTCTAGATGGCATTAATGCGGTGAGCAGTCTTTTTAAACTGAAATGAACAAACGGTAACTGACACACACACACAAAAACAATTTCACATGGCCTATCTCTGAACAAGGTGAACATTATTTTAATTAACATGTACTTTTAAAAGCCAATGCTTATATTCCCAGTTATCACTGAGATTTTTGTTGGAATAAAAAAAAAAAAACGTGATAATTACTTTGAAAGAGATTTGGCTTTAAACAAAAATGCCAAATTTTGTGCAAATTATCCTGAAATGTAGCACACAGTCATGATCTATATTTTATCTGCAACTACTGCACAGTGTCCTAGTTAACTTATTAATTTAATATTAATCAAGCTAATTAATATTAATTAACTGCAGCTAGCTTACTTCTTTGATTTTAATTAACTGCAATATTAATCTCTTTTAAATTCTCCTTATATGGTGCTATTTATTATCCTTGAGTTATTATTAATGAACCTAACATACAAATCATGTAAAAATGAAGTAATCAATGCACTTACTTAATTGACCTCACTGGTGGGTGTGTGTGTGTGTATGTGGGGGGGTAGTTTTTGGTTATATGGTGTATTTTTCATTCCTGGAAAGTGATTTCATCAGAACTAAGCTGCTCTAACAAAGTGTTTTATTGTCTGTCTCATGTTGTTACACAGCAAAACCTGTTTAGTTTGCTCAGTGCACAGTTTCATAAAGTTATGATGTGCACAGAAACAACACACCACTGACACTTCGTTATCACCTTATCTTAAGCTAACTTTTTTCCCCATAGTTGGTTTATTTTTCACATAGATATATTTTAATTGTAACTCAACTGTCGACTGGTTTGTGGAGCTGCCAGGGTCCTCGTGTTGACAAGAGGCCTCAGGACATAAGAGAACCCAAACACTGATGCGTGTTCAAAGAGAATGCAAATAAGTTTTTATTGGGCAAAAAAAAAAAAGACTGTCTGAACATTACTGATCATTTATTGACTGTTTTGCTTGTCAACTGACAACAAAAAAAGTGCTTTAACAAAGCTTTCAATTACCCAAATGCTTAAACTATTTCAACAGCCATCTAATATGCCAGTAGAGTGTAAAAAATGTGTCAGAGTTTGGAGGCTGACTGGGTCCATTTCTCAGGCAGCGAATCTTTGGCAGCTCCCAGTAAAGCTGAGACCAGAGCTCCTTCATGTCTCTGTCTGTTTACAGGGCAAGCAAATCAAAGATGCGTCTCATTTCAGAGGCTGTAAAAGTGCGCCTGGGGATGGATCAGGTGTCTCTGATACACCCAATCCTCCCCGAGCAGCCTCTACTTACAGGCTACCAATCCATGTATCCTCCAAATGAACACTGCATACAAGCAGTATAATTAAGTGTTCTTGGAATAAACTGTGTTATCTTTTCAAGTAATCTTTAAAATGGTTTCCCCTTTGACAAAACTGGGTCTCATTGTACCTGCTGAAAGAGTGACGTATTTCTGTTATATTAAAATCAATTGGATTGCAAAATTATCATCATTTGAACCAAGAAGATTTTGGTGCTGAGCAGCTATGACATTTTTAACTTTCCACTGTAACAGTAACACAAACAGGGCATATCAGTTTATCAATCACAGCTCTATTAGTGCTTTTGGTGCATTTAGCTATGGGATTTTTTTCCTCTCATGCTAAGAAAAAAAAAAGAAAAATCAATCCAGGTTTTCTTAGAATATTTTGTTTCTTGCGGTGTATTTGTTTCCTGAGTGGTAACAAATAAAGCCTTTCTCATTGGAACACCAATTTGTCATTAGAAAGGGTTTGTTCACAAGAAAAAACTAAGAAAATTGTGTAAATTCACATCAGCTGCTGCAGTGATACAAGCTGCATGAGATAAATCAGGTTTTCTAAGCTCAGTTATTAAAATTTATTTCTAGGGTGGTAAGTGTATGAAAGCTGAATATGTTGACTGACTAGTGGAGACAGAAGCAATCCAAGTTGAACATCTGGACCATACATTCATCTCTTCTCCAAACAACAGCAGGGTGGGAAACAAAAAGCATGTGAGGGCCCATTACAGACAGCCGAACGGCTTCCATTTACAAATATTTTTTTGTAAATACTATATCATGTTCTTAACACAGAAGGTCCTTTGGGTTGTGCAAAGAGCCCTCTGAGATTATGGGTGGATGTCAGTCTTGGGGCCTGTATCGAACTGAGAGCATCTGGAGGTTTGACGTGTCTGTCCCATGTTCATGAAGGGTGATAACCACTGTGGATAATGTCCACGGAGGTCCTGCTTCCTGCTACAACATATAAAAGAGACTCATGCAAAGCCTCATCATTCTAACACACATCTGCCACCACACCTACACATGCACGCACACACACACACAGTGGCTCACTAACCCCCCTGCGATTAGCTCATAATGGACGACTGATGTCCCGAAGACCCTCAGGATCTCCCTGGGGAGCCCTCCAACTCTGACCTCTATCTCCACCCTGCACTACACCTTCTTAAAACATACTAAATAATCCTTCACTTGACAGGAGCCTGAATGAAATTTAGCTTAGAGCAGCATCATTTGCCCTGAACAATAGAATATTGATAAATGAGCGGCGCTATTCGTTTTAGACATGCGTGGATCATGTTAACAGTTCTAACATTGTGGCCCATAATGTAGCTTTACATTTCCACTAAAAATTTGAATCATTTTTATTCTTGGTTACATCTGTATGAGTCATTAGCTTTGCAACACAGTGCACGTTGCAAACAAGACCCTCGCATTCTGCAGAAATCAGTAAAAAAAAAAAATACAATTTTTCATAAACCTTTAACACCATGGTGACAATATCCAGGATATTCATCAGAGCAACCAATTAATAACCTCACTCTAAAATCAACAAAACTGGGGTTCCTAAACATCCACCTATTAAATCAACAAGCAGGGCTGGATTACTGCTTTTAGATAGAACATTTACATGCAATTATCTTCTTATATATTTAAATGAAATCGGTTAACAAGCATCTTGCTAACGGGCCACATTGCTTACCCAAATGAGCGGCGGGCAGCCCAGAATGTTGAGTGAGTGAGTAATTAGAGCTCAGCATGCCAGTGTTAATGGACGTGATCTAAAAAAATATATCATCAGAGAGAAGGCAGTGAGAGTGGGAATGTGGGGGGGAGGGGGCGGGGGGCTGATTGGAAGATGCAAAACTAGAAGGAAGGGATACAAGGAAAACTTGTAAATTTAATGTGATTATATTTGTTTTTACTGGAAAAAAAGCTTGAGCTGGCTGAGTTGTGCAATCTTTACATTTCAGTTTAATAATCCTACATTTTAACACATGAGAAGCAAAAACTCAGCATGTAATTCAATATTTTTGGAGTTAATACTTTAAAATAACACTGACACTTAATATCAAATTACAATATAAATGCATGAGCTCAGAAACCCCCAAGTTTATAAGTTGCATTAAAGACATGGACAAGTGAAAAAAAGTCTTGGACTCTTTGGCCCAAATACTGTCACAAAAAAGTGGGTCTCTGATAGGAACTGTGTTATATTGTTAGAAGTAAATAAAGGTGGAAAATAAAAATGTAGCTGACTTTTATCCCAACCACAGGGCCATTAGACACTAGAAATAGTATGTCACAGTACAACTGGACAAAGAGTGACTGAATCCGGGAGCTATTTAACATGGAGAGTTAATCACAGCAATGAGGAGCAGCTGAGAGGAAACGCAGATGAACTGATTGCTGGATTATTGGCAGGTGTGAGGAGTTGACTGCTGTAACAATGAAACTGACACAATGAGGGGAAACTATAAACTCTAAGCACTGAGCACTAGATACACAGAGTTATTAGAAACTATGAACATTAGAACATTAGAACATGAACTCAAAAAATAAAAAACAAGGGAACCCAGAATCACAATGCACAAAGATACAGTGTAAACAAACCATAAACAAACAACAAGAGAAGAAATTAAGTAACAAAATGACACAATAAAAGAGCAACACAAGAAACCAAAACATACAGATTCAGCAAAAAAAAAAAATCCCAAAACATGGAGGAAAATACAAACATAAAGATGATACACAGAACTGTGAACGACTACAGACACAACTGTGAGCAAAAAACAAAACAGTCCAATATCCCCAAAACTGTAACAACAGGAAAACTGAAAGGTGCCTTAAAACACTATAAACAACACAAACTATAATCTTATCAGTACATAGTGAACTCAACTAATCCAGTAATCCTAATACTCTCATCTTGGATTTAAATAGATTACATGTCACATATGTAAACTATCAGATAATCATATTTGATGTAGCTACAATAAACATAGTAAAATATTAAATTCATGTTAAATAGAAAGGTTAGATGGTGTCAAACTTCTTGTTAAACGTAGACAAACAGATTCTTGTAAAACAATCTACCCCATATAGTCTAAAGCTTGTTTAACATTGTAACTAATTACTATTTAGTTCTTTGTACATAGCAAAATTACATTTCATGTTGTTGCACTTGTTTATTGATTGGGCATATAAGGAAATATTTTTAAAAGGATTAAAACCATTATGTCTCAAATTAATTGTGTTATAAATACAATGCTATATTAGTCAAAGAGTGCAGTCATGTTTTGATCTTTGCTGTCCTTCACACCCCCCAAGCAGATTTATTAAATTGATTTTGGGCTTGAACATGTTTGACTGGAATAGAAGGCCCCTTTCCAAACACGAAAGAAAAAATGTGTAAGATAAGTTTATAACTGGCTTAACCTGTAAGACCCAACTTATTAAAAAATAGCCAAGAAAATTCTGATTATTTGGAACTGACATCTTTACGAATCCTTAGAACAAAATTCACAAACGTTTTTTGCTGTATCATGGTATTTATAATAGATTTTTTGTATCACAATTATTACATTGGCCGTTTTTACGGTTAAATTGAAAATGTAAAAAATGAGTTAATAATAATGTATTCACCCATATAAAAATGATGATTTAACCTGAAAAAAAAGGTAAGTGGATCATTTACTGGGAGCAACCATGTTAGAAAACTACGTAGCAAATATGATACAAGGGGCACTATGGGGTTATGGGGGACCAACGTATAGACAGACAGACAGGTGGATGGACAGACTGAATGAACATGTTTCCAATGTCAACAAATGAAGAAGAAATAGGCGAACAAGCAGAAGAAGTCAGAACGGTGGATTTAAGTTTGAGACAACTCCACAAAGTGCTGTGAAGCTGTGTTGGGTTACTACAGAGTGTGTTTGGCATGTGTGAGAGAATGGTGTGTTACGCATGACCTGTTACAGTGATACAGCCATTCAACAAACAATGGTGAGTGTGCTTCACTGATGTTAGCTTTGACACCATGACACCGAGGTCCACCCTCAGTTCAACAAAACACATTCCTCTGATTCTGTATTGCACCGCCATGAGCTCATTCAGCCTGCAGCAGCATGGTGACAACAAGGTGAACATTGTCAAACGAAATATCATTTACTTATACATCTGGGAGTGTCATACATGGAGTTGTTCGAGTCACGGTAGGTTCCAAATGAACATCATTACAATGGAAACATGATTTAAAAATGCAGTATTACCATTTTTTAATTGTTATTTACCACTCTGTTTTTTTGGAGTTTCAATTTCTCCCCTTCACAGATACTGTGGTATCTCTGGTTTTTGTTAATAAATACAAACACTGACTTTTTTCTTAGCCTGCAGCTCTACAATGACAGTCGGCCTTAACGTCTCATGTCAGCTGTAAGTTCCTTCAGTGTTTTCTTTATTCTGGACCAAGTGACCCAGTCTTTGCAAACAAAGTACAAAATATCCTCCAATTCAGCAACATTTTTTGGCTATTATTAGTATTCAAGAATATTCGGGTAAAACTTAAAGTTAAACTTTGCCTGCACAAGTTTAAACAGTTGCTTTAAATGGCTGCCAAAATTCCTCACAATGAGTTGATCGCAGCAGTTTGCGGTGAATTTATGAAACAAACTATGCAGTAAGTGAGCGAGGACTATCAGATCCCATTGTCCCGACGCTTTCTACGGAGTTCAATAAACACTTACACTCTCTAAAGGACTCAAGCTCAAGAATGGACAATGAGTCCCTTCAGAACTCGACACCAGACCTTTAACAATACAGAAATACTCTATCCTCCGAAGACTAATTGATGTTATTTGCCTTTTGATAAGTCAGGGGTTGGCAGACGTAATAGAAAAGAATATGCACCGCTTTTGAAGGTCTGTAACTCGAGTAACTTAAGTACAAAGCACGAGAAACTACAAAAATGCCACCTTTTAGGTGCTCATTACATAAGCCATGAACATTTGTTTTCAGGGCAACAAGAGTGTAACTTAAATAGGGACAGACTTTACAAGGAGAGTCGCCTCCGTGTATTTAAAGGACTTGCAACCATCAGCCTGTGAGCATATTGGTTATTGATATTCTCTCTCTGTATCACACACTACATCTGGCCTCTGAATACAACAGCTGAAAAAACCCTCAGAGCCAGGGTGTGTAACAAATACATTTGCACTTTTTTCTTTGGCAGTCCTATAGCTGGCAGGTGAAATTGGTAACGGTGTAATCCGGACAACTTGGCTGCAGTGCCATCTACTGGTGACATTCACCGGGACTGAGTCAAGCACACTTATAGAAGTCGAAATGGTTTATCAGTTTAGAGTTTCATATCATTACCTGTATTATTAATGCTGTATGTTTTTTGAACCTCAGTAAGAAGGTACTACCTATAAAAAAAGATTCCATGCAATTTTTAAATATGAGGATGATTCATATGATAAATACTGCAATCGAGAAGTAAGTATGAGGTTGATAAGAGAGGTGAGCAACAAAAAGAGACAAACCAGAACAACAACATTACCAGTACATAAAACTGCACAATTTTTAAAAAGTTATTTCATATTTGATGACAGGTCCTAATAAATATGGCGATGCACTTGACAGTGACATGATGCACATCAACATGATGAATTTAAAAAAACTCAAACAAATTCAAGAGTTTTTCTACACAGCATTCAAAGATCTGCAGTTCATCCAAAGCCACCACAATGAAATGGGACATTAAGGCTGACATCATGACATCATTCAGCATCCCCTGAGGACAAATATAGATCATGTTTATCTTTAACAGATGATTCATTTGTGACATGGTAAAGAGATTTCCACAGGCCACAGAGGAAATATCAGGGTATTCAGCTGATCTGCCTAGTTGCCCAGCTGCTAGATAAACACCACTTTTGGTGCTGGTCTATGCCAAACAAGGACAAATTATAGCATTAAGTGTTGTTTTTAACTGTTCTCATACTTTAAATAGATGTTTGAACATGTTCTGTCCCGTGTTGCTGGCTTGCCAAAATTGTACATTGATTAACAATTAGAGAACCAAGCAGAGAAAAGACTATTATGAAACGTAAATGGACGAGGGATAAAAGCAAAAAGGTATAATGCCATTTTTCTTACAGGTCTCTTTTTTATTTTTTTTCTACATCTTGCTTCCCTCCTCATCCCCCAACCCTTGGGAAACAGCACTCCGAGCTCTTTCATTTGAGCTTGCATTATGCTTCTGTATCTCTGCTCATTTTTCATCCACATTGCATTAAGTATTGATATTGATTTCTTGTAAATGGTGGCGAAATGGATGGCTCACACTTTTTTGTGTTATTGTTCTGCAGCACTTGTAGGTAATTTATTATGGCTGAGGGTCCGGTGAGGCCTCCCAGTTCTGTGTCCCTTCTCCTGATGGAGTGTGCCTACCTGACTAACAAACAAAACACATCGTGAACTAAAAGGCCACTCATCAGAAGAATGAGGCATGACGAAAGTGTGCATGCATGCTCGCACCAGCCAGCACATGCATGCATCGAGTTTCCCCTCGCACTTTCTCATTTATGATCAAAGAAGAGGGTCACTTGGAAAACACACAGCAATAAACTGAAAACGATAATTTCGCTGGCGTTTCTCAGTTTTAACATGAGAGTCTTGCAACTAGTTTACATCTCTTTTACTCCTATTTTTGAATATTATTCTTTTTAGTGTTGTAGCAGCACTTGTACTGAAATCCATTCCCAGTTTTGTGACAAAGCGTGGCCTTCTTGACAAACTGGAGTGGTTTACTTGCATTGTCATTCTGGCCAATTTCTTTTCCCCGCTGCTGCGGCCCCAGCAGTCTATTTGCATTTCAATAGCCTCTCTTTCTGCCTCTATATTGCCTGATATTATGTCTGCCTTGTATGAATTTGAACTCAATGTCTGCATCTGCTGTTACACTCCTAAGCAGCCCTCGTGAAAGGTGAATCATATGAAATAAGGCGTGCAGGTGAAACACACCAATGATCTGATGACATAAACCAAGACAAACACATTTTAAAGGTTCGTGTTTTCTTTGATTAAAAAAAAATACTGTAACAGGTATTTTTGCATAGAATTACAACAAACAATCCCATACAAAGTTAGTAGGATTTTTAAGATTTTTAAAGACAAATATAAAATATCTGTTTTCAATGTTTAAAAAATAATTTTCATTTTTATAACACCTTAACAAATATATTTATGAGCCTTATGTAAAATCATTCTTGTTTTCAGATGACTAATGTTAGTTTGGACTAAGTTGTTTATGATTTTATAGATCTAGAGATATGGATATTGATTCTGCTTGGAAGCAAGTGCAGGGACTTCAGAACTGGGCTGGTATGAAACCAAACAAGGTTCTGGTGAGCAGCATGACAAGAGTTATAACACTTCATTTCTAAAAGAGTCTAGTGTTCTATTTTTATTAATAAGGAGATTGAAACGCAGAACAAATATGTTTATCAAGTTGAAAATTACAGTTTCAAAGAATTTTCCATGATTATCCAACGACTCAAGGATGTTATTTATGGAGCAAGTGAAAACATCAGAATTACTGGGATTTAGTTGAACTTCAGCCAAGCATTTGCATAGCACATCATGACTATTAAGCTCTCTTTGTTAGAAAAACAGAGTGATGTATAGAAAATGCTGACAGGTCTGATCTGAGGTAAAGAAAGACACTGTGGTAAAACTGATATCTCCTGTTTACCGTCTCTGTCACCACAACACCAGCTCTTGGCCACAAAACCTGACTGGTGCCACAGTGTCGGACACCATGGATCACATGACCCACACCAATGTCCCACAGAGGTCCCACAGGTCTCCCAGAGAGCCATCCTCCCTCGCTGACTCTCTTACAGGATGGGATGTATGGGATGGATATCAGCAGGCCACATAGAGTTACTGTTAAAGCTAGGAAGATTTACTGGAATTTCTGCTTCTAAAACATATAAAGCACCAATTACCAAATCCTCCCTGTTCACGGGATATTAAAAAGAAAATGAGCTTTACAAACTGTGGCTCCTCTGATAACCTGAATTTGAATTTTAGGATAGAGAAACTGCTAAAACTGATACAGGACAGAGGGCAGAGATTTTTTTCTCCACCTTGATCATACCTTTTTTTTAACTGAATGCAATTATAAAGAGCAAAAATGTTTCTATGCTTCATCTTTATATACAGATACAAAGGCATCTCTTAACGTTAACCTCTGCCAAATGGAGCTTCTGTTCAGAAACAATTAATGCCAGCCAGTGTTCGGGTGCGCAGGCAGGCTAACAGCTGTGTTTGGGCCACTTGTTGTGCCTCCAGCACAGATAATTACAGCAATCCAAAAGCAGAGCAGCCGCTCAGGGAGTTTAATAATGTACAAGTAGTCGCTATCTCTTTATAGATCATGTTACTGCAGCACTCACTGACGTGTAATTTAGATCAATCAAAAAATATGGCACGGCTATGAAACCAGTGCCTTTGATAATAGTTGGCAGGTAGCAGTCACCCCCTGTTGTCGAAGCATCCGATATGAAGGGCTTCATTCCATCCTCTATCAAAGGGCCTGGTGTGCTAGGATGTGTAACCCAGGCAACAGATACATAAAGCATCACAGGACTTGATTTAATTTGTTTAAATGGGAGCTGGAGTATCTTGGTTCTCAGTTTGAATGTCCCTGTTAACCACCACTACAACGTAATGGGCCCCTCAACTTGGATTGCACTCTGCTGGTATAGAAGGTTTCCACTATATGAAGCTTTCCCTTTTTAGTCGCTGCACCTATACATTTGGGCGCATGCACACAATTTTGATGACAGAAAGAGCATAACTTCAACGGAAAAGTGAACTTCGTCTTGTGTCACTGGTGAGCAGATAAATTTGCTTGTTTGGAGGATTTGTTAAAGAGGCCATTTCATACAAATTTCAGGACTTTGTGGTTATTTCTTAAGTATTAACCTGTAATATGAAACATTTTATATCTAAAAACCTTTATGTAACACTGATTAACAGACCTTTCAATCTGTCTGCATTAAAATTCGTCTGGTTCCGGCTTGTCCCGTCAGGCTTCAGCAGCAGCTCGTTCATATTCATTATTTGAATTTGCTGGAGTCAGATTGGCTAACAAACTAGCCTATCAGAGCAAGGTATACTGTTTCCTACCCCGTTGCGGATGGTAACATTAAACGTTCTCTCTTCCTGTTTGCTACGTCTTATGCTACAGCTTTTAGCCAGCAGCATGCTAGGCATGGTTTCAACTGCTGGAGCTGCCGATTACTAATGAACAAAGGAGTTGTGATGAAACAGATACAGGCCGTTTGAACTCGGGAGAACTCGGGTGTTATCACCACCTGCGTAGTTTGGGAGATAAAAACTGAAAGAGAAGTTGTTGACCTGTTTTCACACCCACTATGAAGGTAAGAACACCTGTGGAGCTAAAATATTCAACAGAAAACCCCTTTTTAATGGAAGGGCCTCTTTAAGGTTTCCATCATCTAAACCTGAATGCTTAAATTTAAAGGAAATGGAATTTCATACTTCTTTTTAATGACGTTTCACATTTCGTTCAAAATGGTTGTTTTTACACTAAAATGTTGACATTCCTACGATATGTTGGTGCCAGGCATTTAACTAGCTAAAACTTAGTGAGCAATATTTAATTTTAATTGCAAATAAAATCAATGATTGTTTAGAACAATGAACTAATTTCCTGCATGTTTGGAGAACTATTTGAACCAGTACATTTTCAGTCTTTGCATGAGCTTCTGGTTGCCTCTGGCTTGCAGAACAACTCAAGTAGTTTTCTCTCCTGGTCCTACTTCTTACTCTTTACTTTCCTCCCCCAGCCTTCAACCCACAGGTCTTTGTTTTAAAAGGCAATTCCTCCCGCTTGTCCGTTCAGCAATGTTAAACATCAATTTCCTCACCGAGCACACATTATGACCCAACAGAAGAAATAAAATCTCAGCTATTCATTGTGCAACTCCCCTTCTCCCCGTTTCTGGCACTGCTATCTACCACTGGAACCATCATCAAAGCAGCCCGCATCCAACAACAAGAGAGCAGCTATACAGCAATGCTGATGCCATTTGACTTCCTTTTTAGTCGTTTTATACTTACTGCAAAACAGTAACGATTTCAAGGGCCTTTGAATTCCTCCAAGAGGCACCGCTTTCATAAAACATGCCTAGGGTGATCAGTAAACAATGCCCAGTGGTCGTATTCCTTTTAAATAAAACTATTTCCACGAGATGTAAGAGAGGCTTTAATATTGCCTTAAATATTAAAAGAGAGAACTGAGCCTCATCAATTTTTCATTTATTGGGCCTGTGTGTAAGGAGTCATCAATCTCCAAAGAAATTACTGACATTTTCATTTCAAATAAAAAAGGGTACACTTTATCCAGCGGTAATAGGGATTGCCACTCTAACACAGGGAGCATTAAATGGCTTCTGGAGTGTTGAAAATGAGAAAATTTTCTTTTTTTTTCCTGTTTCAGAACAGATTGTAGCTTTTAAGCTTGTGAAGCAAACATGCATGAAAATGCTAAATGAAATACAACATACTAACGTGCAAATAGTTTAGTCTTATAGGAAGATGAGGTTACTCACAAATAGCGGACAGAAGTCCATCTACATAGTTGTACATTCCTGTTAACAACAAACCTTGACTTAAGGAGAAGTAATGACTTCCTGGTTGTTTTCCTGGTTGTTGATATTGATATCCTGTGACATAAAGTCATTGTTTGAGTCTGCTGCTGTTATGATATGTTGTTATAAATGTTTCCATCATTACGGTGCCTCACCGCCTGTTTGCCTTTAGGCTCAGAGGTTTGTAATTACTGCACGATAAACAAATGGTTTAGGTAATGTGGGGAAAAAGGTCTGAGGCCTACAGGCTGTGAGAGAGGATTACAGGGAAAGTAGCTCACTTCTCACACCCCAAAACCCCTCAACCCATGCCAAAAGGCCTGCCCCCCCATCTAACCACAACTCCCTCTGTGGAATCACCCTCACTGAATCATAAATCTCTGAACAGTGTTGATATATCATCAATCGAGTTCATACATCGCACAGGAGGGAAAATAAGGGTTACAGTAGGCCAGGATTTATAATAAAAGCTTGACATATGCTTCTAATTCACCTTGACAACACTGTCACTTCCTGCCCAGTGATTAATCATCCAACAGAAGAAGAGTTTGTCTCAGCCTCACTTCCAGGCACTTCCCAGCTCATGTACTTCACCCATAATGGATGACTATTTGTTTATAATTTCTACACACAAGTCTAGTTGTCAGTCTGCTGCTCACCCCCATGTGCCGCTGTCTCATTTACATAGTTAGATTGAGACGCCGCAAGCGTAACGAGGTCAGCCTGCTTGTTGGGGATGGAGGACGCTGATGAATAGAGCTCTCTCCACATCATGGCACCTTTGTAAATGTTTGATTAGTTTTGAATGGATTACTGTTAGATTATCAGGTTTGGGGCCCAAACTTACACACAGCTCTGTGGTTTGGAGACAGTCCCTTATGGGTCGCTGGTGACGAAATGTTGGCAGTGTGTTGACAAAGAGTTAGAGCAGAGGAAGGTTATAACTATGTGGTGTGTCATCATAATGTATGATGAAAATATAATATTTGGATTAACTTTGGAGATATCATGCATTGATGTTTAGGCACAGAGAACGACTTTCTGAAAAAACAGACCTTTCATAAGATATAGTAAATCTTACTCTGACAATTATTCATAAATGTATGCAGATTTCTCTAAACTTAATTGTCTCATTGCTCTTACGTCAATTTTTTTCAATATTCAATGTACTGATAGGAATATTTTAGTTAAACAACAGCGTATTTTCTGAAGCTGTTGTCTTGTTTTGTTATATTGTAATCATATGAAACATGTCCTTCCTGATCCTCCTTTAGTTTATCTCTTTCCATAACTTTTCTCTCCCTTTGTGGTTGCACATGAAAGATGGAGCGCAACTGTAAGAAGGAGTCGTAACCCATTAGTTCCGAGACCCTTAATACATTTTGAATGCCAGGTAAAATGTTGGGTGGAACAGCGGTACCTTAGCAGCCTGCCTCACAGGTTACGCTAACCCCACCGCCCACCCCTAATGCCCCCTGATCCAATCAGTTTCCTCGAAAAGCTGTCTTGCCTCTTGACAGCAGCTCTGCCATTGTGCTCCCTCTCTTTCAATCTGTTTAGCTTCCTGTTGTGACCTTTCATACAGTCAAATATATTAGCAAGTGGTGCACTCTCATTAAAACAGTGCATTAACCAAAAGACTCTTTGGAGTCTAAATGACAGCCGAAGGAACTGAAAGCTAATAGCCGAGGGCAGTTGGGGAAACTTAACTCATGAATCAGTGTGCTAATGCTGGAGCAGTGAGCCTGGAGCGCTGTAAGCGTACAGCACAATCTCCACACCCCCCCTTTTCACGTACCTTACCCTTTCTTTCTTCCTTTTGGTTCTTTGATCTCCATCTTCCAGCAGTAACTCCTTTATTTCTCTCCTCCTTTCCAACATCTAACTACTACTTATCTCTCATATTCACTAACACTGTTATGTTCACCTTCCACTTCACTCTGACAAATCTATTCTTTTTTTCTCACTCTTTTACCCAATCATCCTTCCCTGGTCCTGCTATCTTACTTGTTCCATTTTGTCCCACGTTCATTTTATTCTCTGTTCTTCTACATTGTATTGCACTCGTTGGTGCCATCATTTCTACTTTCTGCCGCTCTGCTCTCATGGTCCATTCCCTTTGACCCCCCCCACCCCCACCACCACCACCTCTGACTCTTTATCTACACTTGCTTTTTCTGATGGGAGAATGAAAAAGAAGACAAAAAACAGACAGAATAGGAGACAACCATGGAGCAATGAAGATGGAGAAAAAGAAAAAAAAAAGAAAGTGGAGAGGGGAGACGGGTAAAAGAGGAGAGACTAAAACCTCATTACTTTCCCTCAGATGGGAGAAAATGAGTGAGGGGGCAATAATAAAGCTTGAATTTTTCAATACTGTTAAAAATGGGGCTCTGACAGCTCACCGCCAGTGCAAGGGACAGGCGCCGACAACGCATGGTGAGCCACCGAATTAGCAATACCATACATCATATGATCTAATTAAATCAAGGAACAGAATCAAATTAGTTTTCTGTGACTCAAACTGGCCGCCAAAAGGCTCTATTAAATGAACTGTAGAGAGCAGATTAAATAATTCACAATGAGGGATTTTGCATTTATACAAAAATTGTGCACTTAATTGTCCGTGCTATATTACAGATTTGGCCTTATGTTAACAATGAGCCTAAAGCACACTTACCCGTGTGCACCGGGCACACATTAGGGCCTACATGGTCGACAAGGCATTAAACAGGGGATGTTAGAGAAACCACAAGCTTGATAATACTGCAGCAGAGGAGCAAAGCAGGCAAACTGATTGCCATTAAGCTACAGTTATGCAGAAAGAAACTGTGCCGAAATTATAGGGTTAATCAGTCATTTATATGTGAATATTTGGCAAGATATTACACTTACGTCTGTTTGAAAACGCAGTGTATTATGGACTCTTTGAGAAACCCAAAGGCAGACCATGAAACTAAACATGTGAGATGAAGTTCTGTCATGAAAATGGAGCGCTTTTGTTACAGCATCGTGTGAGCATTCAACCATCCCAGCCACTCTCTTCATCTCTCACCCGCATACATCCTTTCCTTCAATCTCCTGAGCTTCCCTCCCTGGCATCAAAACAGCACAACTTTATTATAGTTGCTGTCAATACAGTAATAATAAAAGAACGCGGAGGGGAGAGACTACCATATTACACTTTTAACGAGAATATAGCAGATGCACATTGAGTGAACATTGAGTTTTAAAACTTGTCGGCATGTGATTTGTGGCCTTGTCAGTACAAATATTTTTCAATGTCACAGCAGCAAGCCGAGGCTGTCACATCGGCGGTCAGCTGGGACGGGGGGAGGCATAACACAATGATCTGGCCCTTAATGGAGAACCGCTGGGACTGGCATAGAGGTGATGAAGCACTGTTTAGTTTGCGGCTTCCATATTTCTGCTCGGGGACGCTATTATAAAACACAACGTTATTTTGTCAGATTTCAATCATGAGCCGGGTTATTTGTCACGAGCTGTCACATTGTTGGGGCAAGTCAGGCTGACGTTGAAATATGACCCATCCCAGTCCAACCCCCAGCTCAAGAGAAGAACAGACTTTTCTTTAGTCTGGCGGTAAAAGTGTTGTTCCACTTATTTGTCTGATCATATTCATCTTGCAGTTAAAAAGCTATAAAAATATGGTTTTAATTAAATTCCACATACTGTTTGCATCTCATGTCTCCTCTTATGTGTCTCTCTCATTGTTCAGTCATGATTCTCGTTCATTTTTGATTCAGTTACACTATCACAGTGAATCATCCTCTCAGGTAATTACATGTCTTACTGTGTCTTTGTTTAGCAGGAGTGACAGAATCAAGCATGCTCATGCTAAAAGCCCCAGGGAGCCATGGTTTAATTTCCTACAATAAAAAGCACTCTTAGGTGGGTTATATTAATATCTGCCCTTTTTGTGCTTCCTTTTAGGTGAAGTATTAAGATAATAATGGTGTCCATTTGTTCTGAGCACCCCATGCTGATCAGAAGAGATCCGAAATGGCCATTTGGACTTAAGAACATCCAGGTGGATCAAATTCAAAAGACTCTTCGTTCTTCAAACTTTTCCTGAATTTCTTTCATCTTGTGTGAATAACATCCTTTTTTCGATTAATCCTTTTGTAATGTTTGATGATTTAACAGTGTCTTTCTAAATATTAGAGATTTCGTTCATTTTTTAGGAAAGCAGCATGACATCGGATAAGCATCATGTACCTCTGCTCGCATCTAAGAGAAATCATGGAGAATGCTTTATAACTTGCAGTCTCGTTTTTCTTTTGAACGGTCACATCTTCTGTCATAATCGTCAGGGAAACAAGAACGTGGATCTTTAATTTGCTTACTGACATTGAAAGCGGCTTCTCCGTTTATTGTACAAATGGTGCTCCTATAACTCAGACACACATCAGCAAGTTCACCTCCAAATCTCTTCAGTTTTATTTCCTTGTTGCCCTTGTGTTAAAATGTCATGGCCTCTACACAAATAAAGGAAAGTTATAGTCCTCACTTTTTAAAAGCACGTATTTCCTTCAATTTATGCTAAATGAACTGTCTGTATGCCCCATTACTCTAGACTGTTTGTAGATGCTGCTGATACTATCAGTCAGTGTTAAGGTATGCAAATAGAATTTGATTATTTACAGTGCCTTCAGTTGGTTGAGTGACAGGGGTGACATTGTCACCGTTCTAAAGTACCAGAAAAAAAGCCATGTTATTGCCTCAGAGATGGGGGTCAGTTGTTTCTGCATTTCTCATAAACAAACTGCTTTTGTAAATTTATGAAAAAATATGCAACAGTAAACAAAACCTTTTCCTTGATGTCCACTTTAAATGTCCTGCTGTCCCAGAATTTCATGATCCAATAAAAAGTGCTTTAAGAAAAAAATGTAATTCAGTATTTTACAGAGAAAAATGTCTAACAAAGTATAAAAAAGAAGTCACTACTGTGCACATATGAGAGAAAATACACCACAACCATTAGCTTTGGCTGACATGATAGCCATTAGCACGCTGTTCCTAGCTGTGTGTGTTCCATTCCAAAAGAAGAGTCATTTACATAATGTGTGTTTTCCCCAAACGGTGTGAACAACCGGCACTTTGTGTAGGTTTCCGGCTGGCAAATGTTTCAAACTGACCTTGGGAAACGGTCCAGCCACAAATGCCGTGCTGTTACATCCATAATGGGCCTTTTACTTGTTTTTGTGTATATGTGCATATCGGTAAGCATGCAGATGTGTGCCTGAAAGAGCATGTCACCGCACACTTTTGCATGCCAGTGTGTGTATGTGTGCCTGCAGCTGATGACTCTGTGCCAGCCAGACTGCTTTTACAGGTATTAATATTAAAATGTGCCTGAGCTGGAGACCATTGCATCTCTGCCCTGTGGAGCAGAGTGTCCAAGGGGCACCATTATCATCCTTTTCTGGCTGTCAGTGAACCTGGAGGAAAGTAAGATGCATATGTTGACTATCAGTGTGGGGTCAAACAGGCTAATATAGCTCAAATCACCCGGATTGAGGTGTATATTGTATAATGTGTTCTGATGACACATATATCCGCAGTGCAATTCTGTATGAAATGCATCTTTTTATGGAAATATCCTTAAAGCCCACACAATACCTTGCACGCATACAGCACATTTCTCTTGTCATGAAATGATATAAAATGATACAACGTGTGCCGTGATCAAAAAATCCTGAATGCTGATGTTTATTAGGGAACTTGCTGTGAACAACTTATGCCTGCTCTTCTAAAGTTTATGCCTTGGTCCTGGGGGCAGTATTGATGATAATGTTAACTGCACCTCATAAAAATCTATCAGTCAATGGAATATTAAATGTATATGTCTGGAAGGCTGTCAGTGGAGCGCTCAGGGGTGAATCTCCAATAGCCTGGCTTTTATTGGCTTTTATGGGGGATGCACCAGCGCACCATTTCCATGAAAATACATCTGTACAGTATATCAAAGGGTCTGACAGACAAAGTGAAGACAACCAAACAATCTTTTTCTCTTCTTCCTCTTTCTTTTATTTGCACCAGCAGAAGGACAGCCCACCCATACGCACCAAAATAGATGAATTTCACTTCAACAAAGGAGGTATGGTAATTAAATGTAAGATAAGGCCTTTCAGAATGCCTAAGACTGTGCCAAGCAAATATCCTGATCAGTTTAAAATCAACCAAGTGGAGAAAAATAACAAAAATCCAAATTGGATGGTCTAGATCAGCTTGATAGGCCTTTCAATATAATACACAACAATGGCTGAAATGAATAGGAATCAAATTACAAGAGCTGTGATATGGCATAGGACTGCATGGGGGAATTCAAGCACAATCACTTTTCAATGTGCCTTCCAATATTGCAGCCAATCCTTGCACAATTCATATCCGATCACAAATAATGTTTATCACCCTCATATCTCTCTCCCTAATGGAAAAGGCCTAGTGTTGGGGTTTAAGGAGCGCATTCATTTTTAATGAGGTCTGGGCATTGGCCAGAATGAAATGAACAGGCAGAGTTTGGTGAAACAGACTAAGAAAGGCTGGCAATAAAAGGTTCGCACATTGTTTCTGATTTTACCTTTCAAAGCTCTAAGATCTTTATTACAATAACTGCAACGTTACAACACTGTTTAGTTGTAAAAGCCTTCATTTTTTCTTTGTTTCATATGAGGTGTCAAAGGGTTGCAGTGTTACAAAGACTACAACTTAAACCAGTGTTTCTTGAGTGGTTTAAAACCCATATCACAATCAACATCAACACCTTTAGACGACCTTTCTATGTATGAGTTTAAATCTCTCAATGTGGCATACAATCTACAACATTATTCTGTGACTTCAGCTGACATTCAGGCAACAAGATAAGGCATTTATGAAGATAAGATGGAAGCAATATCCCTTGAAACAAGTAATTCTTTATACTGTTTGTGAGTTCAAAAGAACCATCAAATTTCATGTAAAATAAGCTCTCGTGCAGGAGGAGATACTCATATTTTATGTCTAATTCTGGAGGAGAAAGATGTATTCCTTGCCTCCCCAGGAAGCATGATTAGTGTGCGACTGTATATGGTGATGAGATTACTTGGCGGGTGCAGGATAAAATGTCGCTTAGGATAATGTGATTGCCCTTAAGGTACAAGGAGGTGAATTATATTCCCTGATTTATAATCTGAAAATTAAAGACTCACTCATTTTCTAATTTAATTCCACCTTCAATGGAACAATGTTCACTCTGAGCCAAATTGGCGAATAATGTTACTAATTCAGATGCAGATGTAATTTCTAGTCGGGGGGCTGCGGTGCGTGGTGATGAACGAGTCCCGGATGGATCGTTGCCACTCCTATCTCCCCGTCTCGACAATTCCACAGCAGTTGTGATAATAACCTGGGCAATAAAGGAGGGATAGGCAGTGTTACTTCGTTCTACTGCTCACACCTCAAGACATCTGATACTTCATCTAATAGTATTTCTGTCCTTTCCTGTGTCACTCTGTCTTAAATCAGCTGACAGTGCTCTTCCACACAGAAAAAACAGCAAAAAAATGATTGTAGATTTAAAACCCAAAGATTTCGTGTAACCTGGATATTAGTGCTGCCTTCTGCAATACAAAAAAGTCACTGCAATAACTCAGCAGTTAAAAAACTTGATTAAATGCAGGGTAAATGTCAAGGTAATTAAGAAGCTGTGAGGGTTAAAAGCAACATTAAATCCTCCCGCAGAGTAGTGACATTCAAGTAAAGGGGAAGAGACCGTAAGCGATGATGAAGGGGAGAGACAAAGAGATGGAAGAGTTTATAAATGTTTCAGTCAATACATATCCCCAAGTTCTTCCTGTCGCAGCATCTTTATTCATGGATGTGAACAATTTGAGATGTGACCTCTCTTTGACTGTTTTCTTCTTGCATGATGATAGATACACTGAGATAGAGTTCATCATTTTGAATATTAGCTTGACACAAACGCATTTAAACTCTCAAATATGCATTTTTGGCTTGCGACATCCAGTTTTGCCATTTCCCTTTAAGCTAATTTACCTTGCGAATGAAAGCAAAAATTCTAAACCAAATATGCAGAGTCATAAATTATAGATTAACATGGACAAAAGAGGTGTGTTCACCTACTTCTATCTAAAGGATTGGAGAGGAAATGTGCAACATCTTCCCATCAATCTCAGCATCAAGTCATACAGTGGCCTGAACGTTGGGACTGGCAGAGGTCAGCTCATTTACTCACTGTTTAGCTTTAGGGAGATGCTGAAGGGTCAGGTGGTACCAAACAGTGGGTGCTGTGTCTCATAACGTCTCTTCAAAGCCTAATGATCTACCGCAGATAATGACCCCACCAAAAGAACAGGGCCGCTACAAGCCTCAAGTAAGTCCCTTCTGTCCCACACTCTCTTCACTTCGGAAATAATGTCAAAAAAAGCTTTTTTTTCTTGTGGTTTTGTCCTCCCCATCCCCCTCCCACCGTCTATTCACCCCCAACCGCTGTACAAGCCCAGGATTCATGACAAAAAACCAATAGTGTTAGCTGCCAAGACTTGGAGCTCTGAGAGGGATAACTTGTGCAGAAGGTTAAAGCAACAATGTGCTCAACCTTGTTCAGCTGCTCCTTCTATGCTCAGGTGAATGTGTGTCCGAGTGTATAAGTGAGTGAGCATTTTTTTTCAAATAATTGCCCAAGGGTTGTTAAAATGTGTATGCTGTGACGTATCTAAAAGAGCACCTGTTCACTTATGTATTCTTTAGCTACCGATTAAAAGATACCTCATTTGATTTCAATCAAATTATAGTCGTAGGTTTTAGGGCTTAGAACAAACTCATTGTGTGCATTGTGTGGAAGAAGAAGTGCACACAAGCTTCATTGTTGCTTTAGTTAAAATGCTAATCATTTCTTTTAGTTCGGAAAAAAAAAAAAACAGTTGAAATGCTTTTTCTTTTTGATAGGCAGAAGTGAAAAGGCGAATATCTGTCTCTCACAGAAATTCAAAATTTTAAAGCCACTGCTTTTTACACAGAAGGGGTTCAGCTACAATGAAAGGTGTGATATCACCTCTCTGCAAACCATAATGGCGCCTCGTTGGGAAATGACAGGTGTACGAATGAGGCCCTCTCTTTTCCTAAGTACGGCAAACCGTGGTCATTCACTCTGCTTTGTTTTTAGCGTAATAGCCCCATTTACAAAATGTCGACGAAATGAATGTGGGACAAACGCGGCGGTAACCGAGCCAACTAATTTTTGCTCATTCAGCTTGAATTATTAATAAGTTAGAAATATACCATATGCTTTCAGAGGAACGGCATACATTCATTTTATGCAGAATTGCCGCTGTTTTGTGAAAAGTGTAAGTAGCTTAACTGCTCTTTTCAAAAGGGGTGACCGATATGGAGGCCTTAATGATGTATAAATCAGATCGTGTAATTACGCTTCCAGCTGCTGCCTTGGGCCTGGCTGAAACTATAGGCCCTCAGTCCCAAGAATGGAGTCTTCATCACCTGAATCCTTTTTAATCAACCAGCATTAGTTTTCCCTCCTCAGATCACATTATTATGAATTATGAGGGAGGGGGGGGTGCAAAAGAGGTTTAATGCTCTGATACATAAACTAAAAGCTTTATTCATGTGTCTTTTCACATATAAACAAAAGTAGCTTGAGCTTTTCAATTTTGCTTCAACATAAAACAAAATAAAATATCTATCAGAGTTTATAAGTTGGTATTTGTTCATTCCAACTTCATCACCTCTCATATGCATTCTCTACCACCTTCTCTACCATTTCAGCTTTAATGTGCGATTAGGCAGAAAAGTCCTGAATCGTGGGTTTGTTTTGGTGAAGAGATGGGGCACCACCTAGTGCTCAGTTGCTGCTACAGCTTCCAGCCATCTATATGACACTTTTATTAGCCATGGTGTGTTCAAAAAACGTATTATTTACATCTAGTGCAGGAGGTATGTTTCACCATCTGAGCATTTATCTTTATTATGATGAAAGCTGATATTGTGCAGGTTTGTGGTAAATTTACCAAAGATGATGTAGCAGGCGTCAAAGGCGCGTTTAACATAAACCCACCACTGAGCTGCATCCAAACACAGTGCATTCAGTTAAAAACATGGGTGGGACCTCAGCCATCTTCTATAACTGTGGTCAAAAATCAGATTAGAAAACATTAAAGACACAATGTGTTAAGGAACTTCTTTGATGTATTTCAACATGAAGCTCTATTTTTGAAAAGCCATGCGTTTTGCATACACAAACCCCATTTGTTTAGCAGGGCTAAGAATGCAAAATACTATTATGCTATTGACCTGGAAGGTTTATGGAAAACAACAAGAAGGAAAATAACCAATGACCTGTTGGTAAAGTACAATAATATGTTTTGAAATAATTCCCTTCCAGAGAAAAGCTGTGGTTAGGTAAATTGTACTGACATTTTAATATGGATGTTTATCAGTCTCCTTTTGTTTACTATGCACTGTAACAGTTATCATTTACATGTCCTCCTCATTCTGAGGTTCCAATATTTTTTCTATGCAAATGAGTTCTATACAACTCTGACACATAATGCATCCAGTCATTGTCCAAATAATTGAAAACAATGTTTACAAGCCTGAAAGTAAACATCAAAAACTTCAAAGTTATGGGAGTTTGGAATCCTCAAATGTGATTGACAAGTGTTTATCTGTCTAAACTGAGCTGTTTACACAACAGTGTGTTTATTGTACTACATATTTTTCCATTTAAGGCAGTAAAAAAAGAATCCAAAGTAAAAATGTTAGCAAGCAATCAAAATACATATGCAAATCTTCTATTTATATATTGGATTTACTTAATAAAGACAAGTCTATTAATTGTAAGCACCGAAAAATCTTATTTGGATTAATGACCCAAGTGCCTCCTTGCTAATTGTCACATCAAACAAACAGGCCCTAATTGACAAAAAGTCTAGCTTGCTGCTAAGTGGACACAAAGTGGGCGCCACCTCTAGATTGGCCTCATTGTCTGTTTTCATTAGTGGGTTTAGCTCCTACATTAGGAAGCCCACATTGGAGTTGTGTTTTCTTTGGTGGGGAATGAAACACACACCTGCTACTCTCAGAGAATGAATAGAAACTTGTATCTAATACCTCTGTCATGTGGCTTTTATTTGGGCCCACAATACCCATGTTTTGTGTTTGTATTGCAGGATGCATGCTGTGTAAGACAAAGAAGACAGAATATACATGTCGTGAAAGACAGAAACAACAGCTAAAGAAAGAAAACATGAAGTGAGAGATCTGTATTTAAAACAGAGATTAACATAAATCATAATATGCAATGTATTCTCTCTGGTTTGCATCTATATGAAAGAAAATAAAAATGTAAAGAAATTGGTTTCTTTCATACAATAAACACAAGTCTTTGTTTCTAGTTTTTTTTTCTACTTCTGAAATGTCATCGAGTGAGAATAGATTAGAAAATGTGAAATTTAGCATAGATTTAGGCCACCCTGTGAAACTGAACAAAGTGGGGATAAAATCTGGTCATGTCCTCCATGTCAGAAATATATACATGCACAAGTATTGACACAAACATTCTACTCCATCTTGAAATGCTAATTTATGATTAGCATCATTATGCTGTAGTGTAATTTAACAAAAGCCTTCCCACAGTGCCACACAAAAGGCTCATTCACTGCCAGAGCTGCTCCATGTTAGCAAGAATTATGGCATCCCAATGAATGCATTCATGTGGACAAGGATTTATTCGATAATTATAGACCTTCACAGTTTTAATGCCACTTAATGAGAAGCTAGCATGGTGCGATTCCTACTTTGGCTAACGAATGGATGCAGCTTTGTTTTGTTTCGTTTTTTTTTGCTTAGTGTTTTTTGTTTTGCTCTCTAAAACATCTGTTGGCTTTTCTATGGAGCAAACCAACTTTTAGGTCCTGATTTTCCCTTTTTGTTCTCTGTGAGAAGTAGGCAGTTGAGAAATAGGCTGGTGGTCAGCTGTTGTTAAATACCACCCCCACTGGTCTAATTAGTGTCATAAATATAATATTGATATTTGCTCTGAACATTTTTGACCTCATCATATATTAAAAAAACAAAATTGCTATTTTTGGGGGGAACATTTAATATTTTGCTTATTTGCAATCAGTTCTGCATAAACAAAGAGTAACAGATGAAAATGGTTTCTGACAACAATGTTTACTATAATGCAAGTGTCCAAATCCTTCGTGCTCATGTTGCTGTGGAGAGGTAATTAAGTTGGCAAAGTTTAATTGCTTGATGATCAGCAGTTAACAAAGAGGCTTCATTGCCCCTCCTTATGCTTTCAACGTACTATATTTATAATGGCTAACAATTTCAGAGAGGGCCCTTTAGCTGGGATAGCACTAGTAAAAGCTGCCGGCACTAATGAAAAGCTATAATCACTCTGCCCACAGCAGTTATTAGTAGGAAATTATGGGTCAGTTGAAGGGACAGCACTTTTATGCATTAGGATAAATAACAGTACAGCTTGTGTGCAAATGCAGCACATGAATGCTATTCAAACTACATGTAATTACTTTTTAAAATATACACATTAACAATCAAAGTTTACAAATATGTAGGTTTAAAACCCTAAACACAATATTTAGTATACATTTTTACAGAACATACATAGTGTTAGTTGAGCGACACTGAAATGAAACAGGTAATCAGTCATTGCCCGGTTTTTAACTCCATTGATCTATAAGTATATTTATTAGACACTTTCAAATTCTGTAGGCAGAGCTTCACTGCATCACTGCAAATCTTTTCACAGCCAGAAAAGTGTTTTGCTAACTCTGTATTTGAGTAAATGGTGGTGCCTTGAAGAGAATAGTCATCGTTATTCTATCTTCCATTCCATCCTTATATTTCTTTCTCAGTTCTTCTTCATTTCACTCCATCTCTCAGTCCTGCTCGCTCGTTTTGTTTGGTTGCTCAGCCAGGCCCTGTGGAATGTTACATCCCTTTAATCAAGTCTTCATTATTGGTGACTTTATGCTTGGCGGTCTGACGTCGAGGGGGCTAGCCAAGAGAGAAGCTTCGCCTCCACGTGGACGAGGCCTCTCCACACAAGACTGAACAATCGCCAGGCATCCTGCCTCCATTAATGAGAAGCATCTCCATCCACCGCACTCCCCAGGCAGCCTCCACCAGGTGGAATGCTTGGCCCCTGTCACTCATAGCATTGCTGAGGGCTATTAGCAATTCATTAAGTGACAGTCTGCCTAGCTGTATCAATTAGGGGATAGTTGATATGTCTGTTATTGTCAGGCACTGAGATTGCACTGCTTTTTAGTGAATATCTGCTTTTGCTTCTGAGCTCAGGCAGAACTGTTACTTTCATAAGTGTGTGTGTGTGTGGTCTTCACATATAACAGACAAGAATCCCACCTGATGAAGCATGTTACAAGATTTTCATTGATTTGAATATTAGAATAAATGAAACAGCCATATATACAAAATGTAGAAATTTAAAGTTAAATTTGGGTTTTATTTGTTGTTTTGGTCTCTAAAACCCTGGTTTCAAAGACATTTAAATAAAACAACAACAAAAAAAACAAGTGTTACAACACAATGTGTTTTTGTGAATCAAAGACTTTGAGGCAAACAGAGGAATTGGACTTTCAGTGGTATCAGCTTCTACCTACCATATACCAGTAAATCAGTTATTTAATGTTTTCATAAATTAACAGGAACAAGAAGTAAATACTCCATCTGCTCAAATTTAAAGCAATTACTGGTGATAATAAGGAATAGATACATAACAGTAAATAAAATTTGCTTAACAGCCAGCACGCTTGTGGCCTGTTCTGGCTAATATATAAAATATTCCCGAAGAGTTGACCATTGTTGGGAGTCTGCTAGGCAAATCTCAGGCAAATTCTTCTTGTTCACAAACACAATTCCACATCTCACTCTATGGATTTAGATAAGAGTGCACTTCTTTGCATGCATATCTGATCACTGCATATGTAGATTCAAACTGCATGACTGCCATCAAAATTTTTTTTCTATGAATACAAGGAGAGTCGATGAAAAGCCTAGCAATAGAGGTGTTGTGTAAAAGTAGTGCTGAATGTGTCTATTTACTCATGAAGGCCTTATTTGCATTAAAAAAAACTGCAGAGAGAGGTTCAGGCTTGATGGCCCCTTACTTTTAACTGTCACCGTCAGCTGTCCTTGTGAAAACGTTGATTCCTTTTTAATGCTTTACTTTTGCGGAACTTTTAGAACAGTTTTTACAAAGTAATTATATATTTTGGTGCGTATTTCAAAATAACTCTATAAAATTTGAGTTTAATGAGAAAGACTTAAATGTGAATCATAAATGGTTATTTATCACTTTATTTGACCTTTTTATTGTGGTAACTGGAGTGAAACTGTGAGGTTAAGTCGATTTCTGTCAGGTTTTGAGTATTGATGTTATGGGCTTTCAAAAGATTACATGCTTGAAAAGAGCCAGAAAAGTTTAAGATTATAGGCAATCTCTCGCTCGGTTTGTGTCTCAGACCACATAACATTCACTGCGACTTGGTGAGAGCAGCAGTTTGATCATAATAATACATTAAAAAGCAACAAAAGGCACATTGATCATGATAATTCTAATTACCACATTTTACTCAGGGATCAGCACCGGCATTAAACAAAGTCACCATTACCTGACAAATGGCTGAACAAAACTCTTTTCTCTCCTGTGAAATTGTTTGGTAACCATTAGCAATACACTGTAATGCCAATGATTGACATTGCTGTCTACTTAGCAGTGACAAGGGACGTGTGTGTGTGAGGGGAGGGGTCAGCAGGCTGGGTAGAGGGGCAGTGCATGGATTGATCGGGGTCTGTGTTGTTGCCAAACGGGGGGAGAGGGTGTATTGGCTCCTAGACAATGAGCTCTGGCCAGCGCTGAAAGGCCCATTCTGCGGATCCCTGTTAGCTGTCTATTATCCGCGGTCTCCAGGGGGCTGCTAAATAGAGGGCATGTGTTAGGCAGACATTTATCATGTAATTACAGCACTAGGATCCGTTTCTGATGGTGTGTGATGATTACTAATAATTACTGCATTTCACGCCTCTAAAGGGCCCAGATGGGGTCCCAGGGCATCAATACAAAGGAAAGGAGGGAGGCAAGAGGAAGAGAAAATAAAAGGCATGATGGAAATGTGAAGAAATGGAAAGACAGATGAGGAGAACGAGAGGAATGACAGTGTCTGCTTAACCATTTAGGGATGTTCATTGCCTACATTAATTGATCCATATGTGTCTGATTCCTGGAAAGGAAATTATATTGGAACACAATGTTACAACTATTTTACAGGCATTTATCTCTAAGCATCCTGCTTTGCTTCATAAGTAGTGTACACGTTTACACTGAACAAAAATAATAGCTTGGTTCTTTGATTTGTGTTGTTATGATTGATTGTCATACTCACAGGATATCATATCTGAAGCAGGGTCAAAAATGAATGGGCTTGGGTTCAAATAAAAAAGAGAAACACCCGCTCATGAAAGCAGCCATCTTGAGTCAAAGTTAGGGAATGGGTTGTTGTACTACTGAAACCAGAGAAATACTGTTGTTCACGGTTGTGTTTCTGCCCTCTGCAGTAACCTGGATAAATCAAAGGAGTCAACCGCCTCTGATATATAGGAAGGAAGCACAGGAAAAGGTTGTGGAGTGTATTTATGTGTGAACTGCAGCTGAATTGCCGTGTATCGCTGAAAGCTGAAAACTTAAGCTAGAAAGCAGGTGTAGTAGTACAAGTTTTGCATGAATACTGCAGCAAGTTTTTGCTCTCTTCCATTCTTTGGTGTTCATTACACCACAAGCCCCATGTGTCCCCATAAATTCTCACATTAACCTGAGCAACAAAATGAAGGAGTCTTCTGTGCCCTTTTTAGGGCCCTCCTTGTAAAGACTACAAGGACCCCACCTGGTCAAGGTGAGCTCAAATGGAATCTACTGACTGGCAGTGTTTTACCTGCAGCACAAAAGCCATTGGAATCAATATGGGAAAAGAGGGAGGGGGGGGGGTTGGGAGATGAGGACCGTCTTGTTTAATAGAAACAAATTGCTCTCCACTTCCCAGTGACACAGATAGCGGACCATTTGTGCCTGCTGGCCTTTGTTGGGAACAACAGAAAGGAAATGTACTCATCCTGGCCAGGGATAAAGTTCGGGGCTTTCTGTTACACCCCAGTTACCTTAGCCTCTGTGCCCACCCTCTTGAACAAGCACAGCGGTTAAGTAGTTCAGGTGCCTGCTACATTCTGTTAGATTAAAGGTCCCTGCTTTTGGCCTGAGTTGAATTGCCTCAGCTGCAGATGAAGGGAGCAGAGGAAAAGAGGAAGGGGGGGCTGCAAAGTTGTAGGGCTATGGGGCATGAATGGACATCTTGTGCATGCTCACAGAGGCGAAACAGTTTGAAACAGCCGGCCAGCATCTCTCTACACTACAAACCTGAGAGAAAGTCTGTAGGGAGGATTGATGTGTAGGGTATGCGGGGAACAACTTGCCCCCTCCTTACCCTCAGTCCACTTATATCCTCCTCTACATTTTCCCCAGGTTGGTAGGAAAGCCTGTGTTTGTAACTTGGGCTGCAGCAGGTGGGCAGAGGGTGGGAGGATCTTTTGGAAAGCTAGAAACACATACTGTTATCCTCATGGAACACGGACCTAAAGAAAATGGACACAATGCACACAGCACATAGACAGCAAGAATGTGTAACTGTGCGCCAGTGTGCACCTGTGGTACCTACACCCAAAAAAAGTGACATTACAAACAAGATCTCAGGAGCAGGGGCTCCTAAACTTATAACTTTGTGACTTGTGAAAAGTTTAAATTACACATGTTTTCAATTGGGAAACTGATGTGTTTTTTTATCTTGTTTAAATTTAGTTATCTTTAGAAATTAGAGGAGATCCATAATTTTCTTTCAAGAACAGAATTATATAAACCTTCAACATATGATGATTTACTGTTGTGACTAGTTACAAAGTTGTACAATTTCTGTAACTTTTTTTCCTCCAATATCACCCTAAAACAGGTAAAGCAATGATGAGTGCAAAATCTGAGTATGTGGAACTTTCACAAACTAATTCCCAAGTTACGAGGTCAAGTACGAGAGTCAAAGGTGAGGTCTGCCACGTCGGATTAGATTCCACTCTGTGGAACTCTACTTAAAAAAAATGTTGGGCATTACAAAAGTGACATTTATCAGATTATACAGCCATATGTGTTTGTATTTCCTCCACTGAAATCTCTTTGGATAATTAAAAGGATCAAGAAGGTCAGAGTGCTGTATCACTTTATAGAATAAACCACATGACTCAGTCTCTGTGACATGAAGTAAATGTTCATTAATCCACATCTTAATCTTGTGCCGTGCTCAGTATGGCTTAAAGAAACTGATACTCCTGTGACTTCTTTGGCGGCTGATTGTGTTACCTTTACAATTCCGCTTCTCCTCCTTCCTGTTTTGTACTCTTGGAATGCTCGATAAAAGTATCCCCGCTGTGGATTTCCACCTGCACAAGAGAGAATATGGCCGTGGTTTGGGGTCAAAATTAGGATGCAGCCTCAAGGGGAATAAACATAGGTTGGGTTGTACAACAGAGGTTAAGAAATTAAAACAATTGCTTGAAGCGAGGTTAATTTTTTATTAGAATAAAGAACATTTCAAGCTGTTATAAAAGCTAATGTACATGTCAATCATGTTTAAATGATGTCTCAGAACTTCTTTTGTGTCTTTCATTTTTAAATTGTCTTTATTTTATTTTCCATTTATGCAATAAATTGGTTTGAATGGAACATATTTTTCATTGCATTCCCCTATTGACTAAATAAAAACTGATTCAACCACATTAACACATTTATAAAGTTGATATTAAACACATTTCCTTTTTACATGAGCAGCTAATAAAAAAAAACAGTTCCATTAAATATCACAAACTGGTAGAATGTTTGTTGTTCTTTCAGAGCATCCTTTCAATAAAACAGCAATAAAATACAAGATAATACAAAAATAATGTGTTTTATTTGCACATATAGACAGAGGTCATTGTTGTGAGCAGACAGTAACATACACCCCCCTAAAAATTCAGTTTCACTCTGTGAAGGGGAAGGCAATTTATCTGTCATGGCTTCCAAAAAGGTAGCTCACTTTGCCCCCCTCCGTCCTATTATACTGACAGCAGCATTATTAGCCACAAGGGAAACCAGCCGCCACATGAATTTGGCTACTGTTCACCTACGAGGCCCGAGCGAGCCTCCTTTTACAATAGCCCCAATGATTCAGAGATTTTCTTTGCAGTTATTATTTGATAAATATATTAATTATGACCTAGAGATGACAGTCCAATCAGATTGTAGAGCACCCAGTCATAGCCCCCCCGCCCCTCGCTTTGGTGATAAGTTTTCTCAGGTTTCTAGAGCTGTCATCTACGGAGCTTGGACTTCTAATCGTTGCAGGGCCCATTGTAGGAATAATTTCCTGTGTGTTGTAATTAAATGGAAGGTTTCTGATGATGGGCAACTTTTTCTTTTATTTTAGGGACCTCTGTATGTTTGTTAGAGCCTTGCACAACCTTACTGATGAAACATTTATACATGATTGGCTTTTTTTCCTGATTATTTTAGGCAGATCATTTACAGTTACGAAGAGCCAGTAAAATTGACTTTCATATTATATTAGTTCACATTAAAGGATGGAAGCATTGTAAACATTTAAACATCTACTCATCAATGTGGATCTAGATTTTTTTTGCACAACACCACATGATGTAAAAACAAAGTCAGCTGTGACATAAAACAGAACTGCTCCTGTGAAGTAGCCTCCCACCGTAAAAACACCAAATCAGCTCCATGGTCTTGTCTGACAGCCGTCTGGACTTTAGAAATGGGTGATAACTTAATTTCTACTCATGTCAACACCACTGCAGGGGCCAAAAGGAAACTGAGGGCCTTTTGTGTGTCTGTCATGTCATCCTGCATTTTGTGGCCTCAAGAATGAAAAATATTTAAGTGGCTTTGATGTTCTGATCTTGTTGAACTGCTCTGATAGTCTGAAAGCATTTGAGTTTTGCTTTGCAGGACACTTTTCTCTCGGGTCTTTTTATCCTTTTATCTTCACCTTATAGAATACCAAAAAATGTGTTTGTATGATCAAGCTCTCCCTGCTTGTTGTGTCTGAAAATTTAGCTATGTGTATATGGTTACGTGCATGCGGTCAGCAGTAGTGCCCAGTACCGGAGTTGAACCAGATACAAGTGCATGGCTTATGCTGGAACAACCCTGAGTTGAGGGCGTTGACAGCAGCTTCTATCTGCCAATCTCCCTGTGGATATTGTTGCAGCACTGGCAGACAGACAGCCAGGTCTTGTGGGTCGACAGATCCACTCTTTCAGCAGGTTATCATTTCCAATTAAACCCTTTCATCCCAACGTACAGTCAACTCCTTCCCTTGCAAGAAAAAAAAAAAAAATCACCTGAAGACATTATTATTAGTCTATTTCAACAGGTCCCTATTTTTCCCCCAAACTCTGCCCTGTAACTGAAGGGGTTGGGCGATTTTTTTAAAGCATTATAGATCGAGATCCTTCAGGTATCTTTATCCAACGAGCTCAGAACTTCAGCCCTTACGGTGGTCACGTTCTGTTTCAAGATAAACTTTAAAAATTGCATCAGATTGACACACCGGCATGTCCTCCTTAACATGTGTACCAGCACAAGGGCCTTTTTGTCTCCCCCCCTAAGTTCTGGCAGGACCCACAATAGACAGCGCTCTTTCCATCCAGTATGCAGTCAACATGAAGGAATGCCTGCAGAGCCGAGTAACTGTCTGTTGAAAAAGCACTCACAACATCTCATTTCCTTTAATAAGACGGCCTCAAAGGCATCCGGATGAACCAACTAAACACAGATTAACCCTCAGTATCATCAGCAACTGATCAATCATCGGGAAAAACCCGTGCATGAGCGTGCACAAGCAAACACGGAACACAAATTTGCACTTCATGAGATCGTTCAGTCTTCAGTAATGATGCATATTAAAATTATATATGGACAGATTTTAGTTCAATTTAGTTGCTATTTTAATTTTTCTACTGACCGTAAAACCTTTTAATTTTAGAAACTATTAGCCAGTTAAATACAATGTGTATATATTGTTTATTATACTTTAAAATGAACATTTATATTTTATTAGTACCAAGCACAAATGGGACTAGATGAGCTGAGGCTGATTTAAATGGTAAGATGTTTTAATTTCACCTGGTGGTATTTAAATATTCGGATCTTTCAAAATCTGCCTGACAACAATAACAAAATGAAGATTGCAGTTTATATAAACACTAATATCTTTACGAGGTCTTATTTCTAATAATTAAGTCACACATGCTTTGTGCTATAGCTCTAAATTCAATTCATAAGCCAAGTTGAGACTAAAGTATTTGATTTTGCAGCGCAGAGTTAATTATGACCACGCTCTGAGAATAATGTGCCTCACAGTCTTCCATCAACATTGTTGTTCACAACACCTGCTGTGATTCTGTGAATAAAACATTAACATACAGAATAAAGACCAC
Organism: Pachypanchax playfairii; assembly: GCA_006937955.1. NCBI lineage: Eukaryota > Metazoa > Chordata > Actinopteri > Cyprinodontiformes > Aplocheilidae > Pachypanchax > Pachypanchax playfairii. The sequence continues at coordinate 3,236,206 of SSNP01000023.1, forward strand.
TTTTGAATAATTTCTAATGGTTGTTTAGGAAAGAAAATCATATATAAGTTCAACTGTGTAATTCAGTATTTTTATTCATAAAATTAGTTAAAAAAAAAGCAGAAATTATAATTAGTTTTTTTTTATGTATAAGACTTGGACCTTTTCAAGGCACAAGCACATTTTTAACAAAATCTTTAATTCAAAGTGTCATAAAATCACTAAATGTCACGCAGAAGCAGTAAAATCTCACTTCAAACTAGAGCAAGATAAAACTAAAACTGAAATCTAGTAAATCAGTGTTTTGACCTTGGAGTCCTTCTCAAGATCAGGTAAAAAAACTAAATAGACTGACACCCTGACCACACACCTGGTGGCGATTGAGTTAATCACCACTAGGTTGGAAAAGTTATTTAAAAAGGCTTAAAGCAGTTTCTCCTAAAATCAGCAACACAAACCCAAAATAAATATTGTACACTACTAGGACATATACCCAAACATACCTGTTAGATGTGTAGAAAAGTTAATGTTGATCATAAATAACTATATTCAGCTTATTTAAAGTCCACTCTGAATCATAAATACATATATTCCAAGTGAAAATCTAAAGTTCTTTTTCTGGGATTGGCTGTAGGCCTTTATTGGATGAGGTGATTAGTTAAATCACCAGCAGGTGTGCTTAAATGATGATGGTCTTTAAGATGTTCAGAGCCATGAAAACTATTTTTTGATTGGGGGGAAAGATTCCAATGGTTGAAATGTTGCTCAAACACATTCATTTTTAATTGAAAAAAGAGTGTGTTTCACTTTTTAAGTTATTTATTTGACAAACTTGGAAATAACACCTGGTCGTGCTGTAATGTTAAGTTACGTTACCTCTTCAAAATCTCTCAATATAAAGAGATTTAATGTCACTGACATTCTTTTTTTGTCACTTTTTATTTATTTATTTTTTTCCTTTAGTAAATCCACCCAAAATAGAATTTGGAACTTGATATTTATCTGAAAATTGAACATATTCATCTCAGGAGCCACATGCTGATTTGTTGTGAAGCGAGTGAAATCATGTTCCCACAGCTTCAGAGCATAACAAGCTTAAATGCAGCTTGGCTCCAACCTTTAAACCTCTCTGCAGTACCTAGCCAACTCTCCTGGTATGTGAATTTGCTGTGCACTTTGTCTAGTTTTACAAAGAGTGGTTTTAAGTGCAATTCAATTCACAGTTTCCTCTCTAAAGTAAGATACACTTGGTGAAATGTAGCCCCTCTACTTCCTGCTCAAAGAAAAAAAAAAAAAGTTTCACTCCAAGACAGCAATGAAATATATAGCAATAAGCTGATTCTATGAATCTAGCCATCACTATTAGATATTTATTCAGACTTATCCATCTGTCAATTAGAAAAGCATTAAGAAATTAATATAGATGAAAAATCTGAGTGAAGAAAATAATTCAAAGACATCAAAGAGGGAGGAAAAGAAGACGTGTTATCAGGGTGTAAGGTACACCATTAGAAATACTTGGATAATCCTCTTGGTTTGAATGGTTTTGAAATGCTATGAAAGATTAGGTAAACTCTGCATTTGATTAATAGGAGAAGAAGTCAATTGGCCGTGCACCATGAAGCTACACACAATACGCCTTTCTTATCCCGGTGCTGCTGAGAGCAGAGACGGTCACTGGGATGTCTTGGCACAGAGTTTTGTACGTAGCTCTTTTGAAGAGAGTGCAATCTCACACTTTTAAAAGATTTGGAGACTTAAGTGAGCATAAGAAAGCACTGATGTGCAACACAGAGCCTCGCAAAGGTTGAGGTGAGTTAGGACGAACAGATATCATTCCATGATGACTGGATTTTATGCCAGACTAAATGCTTTACTTATTCATCCCTGACATTTTGTAATTCACGCCTAACAAAACAAATCTCTAAAATCTCCTACCCACCCCCCCACATATCCTCTCTCCAGGTAAAGGTCACTCAGCCCAGGTGTATGCCCTCCACTTGACTCATTTCCAGCAGACTGTGGCTAAAGTAGATTCTGCAGTGACCCGTTCTCGCTCAGTGTCATCTATACATGATCAAATACCCTTAAAACAGCTTAGTTAAGCCAAGCTAAGGCCTCGGGACCTGGATATCGTCATGTGGCAATCACCTCGGCAAAGAAGAGAAAAACTCAAACAGACTAAAGCTCATTGATGCAAATGTTTTGTTGAGGTCTCAGAAATTCGGAAATGATACAATTTGCTGTGAATCGACAGAATTAAAGGAGTGACTCGCAAAAAACAGTCTTACCTGTGTCAGGTTCATGTTTTTAACATGTGGAGAAGGAATCTGAGTGAGCCTCTTTAGAGGAATGCCAAAGGTGACTCTTCAAGGAGTTTGCAGCTTTTTTTTTTTGCCCTGCAGGTTACTGATTTGTAATACTCCTATATTTGCAATCCCTGACTAAAGGTCACTTTCAAACATTATTACGCATGTTTGAAAATGCATTTGAGTGCACAGGAGGTTAACTGACAAACACAGTAAACAAGATAATTTGTTTGGATTGCTGGCACCCTTGACCTCGACCCCCAGAACATTTTTGAACGACTGACACCTTAAGATCAGAAAAATATATTCACCAAAAGTGTTTTGTGAGCTACTTCCTAAACTTGACAAATAATACTTCTATAATTGATACTACCAGCAAATTCCTCATTACTTTATTGTAAAATAGTTTTTAAATCACCAACAGTTATACATATATGACTCAACATGCTTGAATATACCACAGTGGCTGCTAATCCCCCATTTATAGCTGGAGGCAGCATAAGGCAACATAAGCTCTCCTGTCCTCCCTGCTATCACCTGCCTATTTGCTGCCATGCCATCCCCATGGCGCTTACAGCCACCTTCTCCCCTTCTCTTTCCCCCTTTTCCATCCACTAATCCTCTTTAAGGACATTACCCGCTAATATATCCAGTCAGAAAGCCCAGCTATCTCTTTACTGCCATAGGCTGTACGCTAAATAAGCCATTAATGGGGGAAGCAAATGGGAGGATATTGTGGTTTTGACCCCAAATACTATTCAGATCCTGGTCTAACCAAATGCCTTTCTGAGGTGGACGTGTTGAGTCATAAGGAGCTGAAGGTGAGGATGGGAACTGAAGTGTATGGCTGGAACTTCATCAAACAAGCTCAGTTGTTTATAATATCATACGAAAAAAAGTACCAAAAGTAAAATAAACTCCAAAACTAAATATTCTTTAATAAATAATTGTACGTTCTTTAGATTTTGAATCCACGTTGAGGCTTCTTCACACACTTCTGCCCCCATGAGGAATAATGATGCAACTGAAGCAAAATGTTCAGCGAAAGCTTTTAAAATCCACTTTTAACTTTAATCTAAAATTGTCTCATTTGTTCTCAGTTCAAAAGCAAAAAGTGCTGCACAGTTTAAAGAAAATCAAAACAAAAACACGGTTGTTCTGCGCCGCTTTGAGCAGGTTAACCCACAGGCCGTCCTGGCTGACAAAGTTCACTTGTTGACTCGGCCTCAAGGCAGGGCAGCTGTTCATTTTACTCCTAATGGAGAACCACTGACATCACTTTAATGAGACGGCTCTAATGAGTGCTGACAGCTCACACAGAACACCACTGAATCAGCTCAGCTCCGGGTTCTGCAAATGAAGACTTTATGGAGAGCAGAGAGCGCCATCTGTTGGTCAAAGCAGTGAACGACCAAAACCTCTTGATTTTCTGTTTTTACCACAAACACCAAAATAAAGTTTTTAAAGGGATATAAAACATTTTTGTTGAGTGTAAATAATTATACATTCAAATTTAACATTTCTTTCTTATTTAATGTGAAAATTAAATAATGCCAACACTTCAAAGAGATTAGCATAAAAGTTAGAAATAATTCAATACAGCACTAGTGATTTATTTGTAAAACCTTCCTTCCCTCCAGGACCTGGACGCGTCCAGGGCTCTGAAGTGTGCAGAAAAGATTGTGGCTGATTCCTCTCATCCTGGACTTCCAGGACTCCTGGACTCTCCCCTCTGAAAGAAGTTTTGGCCCATGAGAACCAGGACCTTAGGCCATGGGATCAGTTTCTTCCCCACTGCTACCAGGCCTATTGAATTAGGCCATAAAACTCACTATAAGTGTCACATAAATGATCACATGCCAACTCCCTCAGACCTACCCCACTGTCTCACTTATTCATTTTATATATTTTCTTTTTTTTTGAGAAATGAAAGGACTTTTGTATTACTACACAAATGCTTTGGTTATGTAAATATTGCTGGTTCTTATATTTGTTATTCTTACTTGGTTTATTTTCTGGGCACCTCACCTAAGACAAATCCCTTGTACTCTGCAAATAAATTTAGGTAATAAACCAATTTTGATTATGATTTAAAAGACAACATTACAGGTCACAGAAATGTGAACTAGTATATTCCGTTATGTTTGTTTTTGTCCACTAGGGGGCAGCAATACATTAGATTTATTGAAGCTCAGTTCAAGCCCCTCGTAACATTTCACTGAATTTTCACGAAATAATATTAATAAAAAACTTACAGTTCTTTATTTATCAAGAACTACAACGAGACTCATCTTGTAAGTAAATTAATTAATTAATTATATTTTGCCTAAGTGACAGACACATGAAAGGGACTTAAAAACCCTCATTTCCCGCAGAAAGGATAATAAAACTAAACCTGCTGTGCATTTTCAGCAAATTCTAATGAAAAACTAGTCACCTGGTACCAACACATCAGTCTCTGGGTCAAAAATGAATGAGCTCTAAAAAAATGAAAGATGATTCAGTTATTCTCTTTCTGTTAAAGGTTGAATATGGAACAATTTCATAAAAAGTAATATTTATTAAAAAATAATACCTCCATGCAGCATTTATAGTATAGTATTTTCTTTAAAAATTACATTTGAATTAAAATATAGTAAAATATTGCTTTTGCTGGGCACAGTGTTGGCATTATGTTTACATCTACCAGCCAATAGTGGGCACCATTGCAGGTTGCCTAATATGGTAAATAGTCCGTTCAGCACAGCAAAATTCGTGGAGTTGGCAAGCTTAGAGCCCTACAGAGTTTGTCCTCCTTCTCAGAAGAGGAGAGACCAGAGAAGATCAGAAACCAGAGTGAGTTTAGATAAAGAATACAATAAATAGACCCCCCCTAAAAAAATTGTTTACGGCATCAAAACACAGAAATGTCAAACCTGGCATCCCAACAGCTGGAAACCTTGTTCTGTTGTTGCAACTACAACATCTACACACTAGATGTCGCTCTGGTGTTCATGTTTCATATCCAACCTTTAACAATAGTTACACATAAGTCCTGAAGTTTATGAGCTTTTACCAAATAACTGACAATGATTATTAAATAAATGTTTATATGAAGCCAACGTAAAAGTAAAAAATATCTCTTCAAAAATCAGTTTTCTTATTTCATTGCTGAAAAAAATGTTTATGGGCTGGACATATGACCAAAATCAGATGATCAAATTTAAACACCAAGTTAGAAGCTTTAACATGCGGAATAGAAAATCAAGCTCAAATTTATTGTCCCACTATAAGGGACAAATTTGCTTAAATTTGTATAAATTGTGAATTTTTAAATAAAAAAATTAGAGCTCTCCTGTTAGCAGTTAGTCTCATTAGTGTTTTTGTCACACATTTATATTTGAGTGTTGTGAACTGTGGCAGCAGTAGTTCTGACTGTCAGAGGCAGGTTACTAACACGTCTTTCCGCCCACGTCTCAGAGAGTGTGGGTGTTATGATGCAGCTTCACTGATGCGCGACAACAGCAGCTTCGTATCACTGCAAAGACACGAGAAAAGCGGTGAGTCCCACTATCCTCAATCCCCACAGAGATTTACAGCTGCCTGAACATTTAACAGACTTTTCACCAGCAAACTCAAAGTGTGAGCCAAGAAATCATTTACAGGTTCATCTTTTGAAATGAGTCGTTGTGTTAACAGAACATTTAGCTCTGAGCATTACTGCACATTACATTTAAATAAACGTATATAGTCTCCATCCATTCATCTTCTGCCAATGATCTGGGATGAGGTAACATCTTCAACACAGCTCCAAAAACCTTCCTTCTCCAAGTTTATCTCCTCTCACTTAACCTGAAGGATTCCAAGTCTCAGGTCGACTGTGAAGTTAAATCCATCTTACAAGTCCTCTGTCCCAAATCCCAAACCACCTCAAGTGGCTTCTTTTGGTGAAGAGGAGCAGCGACTCTAGTCTGACTCTGTTCAGATGGAAGTTGAAACATTTCCAAGAAGCAGAAAGCAGTTCTAAACTGAACTCCTTCAGAATGCCAGTTGATGTGCAGAGGAAGCATGTTACAGCTGCTTAGACCACATTATATACAAGGATGGCATGTAAAGCCCACAGCATCTCCAAATATTGGCTGCATCTAGAACAAAGTAAAATACTTTGTTTAAATGCTTTAAATAAATAAAATAATATTTTACTTTTAAGTAACTTGAAATTTATAACAAAACATCCTCTGAAGAGAGAAAACTGTGACACACTTATATGCTAATGGGTTAGTAATTACGCCACTTGAGTCACCCAACAAATGCCTGAACACGTGAATCATAACTCAAACCAGCTGTTCAGCTGTGTCAAATATAAATATTTTTTTTCTCTCTCAAGAGAAGTGAGACTTGTGTCCAAGTAAAAAACAAAACAATAAAGAGTATATAAAGATGGCATTTACTACCAGTTTTGTTCTCTATCACATACATGGTTTTATTTGCTTCCTTTTCTCTATATAATGTTTATGTTTCTGCTTGAAACTTAATAAAGTGGAAGAATTTGCAGCGACAATGTCATTTCATTTCAGTAGCGCTGTGAAGTGTTAGATTTAAGTGGATATGATGACAGAATCAAGTGATCTGTCATGGGGCTTTGTATTTCAGTTAGTCAGTCATTATCTGAACCAGGTTATTCCTGTTCAGGGTCGCTAAATACTAATAGAACCAATATTCTGTATTCTATATGAATCAACAGCATGTTTTAAATGCTCTTCAGTGCTGCAACAATTTATATCAGAGAGAAAAATAACCGTCATTTCCGTCAGATCCACCTAAATGTATGTGAAATCTCAGCTGTAATATGTCTGAAGTGAGTGTGTGTGTGTGTGTGTGTGTTACAGCTGAACTAAATCTAAACTATGTGCAAACACAAATTATCCTGTTAATAAACCAGATTTGTTCCGTATTTAGTTACATTGTCCCAAAGTAGCAAAAATCAATGAGAGGTGGAAGTAACATGATTGGATTAATTAATTAATCAATATATAAAAATAAAATAGTGAGTATTAAATGTGTGTAAGTAAAAAATAGAAGCAGCAAACTCAGTTTATTTGATAACTAAATATAACTATTCTTTTTCCATCTCATCATCACTGATTCATTACAGAAAATTTGTCATCTATCATCTCAGGGAAGCAGCCTGATGAATGAAAAATCTGAGACCATGAAATGATTTGTAAAATATAAAATTGTCTAATGTCTTTAAGTTGAAAAATATAATGACTTAAATACTAATCCTGACTTGGTATCACACTGAGAAGGAGACTAATGAGGAGCCTCATCAGCTGCAAGATAATAACAAAAAAAAGCATAACAATCTGCATCAACGCTTCTCTCTGCTGATCCACTCTGCATCACCTCCTCGGCATTAGCATGTTGCTATTTATTAAGGTCAGAAGTCATATTTAAATGACAAGGATGAGCGCAGAGCAGTCATCTGAAAAATAACCATCAACTGCAAGAGATCATGAACAATTCAGACAAAAATCAGGTTCCAAAGACAAAAACAAACAATGTCCTAATTTTTCTATCTTTCCTCAGACTTGCTATTATTAATCTCTGCTTCAGAGCAGAAAAGAACATTTCACTCCTGCAAAAAAGATTTTTTTTTTCTTAGAAATCACCTCTGACATATTACAGGTGTCTGCAGAGACTGGAGGGATTATTTGTGTGGCCCGGCTTAGCCGCAACCCCTCACCTCATTAACTCAAAGTCTGTAAGCAAATGAAGTTGAACTTTATCCTGGTTAAAGGAGCACAGCTGAGAATTAATGCTGTTAAAGAAAACAGAATGAAGTTTCACCATCTATTTCCTGACTAAATGGAAAAAGGGCAGGAGTGAAGAACTTTTCTCTGTGGAATTAATTAAAAGTCCTTTCAGCCCTTTTCAGCAATTTGTCATTACGTATAAGTAATGGGATGTTAGACAGCAGCACATGTGAGCTCTGTTTAACACACAGAATGACTTCTAGAATCATGTAGTTTTAGAATCAATTACCATAAATCAGACTGAGGTTTTTAACTCTTTCAAGCATGAATCATTAACTCTTCAGTCTATTTATTGAACTTTGTTTGTACTTTAATCTTTTTACAAATACTTTTCAAAAAGGTTTTTTGTATTTGATGAACACATGAAGATTTATAACTGAATATTATGAGAATATAATGAATGACACACTCCAGTGTGTTGGCTCATTGGATCATGAAAGGGTTAATTTTGGATGTGAAACTAATAGGAATTCTATGATTCATTGCAACTTAATGATTTTAATTTTCAGCCTTATACTTGAGAAGACTCAACGAGCAAATTAAATGAAATTTGCAAAGACCTTATAAGTTCTGAGACGCTGGTTAATGAGTCCTCTTCAAAAGTCAAAGAATGTATGAAAATAGCAACTTCTGCATGACTAATTTGGTCACATTTCCCTACTTTCACATGAAAAGACCCGTTATGAAAGTTCATATTGTGCCCATCTGGTTTTATTTACATTTCAGAGCTTTACAACCAGTTTTTATCCCCACAGTTCACCTTGTCAAGAATAGCTAAAGTGTATAAAAACACTAAGTTTAAACATATATGTCTATAAATTGAAATGCACCTGTTTTATGGTCAGAAGTGACTCAAATGATTTGGTATAAACTGGTTTACTAAACGCTTCATTAACTTAACAAAACGTCTCCGTTTTAATTACGTATCTTTGTATGTGCTCATTTTTTTTCACCAGAGTTCACCGTGACGCTCGTGACATCAACAAGACCACCAGTTACGTCATTGTGCGTCGTGATTCTATTTTTACTCTAAAAGGTTATTTCTGAACAGGGATGCATCGCTATGTTTAAGACTGACAAGCAACACTTAAGTAGCTGAAATCTTTAAATACCCTGATTTCAAGTCATTTTCAAAAACTGCCCATGTGCGCAATTGCGCAGCAGGGAGATGTGATACTAGTGTCATGTTCGAGGATGAAACCACCGCAGCGCCTCAAGGAAGCAAACCATTCCTGAGAAAGAGACTCAAATTATCTGACTCAATCAGCTGAGCAGTCGGACAAATCTCAGCAACCCAGCAGACTAATCAACTCTACTGGAAGGGTTCCGGTTGTTGAAGGTATTTGAATCCTGAAGAGGAGAAGCATGATTTGGACTCCTGTCCGTCGTGACTGTAACTCCTGATAGTTTTGCAACAGGACCACGGATGCACTCTGTACAAGTCAGGAAATTTAAGCACAATGGACACAGCGGACATAGTGGCTTCTGTATTGATTTTGGGGATCATTGTCGTGTCTCTGCTGTCCAACGTGATGGTGCTGATCTGCTTTCTGTACAGCCCGGAGATCCGCAAACAGGTACCTGGTCTCTTTATTCTCAACCTGACGTTTTGCAACCTGTTGCTGAGCGTATCCAACATGCCACTGACTCTGGTTGGGCTCATCACCGCGGGGCACCCCGGGGGAAGCTTCTTCTGCCAGACTGCGGGTTTCCTCGACACTTTTCTCACGACAAACTCCATGCTCAGCATGGCAGCTCTCAGCATCGATAGATGGGTGGCGGTGGTGTTCCCTTTGAGCTACCACTCAAGAATACGGCACAGGGATGCGGTGCTGGCGCTGGGATACACCTGGATACACTCACTGTGCTTCTCCATCGTTGCCACCTGCCGCTCCTGGATCGGCTACAATCACCTTTACGCATCCTGCACCCTCTGCAGTGTCCGGGCGATGGGAGCTGGCTCACAGTTCATGGTTTTCACCGTGGCTCTGCATACGCTCACATTCTTTCTCACGCTGATCGTGATGTGTGTAACATATCTGAAAGTGCTGAAAGTTGCGAGGTTTCACTGTAAACGCATCGACGTGATAACCATGCAGACTCTGGTGCTGCTGGTGGATATTCACCCAAGGTAACTAATCTGAAAATGCATCATTTGAATCAAACTGTTTCATTTATGTTTGTGTGTTCATGTTTTATTCCATCCATTAGCTTTTTTCAGGAAAAAGCACGTTCATTTTTTGGGGAAAAAATCAGGAGAACAAACAGACTTAAATCATAAATAGCAAAAACAACCCTGCAGTGCAGAATAAACAAAATGCAATTAACTTGCTCTGCAAGCTAAATGATTTTTAGATTTTACATGTTCATTGTAATAAAAAAAACTATTTTCCCCTCATTGCTCTTGTTAGAGTACCAGTAGAGCATTCACAATCTGAATTTCTCTAATTTACATAACAGATAACTGTGCAGTTTGAGAATTCCATTACCAGAGATGACAGAGCACAGCTGATTTCATTCATGTCCGTCCCTCGTGTTTTCTCCTTGAAGTCCTTCATCATGTCTGCGTGTCTCTGATCATCTCTCTGTGAGGATAATGGTACCTGTGTGCTTCGGCAGCGTTCGCCAGAAATGCCTGGAGGAGCAGAAGCGGAGGAGGCAGAGGGCCACCAAGAAGATCAGCACATTTATTGGCACATTCGTGGTTTGCTTTACTCCTTATGTCATTACAAGGTGAGCTGAGATTTTTATAATGATGTATGGGTTTTTATGTGGGTGAGTGTGAAAATATGTTAGTGGGGTGTTTATTGCATGCAGCATCATTAATGGTAACAGCTTTCCAGATCTTCTTCTTGTTAAATAGCACAGAATAGATTTGAACACAAAGCATAGATTTTAGATGCTTTCTTGCTAATGTAAATGATTATTTTCGGTTCTTCCCTCTTATTCAGCAACACATTTACTCTTCTCCATTTTCAAAATGTCACGGCTTACATTGGATTAGAAGCATCAGCTGCACTTTGCTCAGCTCGTCTTACAACAAAGTGGCTCTATTTGCTTTAAATGTACTTTGCCATATCTTCTACTTAGACTACAAACAACTAATAATGTTAAAGATATGTCTTATTTAATCAAAAATCAGAATCAGTTTTCATTCTTCTCAGTGATATTTTCTCTGAGTGAAATGATGCTAGCAGAGATTCATCACATGTTTTGGATGTCTTCCACTCCAGTTACACTGATCTTAGAAATAGCTGTGTTTTGCCCTTTAGATTGTGTGTGTGTGTGTGTGTGACTTTTCTTCTTCTTTTTGCTTTATGTCTTGCTGTAGAATTGTAGAGCTGTTCTACCCAGGGCCCATCAACCCCCACTGGGGCATTCTGTCCAAATGTTTGGCCTACAGCAAGGCAGCAAGTGACCCATTTGTCTATTCCTTGCTGCGTCACCAGTACAGGAAGACCTGCAACCTTTTGGCCAACAAAATCCTTAAAAGGAGTCCACTCAACTCCTCCTCCCTCAGGATAGAGAGTAAAGCAGGGGGGAGCACAAACAACTCCAACGCAACCAACAACATCCATGCATCACCCAACAAACTGCTCAGCCAATGAGACCCTCACGTTTGGATACTTTGAGCTCTACACTGATGAGAAAGTGGTTCTGACCTCAGGTTGACTTCCGTCTGATGGTGTAAAATGACAGCAAACAAGATTGTGAATTCACTGCACTGGAAGTTAAGGTTGACAAGTTTCTGCATCTATTTTTGTATTTGAGAATTCCAGAAAAAAATCTAAACCAAAATTGGGCTTTTTAATGCTCCTTTGTCCTGCAGAAGGCATAATATTTTTATTTAGTTTTTTAAAAATAGGTCACAAATAAAAAAAAACTTGTCAGTAAAATATAAGCTAAACAATCTCCCCCGAGCAGATTCTGCAAACTTTGTAATTATCCCTGGATGCTTAAGAGAATTTAGAGGCGGCTATTTTTAGCAGGAGACTGTGTCAAAACAAACCATGTTGCCTGTGTTCATGGTAACAAAGGAGAATTGCACCCAGTGCTTTAGATCACATTTTTATTTCCTGTTGGTTAATGGTTAATGGGACCACTTTATGGAAAATAATAAACATTAATAACCTCATTCTTGGAAAAAAAAAAGGATTATTGCCTCTTCTATAAGCTGTATATAGACTAGAGTTAAAGACTGTCTAGTAGCATTCTGGAGAATTTGTTACAAATAAAAACTGTAGCAAAGAAAGCATCAAACCACCTGATCTTTAAAATTCAGACATGAGTTGATACGTTTCTATATGTATGCAAATACAGTTTGTATGAAGTATTGTTTTTGTTACATTGTAGCTGAACTAAGTGGCTGGTATAACCTTTGACCTCAGTAATGATCATAAAGCTTGATGAGCTTCTGTTCCATTAAGGATTTAAAACAGACCATCAGTTTGACAGTACAGTGGTGATACTGTGTATTAAACTGAGGGTTATATTGAAGTTCCTGTATATTGTGGCTGTGCAGCGTGAGTTATAAAGTGCCTTTTTCAAATTTTGAATTCTGATGTAATAAAAACACGACACAGGAAAACTCTTGGACCTTTTTTTCAGTAATTTTGTGCCTATAGTTAGAAGTATGTAGGTTTTTTTTTTTTAATTTTGTGATGCCACCTGCTTTATTGTTCCGGGCAAAAACAAGGTTAAAATGTTAATTGAATGTGGTAATATTCAGTAAAATATAATTAGCGTTCCAGCTCGCAGGTCACATGAGGGGTCTGTGTGGCATTTGCGTCATAAAAATAGTTCTGTTCATCATGGTCAATCAGGTTGTTGTTTTTGTTTCTTTGCTGTGACTGTAAAAACGCCTTTGAAAGGCAGAAAATCTATTTATTTTTGTCGAACTGTGTCTGATTTTTGCTAATTGCGTTTGTGATGATAATGAATTAAATGCTGTGCATTTCTGGCATTTTAAAGCTTTTCCATGCTTCTTTTTAAGTGTTAACATTTCATCACTGTGTGACTTAAGTAGTTTACTAGCGCAAAGTCTTTTTTCAACTCTCTCCCACGCTGGTTAAGTTTAAGAGATTGAAATAATTAAATAATTGCTGCTGCTAATGTGGCAGCAGAACAAAGAATTTAAAAAAAAAAAACAGTAGGACTCAAAATTAGAGGCTTTTAATTGCAGAACAGTTTGAAGGAGTGGGATAAGAACGGAAGGAGCTAAAGAAAAAGAGACAAAGGTATAGTTCAGGCAGCAGTGGGAATTTTCTCATGCTTCTTCTTTCATTTTTATATTAAACATGAACATATTCAATCTAGAATTTAAAACAATCATGACTTGTCATAAATCACAGCTGCCTCCAGGAATATTCATTATTCACAAACGAAGCTGAAGAGTTTCGCTGCAGATCACACCAACCAGGGGCAATTAGCAGAAAGTGTTGGGAAAGTCTGAAAGGATTCCCATGCAGCCTGAGGTAGATGACGTCTCCACCAGTGACTTGGTGAGTGGGTGAGAGGCAGATACAAAGTGCTGTGCACAGACCCAGTGATTAAAGCCGCGGTGTGCAGGAACCAAAAGGACTGAAAGGAGGAAGAAAACAAAAATGAGAGCAGTGGTTGACTCTTCATGAACTCCAACACCATGACTGTTGATGCAAAATACATTAACACCAGGCTCACTTTCAGCTTTAAATTCTAAACTAAGTGGAATATGATTGTTATCGTCACACTAACCATAGAGGGCTTCCATCAGCTTTCATTAACTGAAACTATTTAACTCCAAAGTTACAGTTAATTATGTGAAACCCAGAAAAATGCCCAGATATGAACACATTTGGATGAAGGTCAGAGCAAGAAAACCTAAGTAAAAAACTGTCACGAGCAAATAAATGTGCAAAGAAGCAACCCACCAGAGGAATTTTTCTCAATATTTGTACTTTTAAATGAGCGTAGTCAAAAAATTAATTGGCTGTCAGACCTCTAGAGTAATTGGAGTCACCCATGTGCAGCGACTTCTTTTAATCAGCAGCAGAACTAAACTGAATGTGTTGTGAATGATCATCATCATCATCATCTCGAGAGAGAGAGAGAAAACTTAACAGACTGATCTTCATTTCTCTCCTCCAACAAAAAAAGAACAAATAGTGTGTTTTACTCAAACTCTCCCTCAGGGTTGCTCATTAATCACGCATATATATATACATGTCATGTGTGAAATGTTTAAACGATTATAGCAGAAAATAGCATTTAATTTTTCTATTTCATGGGAAATTATGAGCTTTTTTTGTCGATTTCTGTCACTTCTTCTCAGATTTAGTCTATCCTTAAGTCCTGCATGACCTTTGAACATCCAGATATCTGGATCCACCACCTCCATATAATTCCAGTCATGGGAATGTTGAATTCACATGTCATAGTTCTGCCCTTGTCTTGAAGAAAAGAGGCTGCACTGCTTACAGAATGTATTAAAAAAAGCTTCTATTTCTGTTCAGGAATGCTGAGGGGGGTTTTCTAACCCCAAAGGCTTTTGCAGCAATGTTTTTAAAAGTTTTACAGTCATGTTCCACTGTTATTTTAACCAAAAACTTCAGAGACTAAGCTTTGATTCAACCTCTTTGATCTGATCTGTTTGCAACATATGGAGATGTACTTTAACAGTTCCACATCATTTCAAAAAGAAGAGTTGTTTTAATATCATGTGTAAGCCGCCATAAGGACGAGGTCTGCACCACATGTGTGTGTCTGCAGAAAAAAAAAAACGTCAGGCAAACATTCTGCTGATATCATTACAAGTGTGTTTTTGCTCCAGCCATCTGTTCAGCTAGTACACACTTAGTCTGCATGTGATTGTGTGTTTGCTTGTATTTCCCTCCAACTGATCAAATGCATGTGTTGCGTGCAAATGAGACTAAATTTAATTAATCGATCAATGGTTATCAAAGACAAAATCAGTCCCAAACTGCCATTAAAGAGAAGAATCATCTGATTGTACAACTTCCTGTCAGGGTTGCCATAGCACATGGACATAGCACCAAGTTATTCTGGATTAAAAGCAGAAATCTGCTAATAAATTTAATCCTGTTAGAGCTTCCACTGGACATATTTTCACCTATGAGAGACACCTTTTTATAGAACACATGGGGGAAAAAAGGGTATTATGTCACTTTTCATAAATCACATGTCAAGTTTGTGTAACAGAGAAAAAGACAGCTGATTTTGCTTTTGATTTTTCTGCGACTTTCGGATTTATTTTAATTCTAAAATTCCGATAAAGCAAAGATGAGCCTGTGCAGAGATAAAGAACTAATCCTGTAGCTTCTTTGTGTCTGAGTCATAGCAGCAGCTAAGTAATGCTGCCTTTAATCACAGAGAAAACTCAAGAGGAGACGATCCAGCTGAAGCCTATTTCTGCAAGTGTGATAATGAGGAAAGAGTCGACCCTGGCTGTTACGCTGATGGGTGATGATCTAAAAATGTCAAGAAATATTCAATATGGTGACATAATTTCTGATCCTAAAACCTTTCAAATGACTCAGAATTTCAAAATACAATTGTGAATTGAACATTGAGAACATATTTCAAAATAATAAAGATATGTCATTGTATTTTAAACCTTTTACAGAAATGCAGACAATTTCTGTAAAAAAGAAAAACTTCTGAGTGTTTTTATAGTCTGTAAGTGTGTCACATGAACACAGCTTGTATTTAATTATCATTATTTTCAAAGTGAATGTCATTACTTTAACATAATTAGTTAATATTCTGTTATTATCACTTTTTTTTCTTTGGTGGTTACATCACACATTTTTATATTTTTTTAAATAAAAGACAAAACAAGGTATTTAAAACATGAGTAATAAGCACCGATTTACAGGATTTCATCTATTTATCTATAAATTTTGCTTAAAGAACTTGCAAATCCTTGTTATAGGTAAACAAGCATTTTTAAAAGAATGCTCATGATATGGATGGCGTTCGGCAGATGTGTGAAAATGTGGACTTTTTGGTGACTTTCATCGTGCCAGCTGCTGCGAGAGCTTTGCTGCTGGCAGTTAATGAGAGGAAGATGTTTGTGGCTTCAGTTTTCAGGGGGAGTCATTTTCAACCACCTGCCTAATGATCAGAAAATATAATAATTGAAAAGCTTTGGTGGATGTGATTTGAATGGAAAACAGGCAAAGGTGGTGCCGTGGGCAGAGTTGGGGGGAGACAGAGGTTTCCATCATAACTATGGACGTGAGACCTGAATGAAGGTCATAGTGAACAAAAAGAAGTTGATTGAAAGAATTCTTTCTTTCTTTTTTTTAACTGTGACTGTGATCAAACAAATGAACAAAAATGTAATTACATGGGCTGTGGAATAAACTCAGTAATAAATATTTTACATTAAAACATAAATCTGTTAGACAAGCAGAATTAAACCATTATCTTTATTATTATCATTATTAAATGAGAAAATAACTAATTTCCTCTGGACTTTTAATCAACAGCGTTTTTTTTTTTTTTTTTTGGCATTTAACATGTGGGAAAATAACAGTAAATGTCTCTGACTGAAAAATAAACAGAATGATTAATAATTTCAATATTGTGAGAAATTATTTTCGATTGCTGGTGTTTAAGTTTTCTATTTTAAAAATATATATATATATTTTTTTAACTATTTAAATTACTATTGAATGTAATTTAAAAGACTTATACTAAAGCCATCATCTATAACTCAGTCCCATCGTTTCAGGTGTTTAAAACAACCTTCATTAGATTTTTTTTTTTTTTTTTTTTTTACCAACCACTTTCAGTTTGTATGCTGCACATGTTTGCGCGTCCTGCCAAGTAAACAAAGCACATATTCAGACTTCTGCCTCCCGCTGCACTCACGCTGCTCTGCATACAGACTTCCAACATGCTCAAATCCATTACAGGATAATAAAATACATTGAAGTTGCAACTGTTTTTTTAGTGGGACATTTGTGGAATATTTAGAAGCACCTTGGTTCATTTGTCTCAAGCAGTCTTTGAGGTGATTTGTCTAAAACTGGCACATGAATGATGGGATTTCTCTCATTTGTAGTTACAAATCCACCTAATTAACCAAACTCTGTCTGTTTGTTTGTATAAATCCTCCATCTAAAGATCAAGGGTTTAAGCTGATGCTGTGAAATAAATCTGATAAAAAATAAATCTACCTTTCTTATTACTTTGCTGTAAACTGCAGTAAAGGCTGTGTGTGGTAACAATGTGCCAGAGATACCCCACCTGAAAAAATCTCCTCAAACAATGGTCAAGACCAGAGACCGTTTGTGAGAAGATGGTTGGGTGGTTGCAATTTATTTTTACAGATAGCGTATCATGCCCTGAGAGAAAAATGAACACCTTAATATCACACATGCTGAAGGAGAGAGTGACATTCACATGCAACAGGATGTGACTGTGGCTCACTGACCATATAAGGCTCCTTCCAGTCCTTTTTTTTTTTTTTTTTTTTTGCACAGTGAGAATTGAAAAGACACTCTGCTATCAGAAGGGAGAGAGAAAACAGTGGGAGGGATTGGGAATCTATCAGAGGAACAGAGAACAAAACCAGTCTGTGCAATTATTGTTTCTGGCAGCTAAGAGCCCGTGGCTTAGGGGAAATCCATCAAGTCATTTCATTAGGAAAAGACTTGAGCAGTGAAAAGATGTGGACACAATGGGTCCACTTTTTGGAGAATTGTGGTTACACATGAATAAGCCTCTCTCACAGAGGTCAGATGAACATGGAAGCTGTGAAAAGGGGAATTGCTGTCAAGTGCGATAACAGCGACTTAAACCTGGAACTGTAGAAGATCTCACTGTGATTTTTTTTCAATGTAAAATCAACAGTGCAAGAGAAAATAGAGAAAATGAAAAATGGTCCTCAAATAATATTATATTTGGGATGTTTTGCTTTGTCCAATTTATTTAAGAAATTATGGAAAGCAGATTTTACCAACTTTCACAAGGTCGTCTCACAAATTTAAAGTTCTGGGGGAATTAATCCGTCTGTAAGTCAACATGACAGTCAACAAACGCAGATACTCGTCGCAGGACTTCACAGAAAATCCATTTGGATCACCAGCTCACACACACCAGGACTGCATCTATTAGCATGCATGTAGAAACCTTTACATTTACACAAGTGTTTCTTTAAATCTTTTTTTGGTGAAGTTAAAAATCCCTTTAACATCCACTCTTTATCAAAACTGTGTGTAAATGTGTCTCCTTTTGACATCACCCTTAATATTAGCAGGTGTAACAATGAAAGACTTTTTATTATGACTGACAGTAATCTCTTAAAATCTCTTAAAGCTGTCATGTAACAATAGGTTAACTAAACGAGGACATTCTGTCTTGTCTTTTAAGAATGACGGACCTTCACAAAGAAAAACCACTTAAATGTTAGAGTGATGAGAATGATTCAGCATCAAACCAAATTTTCTGTCTAATCAGTGTGAGGATGAACTGTCGTATAATTGGATTAATTGGGCTGAATCAGTCACAGTAACAGATGTCTGTGATTTCCTGTGTGCGGGACTGATGCTGATGTCAAAACTTCCAAGAAAAATGTTTTAAAAAAATTAACAAATATGTTTCAAAACGCTCACTGGTACTTATAATTTCATGCTGTCGTCACTGATAGCGTCAATGTTACTGGAGACATTTTTAAGCCTTTTGTAGAGGAAGAGAGTTTTTTTTTATTAATTTCCGTTCTGAACATGACAGGATTGGTCCTAATCTTTTCTTTCATGTTGATCAAACTGCAGCAATGATGCAAAAACTTCTGAACTATTAGTGCTGCACAAAAACTTAAACTGTTATTAAAATGATTATATAAATCTGCTTTAAACATGTAACCTTATATAGAAACTATGTGTCCAGAGTATAGATAAAAAGCAGCATTAATGTGGCGTGTTATTGTTCTAAAAGTGATGTTTGGATGTTCCCTCTGCATTTAATCATACGTCCAGATTCCATCTGTTTCCTTTTAGCATCTTTATTTGTTCCAGTTTCACCTGATTTATTAGTCATTGAGTTAAATATGTTTTATTTTCACCCGTCAAACTAAACCAATGAAAACATTTTTTTTAGTATTTGTGTGTTCAAAACAATTGTTAAAAATGTTTATTCCAATTATGATTTTAGAACTGTTAAAATAATCAACTGGTTTTTTTTTTGGTTTTTTTTTTCTTTTGTGAATCATGGATTATTAATTTTGTTGGTCAGGCTTGTTCTTCATTTAACCAGAACTCGTTCTAACTTGACTGCAGCCGATTGGATGTTTCTCTGATCCAGTGTAGCACCAGACTACATAGATTAAAACATCAGTTTTAGCAAACAGGCAGACTGTTTGATGGTTAGATTCAACACGGCTTTCAGCAACAAACCGCTGCAGAGAAAACACAGTAATGACAGGTGTGAATGAGCAGGAACTGTGAAAAGAAGTGCAAAATAAAAAGAATGATGCTAGAAAGAGTTCACACCGTCCTATCCAGTAAAACCACACAGTCCTGATTAATGTCAGAAAGGAATCATTCTAGACACAGTTTGAGTATAAAATTGTACTTAAACTGAAAGTTGTCTCACAGTAAAGGAATGTAAAAGCAGCTTATGATTCTAAAAATACTAGTTTTCCCATGACACAAGTCCCCCCAGCAATTCTCATGGAAATTCAATCCGTTCTTCTGTGTTTGAACTGCAGCAGTTAATTGTAAATGTATCGAGATTTTTAATAATCATGCATGGAATGTTTTAAAACCACCATCTGACTTAAATTGATTCCTTTTAGGTCAGGTTTATCCAATGCATCAAAATGCAATTAAAAAGAAATTAATAGGTGGAAAACGAAATAAATAATTTGAAACTAAATCACAACCTCAAACATGGAGACGTCACAGAAAAAACAGCAATATGTTTTAATCGTTTTTTTTTGTCTGTATTTTAGTGCCCTCTTCTGATCAATCTGTGTTCATGTTTGGAAGTAGCAAAAAAAAATTCCTCCTTCTCATGTACAGTGAATGTTGTGGGATTTAAAAAATAAAGACTGGGATCATTTTACTTTGAGTTGGGATTGTAGTGCATAGTCACCAAATCTGAATAAAACTTTTTAAATATCTTTAACCCTAAAAAAAGGACATTTATTTCTGTCTTTTGTTTTTACAAGCAGCTTCAGACATGAACAGCAGCCCAATATACAAAATAATACTTCTAAAAAGAAGTCGTATAATCTCAGGTTTATTGAATCTCCATCTCAACATGATGCAAACGTCTTCCAAATACAAATAAATATTAACAGTTTTTTTCATAATGGAGTAACCCTTGCAGCTGTGGTTTGCTGCATTAACAGACTTCTTTCACAGTAGATGTTTTAGGTCAAAATATGAGGAACAGTTCTGGTGCGTTGATGAGGGCTGCATTCCATTTCTGGATTCTGCTTTTCATCTGTGCTTGTGTCCTTTCAGCTGTAACTCCAGGAAAAGTCTTTGTTGTCCAAAATACTGGCCAGTTTTTGATTGAAGGGCCGGTAAAACTTGCTGAGGAGGTTTCTGGTTTGTGGAAGCATTGGACCGAGGTTCTTGTCCTGGGCCCTTCTAGTGTTAGACATGGGCCTTTTGGTCACTGCTGCTTCAACGTGCTCTGGCAGTGAACCTGAGAGGAAGAAACAAGCAGAGGGAACAAAAGAGAATTCAAGCTTTTTGTTCTAAACCTGAAAAATGAACACTGATGGATGTTATTTTGAACACATACCCACGCTGAGGAAATCAAAAACTTTCTTGATTGTAATTTTAAGGTTGGCTGCGTAGTCTTCCAGTCGAAGAACCAGAATCTGTTCCCTGTGGAAAACTGCCAGCCAGTCCAGTAAGAAGACAAAATACATTCCCAGAGTTAGTCTCACCTGTAGAAAAAAAGCAACACATTTTAATAAAAAGCCTATTGATCTTCTGTGCATTCATGCATGTGTCAAACGCACTACAAACTTTGGAAGCAAATCAGTTGTTAAACACAAGATGTGAAAATCCATCAAATATTCATGTGAAGCTTGTGTCTTTGTGCCGCACACCTGCAAAATTAAAACTAATTATCACTGCATGAGCACATATTTCACTGTAATAAACATAAGCATTTTAATTCATTGCAAATGGGTCTTTAAACAACTATTCAAAACATGTAGCTTCCTAGAAGTGTAATATAAAACACACAAGTTGAAGGTTTGTATTTCATCCATAAACAATAAAAAGTGGAGTCCACTAGGGGGCGTTAACATACAACCCCAAGCAGATGTTAACTGTTACCTTCAAGTTTTTAGAAGAGAGTTGTGATTTAAACTCAGTGTCCGAGGTCAGTTTGATGGCATTTTAGTTTTTGAATCTCTTTCAGTGAGTTTTGGCTAATCTGATATCCTCTTTTACCAGAGTCAGTCTCCCAAAATAGCTTGACTGTCAACCCGTGAGATGGGGAGTAAAAAACTGACAGAGCTCATATCACGAGGTTATAAATATTTCTCTCAACATCGAGATCATTGTCTCAGTTTAGTAACATGGTGTTACTAAACTTGCCATCTCTGTAATACAAAACACAGAAATTAATTCTCATTTGTAAAAATTATAACTGCAGAAACACCCATCATCTGTTAAAATCTGTCTTTCAATGGAGAGAAGCATTTGAGCTAACCGGCATGGTGTTGTAGAGGTGAGTGTTGTAGACACATGAGTGAAGTGATCTCTCGGACAGACAGAGCAGAAACAACTGGACAGACTTGACGACCCGCTGATGAAAATCCTCTGCTGACTTGTTGGCCAGGATGAAGTACAAGTAGTCCGAGTAAAGCCTGAGAGCAGATTAAAGCACAATTTATGCCAGATGGATGGAAAAAATTACTTCTTGTTGGACTGTCTGGTTTTTTGTTTAAATTCTAAACTAAATAGCAGTTTGAATATTATGGTGCATAGATTTTGACAATTTTTTACCTTTCTACTGGATCTCTGAGCATAACGATGATTTTGGCACCAGGTTGGACTGTATGGATGAAGTCCTGAGCCAAAAAAAGAGGCTCTGATTCCTTCTTGTCTCCTTGGAGATAACTCCAGGCTTGGTTATCCCACATAGTGGAAGCACTAGCTTCACCTGTGAATACAAGTCAGTACAAAAACGGAGTAATCACACAATGAAAACACTTAGGACTCAAAAAAATCTGAGCTATGAGACACACAAGGGGCAACGTGTTGTTCAGTGTCTTGCTCGAAATGAGAATCAAACCCGCCACCAATATGTGAACTGAAGCCACCGCTGAGAGTTAATGTTCAAGCTGCAGAATAACCAAAAATCTTTTATTAGATCATATCAAATGAACACAAGTCCATTGCAAAATTGGGCGACACAAAGCTATTGATTTTCCTTCTTGATACCAGTTCTCCCAGAGCTCTAACAATAATAAATATCTCCCTGCAGTCAAAAAACTAAAATGAGAAACATTATATCCAAGTAAAATAATGATCTATCTTCATGGTTGGACTAAAGAAATAACCCCTTACTGACCTTTTCCAAAGATAATTAAGAACATGTAACTCTCTCAGGAACATTCTATGAGAATGGAAATAAACACTGCAAAAAGGTTAATTCCTAATGTCCATTTAAATGGTGAATCAGTGTCTAATGAGTGCCAAAATATACACAGGAAAGCAATTTTATGTGAGTAGGAAACTCTTTTTAATCTGGTTAGCAAGAAGGTGGATTTCCCCCAAAATATCATTATTATTAAGTCCTGACTTATTTAATAAATTCTGTTTTACACTTGATGGACCTTTTTAAAAGTTGCATTTTATCTTTTTTGTTGTGATTGTGTCACTTTTTCTCTGTTACTCTTTAAATTTGTTTTTTAAATGGTGCTTTTATGAAGCATTGCTCAACTTTTCTCACAGTAATGTGTAAATAAACCTGTCACACCTGCACTGCCTCAGTACAGAGCTACAAGAGACTGAGATCTAATAATTGAAATGTTGTCAGAAATCAGTTGTTTATTAGTTCAAATTCCCACAAAAGAGGCTAAAAAACTTTTAAATTAGATTTTTATATTTAAAATAGAATGAAGCAAACACACATTTCCACGCGTGTTCACCTGTTATGATCTGGAGCACACGTTGATCTCCAGTTGAATTTCCAAGGATTCCTTTTTGGATATTTTGGGCTGCCAGGTCAAACAGATCCAGATAATCCTCTATAGGAAAATGTTCCTGGAAGCCTGTTTTGAAACGAATATAACCTGCAGACAAATGTTAACCAAAAAAACAATTAGAGCCTTAATCATAAGTCAATGTGCTGTAATATACTTCAATTGACTAAATTATATAAATACTCAAGTCATTTGAATTCTGACTGAATTATAATATTATTTAAAGTTCGATCAAAAAACAATCCAATAAATATATTTTGTTAACTGTTAATGATAAAAATCAAGAAAAAAGACTGCGTTCATGTGCTTTATTAAAAACAAGCGTTTCAGTCTTACCAAAGCGTTTCCTGGTCCACCAGTGTGGCTCCTTTATTATGTTATATTTAACCTCTGGAAGCATCAACAGTCTGTGAAACAAATCCGTTGTGCCACACTTTGGTTGGCCAATGATGTAAAAGTACGGCAAGCAGCGCAGGCGAAACAGTTTCCCGTCTCTGCTGAAGTGCTGATGGAAGGTGGTTCTCATGTGGTTGCAGATGTTCCTGAAATTGGCTGAGTGCAGACTGAAGTGGTTGTTCTTGTATGGGTCTGCGCCGGTTTTATTAGAAACCTCCTGATACCAGCACGGGCTCTTGATGCCGGGTAAGAAATGTCGAGTAACTACTGAGAACAACTACAGAACAAAAGAGGCAAAATGGGAACAACATGAAATCAGCAGCGTCAAATCATGATGGAAACACGGTGGTTTCTCTGTCGGGTTGTAGCATCAAGTTTCATGACAAAAAGACATCGATACTTTGAGGTCATATTACAGGATTTTGTGGTTTTGCCTGTGATGCTTCGACACCTATTTGGCATCTTCATATAACCGTTATTCCCTTAGATCTCACGTCTCAGCATGCCACTAATTACATAATAAATCACATGTGTGGCAACATGTGTTATCACTAAGTCGTGATTTTTCTGAAGAAGCTGCAAAAGTATTTAGTGAGCATAGAAAACTGTGTCAAAAACACAGTAAAACTGCATCAGCATATTAACCCTCACATGCCAGTATTTTGTGATAGTGTTGCTTGCTAGAACTGGTCATTATGAGCTTTACTTAAATGGCACAGCCTTCTGTAGAACTTCAATCACCTGAATCAGGTGTGTTGAAACAGGTAAACATCTAAAAGCTGTATACAGATACATTGAGTGACTTACGTAGGGATCTGTATCAATGATGTCCTTTTCATTAGGTACCTTCCTGGATGGATACTGCTGTTCGGAATTGATGATTTTCGCCATGTCTATAAGACGTTTTTCAGTGGAAACTCCCACCGTGGTTGTGTTGATCTCCCCGGGTCTGAACTGATAATTTAAGGCAATGAGCAAAAGTCTTTTCTTGTCCCACGTCAGGATGTATGACGCCACGATGAGGAACATCAGTGTCAAACCCATGAGGAAGCTGAGTATCTTGACTTTCGAGACACATCTCAGGTTATGCAAAAACACTACGGGAAAGCTCTTATCAGCCACATTTTCTGGCACGTTTGAGCGCCCGATGTCTAAAAACGTCCTGACCAAACTTTTCCTATCGTTTTCAGCCAGGGGCAAGTTGTGGAAGCTGTGACTGCAGTCTTTTACTGACATGATGCTGCAGATGCAAAGCAGGCATGTAGATAGAGAAGTCAGGACACCCAGTAACAAAGGTCAGGTTTTCCTATGAGATGTGTTGATCTTCACATCATCTTTTGTTTTCTCTTTATACATGCTTCCAAAAGCCCACCTGCAAAACAGAAACAGATGTTAAATAATGGAGTTTCACCCAAAGTGATGCAGCAAAACCTCCTTTGAAGGATTTCAACCATCTCCCATAAAACCACAAATGGGTGGTGAAACATTTTAACATGAGGGCTTCATTTTTATTCTGATGCATCAATACTGGTTTTCATACTGCACATTTCTATTACAGGAATGTTTGAGGTTACCTGCAGAGTGTGTGGTCTGCTATAAAGATCCTTATGGTTAGGGCTGGCCAGCACGTGCACAGATTGGCTTGATGGAAAGTCTCCTTAGAATAGAAAAAATAATGACTCTGTAATCCAACACTGAAAACACACAGTAGAATCAAAGCACACTGACAACTTTATTATTTTAACCTAGAAAATACAACATGCATTGCTGCTATTGACACAGGTGGAGGAATGAGATGTTTGACTAGTTTAATTGGTAGATGTTTTTATCTTTTAGACTTCAGATTGCAATAAGCAGTAATAAAAATTATAGCTAGGGGTGGTATCTCTGATTTTATTCATAATTCTTGCTAATGTGGCATATTTTGAAAGGTTGACGTAAATCTAATGTTTATTATTATTATTATTATTAGTAAATAATTTCCAGATGTGTTTGAAAAGCTCCATACACTCCGTATATTTACTCTTTCAACCCTGACAATTATCATATTATCTGCTCTTAACATCAGTTATAGTATTAATAATAGTAAAAATGAATGTCTGGTTAGTTTTACATTCCAAAGTATATAAAAAGACAGTTTAAGATGTTTAGCAGATGATAAAGAAGAGAGCCAAGAGTGTGGAGAAGTGAAGCAGTAGAGATGGGAGAAGAGAAAAACAGGGTGAGATTAAACAGGAGAGATCAGGAGACGAGGTTGGCTGAAGGGAAATCCCACCATAAAAATCCCGAGTCAAAACAAAACCTCGACTTTTATTGAAGTATTTGTTGTTCTATTTGATATCCATCTAGTTTAGAAGGAAATCTGAGTGAGTTCTGTGTCCGTGAGGTTAAATAATATCTGGAAATTCAGAGATGTTTTTTTTATTCCTGAAGACATAGCTTTTGTGAAACATTTGAACCTTTAGTGTAAAGCAGATTTTTTTTTGCTGTTCACCAACCCATTACACTAATGTTGTGAAACTGAATTGCTTCAAGATGTGTAAGTGTTCCTGAGAATTCAAGTGGGTTTGTGGGCCAGTGGAAAAGTTGGATTTCCGGGATCATTTGGAATTTTAAGATTTAACACTATAAAACACACTGATGAATAATTATATAAATGATTATTTGTATATATTATGCTTAAGCATGACTTTACTCAGTTGTTTGCACCAGTAGGTTTTACCTTCTGTTGCAGGTGATCTGATCTTGTAATGGGGTAAAGTTCAACAATCTATTTATCTGAAATATTTGGCCCTAAAAATGGTGCAAAATGCAGTTACATAAAAATAAAACTTCCCAGAACCCCAAACCAGATGTAGACGTGAATGAAGCAACAGATTTCAGTTGCAAAGATTTGAACCAGAGTCTCATCCCAGGCCAACAAATTCTGTTTTATAGGGATGTATAAATTGTCTATTAATGTGGTCTAATGTGTTGATTCAGGAAACATCCAACTGCAACAGAGAACAATGAGACCTTATTCTGACCGGGCTGATGGGCTGTCAGGATCTAATACTATAGGATTAGAGCAGGAGTCATGAGAGCACCAAGTGAAGGAGGCGACGAGTCAGATGACTCATAAATAAAAAGATCTAAGTTTAAGACTCATCGAAGATATTTATTATTTATTTATTATGTATTTAAAAGTATTCATAATACATTCACTTTGTTTTTATTGTCAGTCATGATTTAATTTGATTTGTGCATCAAGACATCTTTTATAAAACCATTTTGTGGTTAGACAAAGAAAAAATCTGATTTTGTGCAAGAAATGCCACCTGACATTAAATCCAGATCAATGCAGTACACTGGCTCTTTATTCATTTAGTTGAAAACAGATGTTTTCCTGTAGCATTGTGTTATGAAGTCAAAAGGTTTTGACTAAATAAGTGACACCACTGGAACGAGAACTTGCAAATTCACTATGTCACTATACCATAAAGCTGTTTTCGAGCAGTAGCGCAATCATTTCTGAAATCACATTATTTTTATATGCAAACAGCTAAAAGTCTGTCAGGTTTTGGTGCACAAAACCAAAACAGGTCACGTGAAAATACAAGTAAGATCCATCTTAAATGTTCACAATTTTTTGATTCTAGTAAACCTAGTGGACCTTTTAACGTGAGTTGAACCTGACTGCACAGAAGAGGAGGCTGAATGCTGAGTTGAATATTGTTTATCAAAGGGAGGGGAGATGAGTGAGAATTTTGGGAGCAATAAAACTAAAATAAAGGTGTGGTGAAACAGAACAGTAGCATGAAATGGACAGATTCATGATATAAATAATCTTTATTCTGCTAAAGTTGTTGTAAAATCCAATAAAACATGAGCAGATATCACTGCTTCTTTAGACAATAAATGATTTGTGTTGTTTTTATCTAAACAATTGAAACTAAATCTGCAGGAGTTGTTTTCATGTAACTGACTGATGCAAAACAATTGAAGTTTTTACAACCTTAAACTAAATAAATATGATGTTCTTCTCTCGAGATGCCCAAATGTGGCCAAGTGTGAAATCAAATTGAAGCTGGAAGATGTTTCTGTTCATTCCTTTAACCTCTTGTCACTGAAATTTCTTTTTGCATAACATTATCTTCTTCTTCTGGATGCTTCTCTGCTGCCTCATTAGTGCAAGCAATATTTGCCCCAAAGATAAGCTACACAAGATGCAGGACTGACTGTTTTAAGTCAGCCTCCTCATCCCATTACCACAGTGCGTGACGTGTGTTTAGATGTAAACAAACTAATTGGTGATTCAGCTTGCTGCCAATTCTTATTTTCAACAACTATAATCACTTTAATTAGTTCTTGCGGTTAAAGAATGTATCAGAAATAAATGCAAACATATGCACGAGCCCTCGCAGTTCGTGTTGTGGTATTTGAACTAATAAGGAAACTTGTTTGTGTTGAGTAAATGACTGCGTCTCACAGATTACACCTTTTTTTAGTAACAACAACATGCTTGGTATCACATCAATAGCTTGCAGCTGTATAACTGTCAAACAGTGAAGCTTATCATTTTTAATCCACTCTAGATGTACAGAAATTTGGATTTCAACCAGGGAAACTAGTGATATATTCTCAACAATTAGATTATTCAGTTTCAGGAATTATAATGAGACATTAAAAGAGAGTCCCGCCAATAAACAATCTGCTAATTTTGGGAATTAAAATGCTAAAATGTAACATGTGTCTCATAAGACACAAATTAATGTTGTGAACCCACAAAAACATTATGCCAATCAGCTAAATTTACTGCAGGAGAGACACCAACGGAATAGCAAATAATAATCAGTATTCTCTGCTCTCATACATGGAAACGTTGAGTATCCAATTATGTTGAGTTTGGATTTTCATCAGCTGTATCTGTCTTTGGATTCAGATTTTCTCTCTGTGCATATAGAGAGAATCTTTGTTCCTTAAAGGATGCACACACACTCTGCTTTAAAGCATGTTTTAATTGTGTTTTCATGTTTGTAACTATGTAAATACATCCTGAGTTTAACAGTTCACTCAGTGAATGAAGCCTGAGTAAATTCCAGCACTGGCAAATGGGAGACACGAG
Organism: Pachypanchax playfairii; assembly: GCA_006937955.1. Classification (NCBI taxonomy): domain Eukaryota; kingdom Metazoa; phylum Chordata; class Actinopteri; order Cyprinodontiformes; family Aplocheilidae; genus Pachypanchax; species Pachypanchax playfairii. The sequence continues at coordinate 3,264,970 of SSNP01000023.1, forward strand.
AAAAACCTGATGCCCCAAAAGGAAATAAGACAACCTTAACAAAGACAGATGAGCCACAACATGAGGGGATAATGAAACCTTTTTGGCGTGGGCAGAAAATAAAGTAAAAGTAATATGAAGGTGATAGAAAACAACAGGAATCAGGTTTATTTTCTAAATCTGATCATGGATGCAATATTCACAAGAAATCAAAAAATTCCCTGGAAGCAAAAACAGCTCAGGAAACTGTCTTAATCCACCTCAGCGTGTTGGACTAGTCCTCCTTTTTTTCTGTTCCCACTGAGAGAAAAGAGGAGAAAGCTGATTTTCTGTCAGGGGAGAATAGTTATTGAACAAGAAGTCTATTGAAGCAAAAGTTCAGTCTAAACAAACGAGACTTGTGCTTAAAGAAAAAGTACTATTTAAACCGTTTGTTACCACATTGACATCTGGAGTGCAGATATGGTATTTAAGTAATTAGTAAATACATATCCATGTATAAATAAATATACCTACATACCATATATCACTGCATATGTTTTTCTTGGAGCAACCAGTGGTTTGCATCAGCATATTTCTTAACCCAATGTTACCCACTTTGTGATGTGTGCAGAGAAGTGTAGCTCCATCAGATGAAGCCAGATGTTAAATCTGTTTTTAAACCTTTACTTTTGCTCACTGAAATGCAAAAAACTTACTGGAGTAATTTTTATCTTAACAGCATCATCTGAGCTGTAACACACATGCAGAATGAGAAACTGCGAATCAAATTTCTTTCAGAATTGCAGATAAAAAGTTTCCTTCTTATGGTTTGGTGGCTCAGATGCTGCTAATTTAGAGTAAATTTCCCTCTAAAGACTCACAAAGAACTGGAATGAAGGAGAAGGAAAAATCCTAAAGCTAATTATGATGTTTGAGCTGTTTCGGCACGATACCAACAACCAGTGTTCTGCTGGAACAGGAATTTGTTGGTTTAGAACATCATGGTATGAGGTTTGCAGATATTAGTGCTTCACTTCCCAGAACCAGTAAACCTGTTCTACTGCGGTTTGTTTAAGAATTTCACAATACATGTTAATTTATAATGTTCTATTTGACTTTAATTTTCTCTCACATTCTGTTTTTATTCTAGTAAAAGAGCAGAAATGGTGAATATATTTCTTTACAGACTGTGAAAGTCTGAATAATTTAATACCTGAAAGTAAAAAATGATTCAGAATATCAATAAAGGATAATTCATCATTAAGATAATAAGGAATTATTGCACCTGTAGGATCAAATGAAGGAACACTGAACTGTGTTTGGAGCAGAACTTCGGTTTTACTACAAAATTTGGCTATGTCGAATTCATCATCAGATTTATCTACCGAGGCTTTTATTATGAAAACAAAATGTCTGTCGTTGAGTTGTAGCTTCGTCTTTAACAGCATAGCGGTGATGTACGACACCTAAATAAACAGTTTGTCAGCTCGGTGCAAACAATTTGAAATTTGCATTATGCAGTTGCTTGTTACTATAAATCCTTTGTGTAAAAAGAACTGGTACAACAGGCTTGAACTGGTTAGTGATGGTCGTGGACTGGAAGGTGAAAGAAAAGGATGATTCACTTAAACCACAGCTTGATTTCATTGTGTCATGGTTCCAAACACAACAAATAGTATTTGTCTTTGCAAATGATTCATGCCGAATCAAAGGATACACAACATAATACAAGTAATTACAGAAGCACTTAGGAGGAAAATATCCAGCTATCCAACTGTGGAATAATTTGATGAACTTCAAACCAACTTAATTTGTTATACAAACATGATTTACGATGACTTGAGTGCTTAAATAAATCTGTTTTGGCGTTAAACTGAATATTTCTTTTCCAGGATCAAACGTTACTTTGACACATGATTTTTACCTGCAAGTCACACATCCACATAAAAGCCCCAGAAGTTCTTAAAATTCTCAAATTTTAAATCAGTGGGATGCATTGAAACAAGCTCGATCCATAGAAGCAGCATCATGTGATCAACAGGGCCAAAGTTATTAATATTTGGACTTAATATTGCACCATAGGAGGTTATGTCTGGTTATATTACACAACATGACGCAGGTGGATTTAATGTTTTGGGTGATCTGTACACAAACAGCCATATTCAGTAAGTACAAAATCTATTTACAGTTACTTAATGATATGACTTGTTCAAAATACTGTTATTGTTCTGAGCATCAGATGGAAACTCAAAACAGAAACATGTTGGTGAAAAAAACGTCATCGATAAGGAAAGGAGCAAGAACCCAGCGACTGTGATACATGAATCTTTCATAACACAAAAAAAAAAAAAAATCTGTCTAAAACCAATTTTTTATCTGAGATACAACAGCGCTGCACTGAGGATTGCTGTCATCTTTGGTTACAAATGAACATCTCTTGAAAACTCTGACATGTTGCCAAAACACTTTGGAATCACGCAGTCCTCCCACATTCTGTTATTTTCCATTTGTGTTGGACCCCCAGAGTCTAGTCTAAACAATTTGATTTGGTACAACGCATTCCTTCTCTTCTCTCATACCTCTCCCATTACATAAGCTTTTAAACAGTAGGCCATGCCAAAAGAAGCAGGAGTTTTGACATCTCATCAGTTTAAACATAGACAGTTTAGACGTTCCAAAAGTTCAGCAACCACCCCGCCCAGCAGACAAGAGGGGGTTTCAGAGCAGGGTGCAGCAGGCACAGTGAGGTTTAGCTTGTGTGTGTGTGTGTGACTGATTAAGTGTTTAACTTCTAACACTGCCACTGCCTCCTCCCTCGATTACACTAAGCTCCCCCTTCTCCGCTTCCCTTTCTCCAACTGACATCAACAACATAGTGATTTAGAAGCTGAAAATCAAGAGGCGAGTTTGTCAGAGTGTCACCTGCCTAGCTGCCAGGATGTCAGAGTGTGAACAGACCTGAAAAGGGAATAACATAGTGTGTAAACGCACAAACGGATCTCGTAATACTTCAACGGCAAGACAATGACTGAAAAACTCCTTAAAAAAACAACGTGTAAATCAAGCTGTAGTTAATCTTACAGGATGGACACAGCAATGCTTCATCTTTGAGTCACCACAGATTGCTGTTTGTGTACAAGACTCTGCTAAACCCCCCCTACAGAAATGTCACAGAGATATTTTGCAGCTGTTTAGACCAGTTTGACCAGGCGCACAGTTAGTTTTACAGCCTGTTGATGGATGTTACTGATCAGTTTGGCCAATGAGCAAATCTGTTTGAATCTTTTACTTCAGTGTGGGGGTTGAGGTGAAGAAACAGTTTAAAGATTCAGCTAAAAACACATTCAATCAAATACAAAAGTATATTAATTTTAGATTTTCTGAGTTTAAAATGGTTTTAAAATGAACTAAACAAACGTTTATAATTGGGGTAATGGACTTTTACTCTCCAAAAGTCATTCAAACAATAGAAATCTTCCATCTGACAGTAATATTTTTTTCTTTAACTGATAAAAAATGATACTCACATGTGAGTTGAGTCTGTTTATCCGGGCTAATCTCGATTAAAATATATATTTTTTAAAAATCCAGTGACTACCGATTAGGAAATCAAAGCGATCTCGGTTGTATGAGGAGAAACTGTCGGTGTTTCTCAGCGCAAACGGTGTCCGTGTTGTTAAATGCCGACCACGTTTTGGAAACGTCTCCGTCAGACTGAACGCTCTCCAGCTCCTGCGCGCAACAGGGAGGAGACGGAGGAGGCGCGCATGTGGAGCAGCAGCGTAGGAAGTATCAGCAGCACATTCAGTTGGATCGAATCTCTCTGCTTCGAAGTTCCTTGATAGAAAAGGTTTGGATTATGAATGCAGGTCGCTATTTTCAACTAAACGGAAGTGATTGGAAGAACCGTTTTGCAAAGCGTATATGGAAACATGTGTAATGCAATGAAGAAATGTAAATCTAATCGGAATCTATATCAGAAACGCACGTGAAGATTCACAAAAGTACTAAAAGCTATTTTTAGTGAGCTGCTTCTCAGATCTCCTTAAAAATCAAAGTTAAGTTCTGAAATCCAAATTAAAATGTAACAATTTCTGAAACAAAGGAGAAAAAGATATTGAAGCAAATTATTTTAATACCATGTAAAGATAAAGGTTAATGTTGTGCTAATGAAATGTGGCTCGTGACATTACTTGTCATGACTCATCTTGCATGAGTGGGATGAAATAATTATAAAAACACAAGCTCTGTAAAAACAAAACTGAGCTTCATCCAGACAGAAAGGCTAATGGGACAATATTTATATTCATCTTGGTGATTATTTTGTAACAGTTGCATATGTGGCAAAAATACATTTTTTAGGGTTTTTCTTTTGTTTTTTTCCGTCCACCTTGCAAAGTAAAGAACTAGAACTGTATTTAAGACAAACACGTGTGTTATAAAAAAGAAAAGTGCAGAAATGTTAAGACTCACATTGAATTGAGGCAGCAAAAAACATTCAATCTCAGGAAATTAAAATCTTCAGTGCACCACGCACATAATAGAGGCCCCTTCAGTCATTGACACGTTTCCATTTTCTTTACAGGAGGGAAATCAATTCTCTTGTCCTTCATCATTTACCATGGTGTGCGTTTCTTGCAGGAAATAAACAGCAAAGATTAAATCCATAAAAGAGGTAGAATTAAACATTGAGAGCTTCAGCAACCACTAGCAAAGAGCCTGTTCTGGAAAACTGGATAGAGTCACATCTGAATAAACTGCCTCCGCTTCAGAGCAGGTTCATTTGCATGAGAGGAAAAGCACCGTTAATTCTGGTGAAACTGATTGTGATTTATTCACTTCTCAGAGAGTTGAACTTGGCTGGTTAGCTGCTTAGTTAATCCAGTCGGGTTGGGTTCAGCTCTGTTCTTATAAACAAATACAGTTAATCTTTTATGCACCACTTTGAGTGAAAAATCCCCATGACAGAGTCAATGTTTACCAGCTTACCACTCAGATTCACTTCAGACTCTCATGGTTTAGTTGTTAACCACAACAGGAAGTGGATGGAGCTGTTTGTCTGATCAACAACAAAAAAATGTTATAAAAACATGAAATATTTCCACAAGTGATTTGAAGCTGGTCTTTTAAAGTCTGAAAGTCATTAAATCAGATTGTTGAAACCAAATCTAAAACTCAAACAGGGTGAATGTTTTTACATCAGATGTGTTTCCTCGTGCAAAAAGATGTGCTATATTTGGAGATGCAACCGTCTAAACAAGAAAAATACAATTCAGTTTCAAGAAAAGGACGTAAATTAAGAATGAATTTTGTAACCTGTTGCTTCTTCGCTTTCTCTCTCAGCATAATGTTGGATTTATGCCTGCACAACATCCGAGTGAGTAATGGAGGGACAACAAGCTCTCTCTTGCAGCACTTGGGTCCTTGACTTCTGAACAGGCAGTGACGAAGTGCTCTTTGTGCTCTGTGTTTTTAGCAGTGATAACCTTTAAATCCATTCAGTGAGTGAAAACCCATGAGAAGTACAGCTGAATGAAAACAGTCATCAGTAAGAGGATGAAAGTCATTGATCTCTTATGATCAGAAAACATCAATATCTAGATTTGACCAAAATATTTTTTTTATGATTTATTCTCTCTGGAAAACAACATATCAGATATTTTAAATGTGTAACAGTCTGAGCTGAAACTAGTCTGTAAAGTATGTGAAACTGGAGTATTTCAAGAAACGACTCTGCAAGAAATGATGTTGGACCACTTTCAAAGTTCATGTTGAGTCAAACATCTGGAATCCCCTCTTCATTTGACTCACTGACTCCAGCCTTTTTCCTTGGAAAATCTGCTTTTATCCTGTGTTCAAAAACTCTGCCAATGGCCATGCAGTCATCAGTGTGCATGTGTTGGCCTGTGTACAAAAATCAGAACACATGAAGTCAGAAGACTTGAGAGAGAAATGGAAATACAGACCAGACGAGGGTCCCTGACAAAAATTAATAAAAGCCATTATTCACATCCAGGGCATGAACTTCCAGACATTCTTTACACAGAACCCTCAACAGGAAGCTGTCCAAATATCCACATAAGATCTGAGATTTGTCCTTAAATCCCACACATTTGTTTTTGCATCTTGAACTTCCTGCAACTCAAAATAACTTTTTTCATGTTTTTATGTCTAAAATGACTTTATCAAAATGATGTTGCATATGGAAAAAGTAAACCCAGACAGAAGAGCCAAGCCAGTATTGATTTTCACACACAGCAGCTCCCTCAAGACAAAATCCAGTCCAACTAAATCCTTTAACCCTCAGAGAAAACTGTGATTTAATTATGAATAAAGGAAGATGACGGTTTAATTTCTTTCAACATATGGACGTTTCATTGCATGACTTTTTTCTATTGGTACGGTAACAGCTGGAGAAGACGGCTAAAATGATGACAGACTGCAGACAAACAGGAAGCAGCATTTGGATTGTGAAACATCTGGCATTCTCTTAAAAAAAGTAGTCCATGATTTCATGGAAAACGATGTTTTAGCTTAAAGGAATTAGAGTTTAACAGCCGGAGCTACAATTGGATGCAAATACTCTGAAATGATTAGTTGAACCGAGGCTTTTTTCAGGAAGTTACGGTAATTGGTGGAGATTTACGCTGCGGGTTTCTTACATCGTTCAGGTTTTAAGGATCGAGACAAAGGGAAAGTGGAAACTGTCCTGAGAAATGTTTACTGGAACAACTCGTTCACCGTGATCAGCTTGAGATGAACGAAAGAAACCAGCTTTCTAAAAATTACTCGAGTACACAAAGCAGGACAACACAGCCCACATACTGTAGAGAAGGAAGTTGAATTTGAAATGTGTAGCTGTAGCGTAGGAGCAAAGATCTGAACTGTGTTCTGTTCTAAAACACTTCTTACAGTCCTCGTTACAAACTGCACCCAGAAGTATAAACAACCAGTTTATGTTAAACTCGTGTATTTTCACAGCTTTTTTTTGTTGCATATTTGATTTCCTCATTCATGTTTGTCAAGGCTGTGATGACAAAGGTGTTGTTTCCATGACAACCAAGTGAAAACCATCTGCAGAGGAAGATCTTGAGTTTCTATTGATGTCGTTGGATAAAACAAAGTAGTGGGAATTTATGTATGTATTGATTATTTTTGACAAAATCTTTGACCTTCAAGCTTAAGCTTGAATGTCTGATGAGAATGCACAATGAGATGATAATAATACTCACGTTTTTGATAGAAGAATGGGTTTTAATGTGAAAAAAAGATAACTGTTTAGCATCCAGAACTGTAAAGCAAAGATTCTGAAGATTTCTTCATCTGCAGGATGCAGTTTATGAAAAATAAATCTGTGTACTTTTACAAGGAAGACTTTTCATGATCTTTGGGTCTTTCAGTGATGTTACATGAAAATGGGTTAATGGAGCAACATTTACTGCTAAAAAGGTTTCCTATTAATATACAATAGAATGAGAAATAAATTTGGACAGAGTGATTTGGTGGTTTTAAGATTAACACTTCCCCAAAGTGCCTCATTCTAAATCCTTATAAACTGACTAAAATTACTCTAGTTTTGAAATACTAGTAGAATTTTTCAAGCAAATTTCATTCTGAGAATATCACACGTGTAAATCAGGATGGTTTTGACAAATACTCACAAACAGACACAGAAAAGAAGGAATCTAACCTAGAGAGGATTTCTAAACAAAAGATATTCAGTGAGTAAATCTGTAAAAATACAGCGAATGAATAACAGCAGCAGCAGAGAGCAGTGATGTACACGATGACTCAAACAAGTGACAAAACGTGGCACACAGTGTGATACTATTCAATTTCTTCAAACATTTATCAGCTGCCTTCATAAAAACCAACTCAGCATAAAATTGCAGATTAAGTGTTTTGATCAAAGTGATCTTTCCTTTAACAGAACTGAAGCTTCATTTTCAGTTATGTAACAGAAATTACAGGTTTTTCAATTATGATATCTAAATACTCATATGACCATTTTAGAGCATTAAACCCCTGAAGGTTGAAATCACTGGAAGGCTGGATAAGATTTTTTTTTAAACATTTTAGAATAATATAAATTTAAATCTGTTGCATTTAGCACCAGTTTTAGTTGAGTTAAATGATGCATGTGCCAATGAAACAGCTGCCCAGGATTTCAAAGGTCTAAAAACTGATAGGGGATGAACATCATCATGTAAAAATCTACTTAAAACTTTAAAGCAGCATTTGTTAAAAGAGGTAATGACAAAGTACATGATGCACAAACTGCACGTGCTGTAAATAAATCCAATACTTCTTGACATTTTATGTTGTTAATTAAAATAAATGAGGTAAAATGACGTAAATTGCCATGAGTTTAAAAACCTGATCCTTATATGGTCATATCCTTACAATCCATCTCTTTCCCCACTTATCTACACTGATTGTTTATCCCCTGTGAGGCTCTGTGCAGAAGATAACATCCACACATACCAGGAAATCCTCTGCTTGTTTTCATTTTTTCCAAGCTTCTTCCTTGTTTCTCTGCAAAGGATCAGTAGAAAGAGTTACAGATGAAATTTTCTGAGTAAACATAGAAATGCACACAGTCCTGTTACTGTCCTGGTCCCTGCTTGGTCTCCACAACATGAATTTTAAACAAGACCCTCTTCGCCTAGACCGAAGTGACCCTCTCAGATATGTTGCAAAATTATTCATCACATTGTCATGGAAAAGTTGCCTGAAGGCAAAATATCGGACATGTTCCTCGTCCTGGATTTCAGGATGTATTGATTCAAACTGTCAAATTCTTCTCCTGCATGTCAGAAACAGTATTAAAAAACATCACTGAACCAGAAGAGAAGACATTTATTATGCACCAAGGATGCAGAAGTTGTATTAGTGTTGTACATGTTTAGTGGTATTCATGTATGGAGCAAAAAGAAAAAGAAATAAATGCTACTGTACAATCACCAACATCTCAGAGACAGGCTGACAATGTCCGGGTTTTGATAGAAGTACAAAAAGTTTATCTAATTTTAGGATTCTTGTCAGCCATCTAAGCCATCAAATCGGTGTCAGTAGGAAAGTATCCACCAGTTAGAGAAAATTCTTCCCCCAGCAGCACACTGAACATCTGAAGACATCTGCAGGAGCTCCTAAATAAACCAGAATAATGTGGATCAAAGAAGTGAAGATGTGTTTTCATCAATGAGTGATGCAAAGGAGTTTATAGGCCGACTTAAAACCTGTAAGAAATAAGGGACGATATAAAATAAAAATATGTTTGAAATGTTTTAAATCAGTTTGAGTAAATATGTTTGTGAGATGGAAATGAAACATCAACTAAACATTTACTTCTGAAATAAAACATGACACAATGAAAGTTAAGAAATGGCGCCACCGTGTGGCTGGATGATAATACTTTTCATATAAATTCCAGCCCTCTACAAAAATGTCTCCTTTAAAAAAAACACCATATAAAATGGGATATTTCCAACAAATCATTCAAGTCATGTTTTCCAAATATGTTAACGATTTTAGATTGTATATATCCTACACTTTAATTGCACCAACTCTTTGACAAACCACAGAAACATGTTTTGGGTTTTTTCATATGTAAAGTTACATTTATTGTGTTTTTATGACTAAAGGTGTAAAAACTAGAAACACTGTGAAAATTAGAGACAGATTTGCGACATGGAAATGTTCAAATATAAATCAAAGCACTATCGTGTTATCAGCTACCTTTTGAACTATAACATACAATCAGAACAAGTACAATGACAGAACTGAAAGCAGTTATGTATAAATAAGATTACAGATTATGTTAACATGTTCTTGTGAAACATTGAGATTCTTGGGATTACAGACTTTCTAAAGTCACCTTGAACCATTATGAACCGGTTCCAAAGACAGAACAAGAAAAGCTAATGTAACGAGAGAATCTTGATTTTGTGAGAAGTGTCTTTTGGGTGAGAAATCAGAGTATAAAACGCATTAATCTTGTTTTATTGTTTTCTTTTTATAGATGTGAATTAAAGTAAGTGGGCTGGACGAATCCACTGGGCATAAAAGGATGCAGGAGACCTCCAGTGGATGAAAGTGGAACACCACCCCCGGTGTGGAAAATCATACTTCCCGAGCTGAAGTTTGAGAAACTTTGGTGGAAGCTGCCGGAGCTTGTCCCACAGGTTCCCTGGTTCGGACTGACGTTGACCAGAGAGTTGGAGCTGGGCTGCAAGGTGCTGTCTGCTCCAGGGTTCTGCTTTTTCCACTTGGTCCTCCTGTTCTGGAACCAGATTTTCACCTGCGTTTCGGTCAGACTCAAGGACAGAGCCAGGTTCAGTCTCTCGCACACTGATAAGTATCGAGTTGCGCGGAACTTATTTTCCAGAGCGACTAACTGCTCGTATGTGAACGCAGTTCTGGCGCGCCGTGGTTTGGTGCAGGACTGATCCGGACGCCGCCGCTTGTGCGCTGACTGGTCCTGCGGGGTGACCACTGTCTTCCTGTCTCCATGGTCCTGCTCGCTGGAGAGACACGGCTCTTTGCATGAGTGTGGAGAAAGGATAATGGGGTCAGCAACGCCCGAGGGATGACTGGAATCTTCATCACCTGACTCCTCACCTGCAAAAAGAAAAGGAGGATCAGTTCACATCCCGAACTTCTGCACAAATTTACCATGTGAGAAATTATGAAATTTGCCTAATGTTCAATTTAAAAACAAAAATATATACAAACACTATGATAAAAATGCGCTATGTCTTTCATTTGCGAAAATTCAACATAATTAAAATATGGAAAGTGACCAAATGTCCATTATTAAGGTGACACAGCCAAGTCTTTTTAAGAAGCGGGTTAAAATAATAGATTTTCAAAAAATAAATGTAAAATTATGTTATGTTTGATAAATTTCAAGTGGTTCTAAAAAACCCATTTCCTGACTAAATATATTTAAGGTCCTCACCTGATTAAAGAAACGTGTCTTCATTATGCAACGATTTTTTCTTTTTGTTCACCTGGATAAGCAATTAAACACTAATCGTAGAGGGCCGTGTGAAATGTTTGATTAGGACCTTGAGGTCTCAGGAAACCTTCAGAGGAGGGGAAGACTTGGTCACTAATCCTTAAATAATTCATAAACCGCACAGCGCTTCAAATGTCATGTTGCGGAAAGAAATCCTGTCTAAATCCAGCTTCACCACCTCAGCCGTGACGTGCTAATGGAGTTTCATATTTGCAGGCCGATCGATAAATGTCATCTATTTAAAGGGAAGTTTTAATCGAACGATATTTAGGATCAGACATGGATGGGGTGTGAGGTTTGTACCTGCAAGGTGCTGAAGGGAGATATGCAGGAAGCAGTAATGGGATATCGATCAAAGCGCGCGGAGGCATCCTCAATGGGACGATTTAAACAATTATCTCGCCTGCCTGTCCCGGTGCCAATCACACGCTGGGGCTCTGGGAGCAAGCCTTTGTGGCTTCCTTCAAAAGAAACGCAGCTTTGGAAATTAAAGGAAGGTCATACAGAGATGACTATAAATCTAATAGATAGCGAATCACGTTCTGATGTTTATGATCCAAGGCAGCAATGACTTTATTTCATTCTTCTCCACAGAATGTATCTCTATATTTGTATTTGTTTGTTTTTGCGTGTGTTTAGTTTAAGAATTTGGACATTTTATTATGGATTCATCTTTATCTCGGACATTAATCTTTTAAATAAAATCATTTAAGCTAATGCAAGGAAACAGAAATGTTGAGCAAACTGCACAAAATTTAACAATCCGATTCAGATTGATTTATAATACAATACTATAATATGTTTTCATCTACCTGCATCCGTGTGCTCGTCGCCTACGTCTCCAGCAGCTTCGCTGTCCCACTCCAAACTTGTCCTCTCTGCATTTGACGCAGGAAACTTTTCCCTCGCGACGGAAAGTTCGTTTGTCCTTTTGCTGTTAAACTTGTTCGGATCCAAAATATCAATTATAGAAAATGAGATCTTGTGAGTGGACATCATTGTCTCTCCGTAGGTCCCATCATAATTTAAGCGCGTAAAGACCGAAGAAACGAACGGTGTGCGTAATTACGCGTTTGGAGAGGAACTTGTCATTGTTCGCAGCTCCTTGTGTTCAGACTTCATCAGTGTCAGATGTGATTCTTTCTCGGAGCGCTTTGCTCCTCTTCTGTCGGTCAGTCTGGAAGCGTGAATGAAATGACCGGAGCGCGGTCTTTAAAGCGTATACCCTCCGTTCCCCCATCCAAACACGTGACACAAACACTATGAGTGTTTCACGCGACCCCCTAATGGTCTCAAAGCGTTCGCAGATGATCACCCATGACGTTGAATTCAATAATGGGACACATAAAGATACTTTGGGCACAGATGGCATTTGAATCATCAGAGATTGTCCTGTCTTTACAGGTTTTATAGATGGGATGGGAATGTTTGAGTGGAATTGACAACAGAAAAACAAAAATAAAATTAATTTGATATGTTATATTTGGAAAGATGCTGCAGGATCACTAAAGCTTGCAAGAATAGACATAATTAAACGTCATGTTGTATTTTAACAGAAATTCACATACCTTGAATAATTTCAACTTTATTGGGATTATGCAAAAGTAATACTTGGAAATTGAAAGTATTTTGAAGATTTTGACATTTTTTGACAAAATCTTGCTGTTAAATTGACCAAAATGTGTAGAAAAAGATTTATTTTTCCAGTTAATCTAATTGTTCTGAGTGTCTTGTTTTAAAATGAACAGGCATTAGGCTGTTTTAACACGACTGTATAAATTGAATTTCTTCAACCAAAACTGTTGAGGGAAGATTTGGGCACAGTGTCATTCTGACCGCAGTTCTTCTTTTTTCATTGTTTTCTCAACAAATCTGATTGATTTTATTCAGAATCAATTATCTCCCAAGTTTTTTGTATTAATTAATTTTTTTTTTTTCCAATTAGTATTCAATACAAAGTGACACGGAGCTGTTCAAAGCTTCATGCCTGGCAATGAGTAAAAACTGGGGAAACCAGCGCAGGATCAATATTTTCAGCAGGTGTTCGATACAGATAAAACTTGATGGCCACAGACGGACATATTGGACACAGAGAAGCAAAAACTGCAATAACACAGAGAGGTTATTTGAAACTTACTTTGCCCCACCTCAAAAGTCAATTATAAAGTGTTATAATTTCGACTTTGTGTTTTGGGAGAAATCAAACATTCAGGTTATGTCGTCAGCTTTGTGTGTGGATGAGACAGGTGGTCGTTTCTTTCTCTGTAGTTTTCAGGATCATGTTTACAGACTGTTAAAGGCCTCCTACACAGTTTCCTGTTTTACTTTTACAATTCAAGGCAATAACTCTGTTACATGAAGTCAAACATTTGTTGAAACCTCCCCAACAGGGTGTCTGCATGTCTGCATTTGCATGTGTATAACACTTGTGCACAGATCCTCCATATGAATAGAGCTCGCTGCACACTGGAGGTTTACAACTTCCTATGAGAAAGCCCAGTGGTGGGACATCTGTTTGGGGGAGTCAGTAGGACAAAAAGGATGAGCCCCGTGGACGAAGAGACCCTCAGGTAGATTTCTGAGGTCAGGACCAGCAGCTGGTATCAGTTCTGAGTCTGCTCTGGTCGTGGCAAGACTTCAGAGAAGAGAATTCACTGTTGAGCACAGCAGGGAACCAAAAGAGACACACTTCCATCTAAGACCCCCCTCAGGGGTCAATAAAGTCATCACTTCACAGGGAGGCTGTCGCTAAACATCAGATAATTTGTCTAATGGCAGGAATGGCATTATGCATCGAGGTTTTACTCACAGACTTTTGTGTTCATTGTTTTATTTATTTGTCTCCCCAACTCTCCTGTAAAACAGGAGTCAAACAAAGTGTCAACAAGTATCTGGTCAAGCATTAAGGACATGATTTGCACAGTTTCAAACTAAAACTATATATTCAAAAGTTTCTGCATTAAAACCTGGTGCATTTGGTGACTCTTTCCATGAGCTTTCACTTCTAATTTTTGCTGATATTTTAGTTAATGACCAAACATCTGCAGTTGTAATGACATTCCCATAAGCCACATGTGTTTCTAATGTTTAGTGCTAAATGAAAAAACATTAACATCCCATTAGAAGGGAAATATCTGCCACCTAGAAAGTCCTGAACAGTAATATCATCTGCCAAATGGATTTATTTAAAGCAATCTGGAGTTTATGCATCGAATTGGTAAAAATATCCTTATAGGAATCCACCTGGGTTGATGTTTTCAGGTTTGTTTTTTTTTTTCCATGATTAAAGGCATATTGTTTGGGTTGAAAACACAGAATTTACAGTAGTATGTTTTATTTTTTAAAGCTTTCTATCTTTTTCTTAGTGAAGCATCCACAGTTTTCCTAAATGAAAATAGAATGGAGAGTTCAGAAGCTTTGGGTTGCCGTGAACATTTAAAGTACTTCAGATTCAAACCTTTTTGTCTTCCTTTTAGTTAATAACATCAACAGCTGGATGAAGGTTATCCAGAGACTTTTTCAGGCTACTGAGAACATGTGAGTGTGTGTGTGAATGGGTGAATGACTGACTGTAGTGTGAAGCGCTTCGGGGGTCGTAGGACCTGAGTCAAGCGCTATACAAGTACACGCCATTTACCATTTACTATTTTGCTGTAATATAGAGTAAAACCAGGATGTGCCTCTGAACCAAGTGTCACAATCCAAAAAGTTTTACGGTTGAAAGGGAAAAAAATTGGTCAAAATCACATTTATAAAACCTTCAGAACTGGTTTTAAACTTCATGAACCTCTAAAACTCTCATATGTAGTCAGAGTTTTGGAATAACACATACTTTTTAACATGGTTTTGGATGTTAGGATGTTTAAAGCGTTAGCATTCAGCAACTGAATAGTCTGTCTTTAAGGATGTTAAAGAGTAACAACTAAACATATCTATACCTGATTGTTCCTCTGCACAAGGAATAAAAAACATTAGTGGAGTTTATATGTGAAGTAATTATATGGACCTTACTGAAGGTGAAATAACTTTATATACCAATATGGACTCATTTTTGACCAAAAGTGAGAATCATGTAACTAACTAAAGATTCTGGATAATCAAAGTTCAAGATTTTTATCCTCATTTTTACGTGTTTTTCTGTTTTGAGACTGATGTTTTTGGTTATTTGGTCGATTTGTGCCGGCAGGTTACATGTTGAAGTATCCTTGGGAAAGACACTGATCCCGCAACTTCCCCCCAGGCACCAAACAAGATGGCTGCCCTCTGCTCCTCACCTCACGGTGGGGATGGGTTAAATCCAGAGCTGAATTTCCTAAAGAGGGATTAATAAAGTATAAATTTGTATTATCATTTATCTTACCTGATGAATTTCTGAGATATTTTTCAGGAATCACTTCAATTGCTTAACTGAAATTTTCACACTAAACAATGTTTAAGTGAATTTTATTTTGATATTGTCACTTAACTCAATCTAAACAAGTTTTAAAAAGTTGATAAAGTGACTCAGATATTATTTTTTTCCAATTTAATTCATACATGTTCGATAAAGGACCACAAAGTGCTGTCAGTTTACAATAAATGCCAGTAAGTCTGATGAAGACTCTGGTAGAGCATCTTTTAATCCAGCTGTATTGGCGTCTCTCCTTTAACATGACTCCCATGAAGATAATTTGAATTATTTTAGTCTTGTTTTGCCAGCTCTCTTTCCTGCTCAGCTCCCCTCCTGCCAGGCCTCCCTTCAGCCAGACCTCTGTGTTTGTTTGACTCTCTCTGACAACAAGGTCAGTGGCATTGCCCAGTAATTGTCTTACGGCCTGTGTACCTGTTGGGTGGAGGCGAGTAATGAGAGTTTTTCATTACAGGCGGGATGGGTGAGTGCGCCTGGCAGATGCTGACAGGCAGCAGATGTGTAAAGTTGGTGGTGATTTGTAAAGGGGTCAACTGCATCACAGAGTAGATGGAGGGCAATGCAGGGTGATGGTGGTGGGGAATTATGCTGCGGGACACTGTCAGTCATCGTGCACGCCTGTCACAACAAGGTAAAGGTCAGTTCAAACGTTGGTGCTGTCAGCTAGCATCCTTCTGGTGTGGTCATGTTGGCCACGCCATATTGATATTTAAATCTTCATTATTTGATCAATTTCAGGTCGACTGATAAACAGTTAAAAACACTTTAAAAGGTCAAAAAGTTACTAAAAACTTGGTTTCATTCAACATATGAGTTTCCATATCATGTCATATATTTTGCACATGCCAAGAATAATTTATCTGAACATATGTAAATAATTTAATATTAACTCACACTAAGAAATCATATGTGAGCATAAAACAACAAATAAGTTATTACAAGAAACTCTATCTTACAATATTAGTTGTTATGGATTCAAGGTATTTACGCTTTAACTGAAAATGTTATTTACAAAGAAAATCTGGTGGCCATTTTTACATCTAAAGAGAACTTGTTGTCAGTTTGTGCTGAACTTTAACATTAGTACTTAAACTATTAAACAAGAAAAGCTAGTATCACTCCTGAGGATGTAAATAACACTATCAGGTTGTTTTTTTTCTGTGCAGAAAAGATCTGATGACAATTTTTTTATCCTCAGCTATGAAACTGATCATTAACTGTTATAAAAAAAAGACTTAAAGTCCAAAATAATGATCAAGAAACTGCTGTATGCGTCTTTCTAGTGCAGTAACCATGATCCGAGCTGTTGTCTGCAGGTGTCTCCAGGTGTTTTTGTTCTGCTCACACATAAACAGCTCGTACCCACAGGAAGGTGAGCGTTTCGGTTTAAAGCTTTAGGAGTCTGTTTTCTGCAGGGCTCAGGCTTGCAAGTAATGGCCGTGGCATCTGTACAGAGTGTACTGTCACTCAACGTGTGCATTGATTAGCCATTGTTCTGAGAAGGTCACATCATAATTCATTTACAATAATTAGTCCCACAGTGCCACCTGCACTCCTTCTTTCGTTCGCCCCGTTAAATTACGAGCAACCATCACGGTTCACGCGTGCAGCAATGAAGATGTATCCGCTACGTAAAGGCAAGAGCTATTAGTTACATCATTTAAATGGAACTGTTTAAACCTGGGGAGTTGACTTTATGAAGGGCAATTAGGTACTAACTGTAATTGATAGTTCATGCTAATTACAATTAGAAAATATAAATAGTGAGTGTTGGATTAATCATCATTGTGGTTAAGCAGACAGCCGCCGTGGTGCAGGATGGGGAGATGAAATGGAAAGGAATGGATTACCCTTCATTCATCTCCATCTACAGCATAAACAGACTGTCTTTGTCCCTTTATATTTTCCCATTGACCATTATCTTTGTTTTGTTTGTGTGTCCTTGCTAAATAGCTCAGGAGGTTGTGAAACTGTGGGGCTTGTTAGAGAACTGAGCAAGCTCACCAACTTCTCGTTTAAAAATTCAACATTAAAGCCAAACAAGTATAAAGTTTTAATTAAATTCTGCTTTTTTATTTTGTTTTTGTTCTGATCAATTCCAATTTGAAATAAACTTCTGCATTGTTGGTGCAGAATCTCTGATCACATTTTAGGTCAAACTCTGGCTTTTCATCTCAAGTGTGGGTTTTGCTGCACATTTGACCTTTAACCTTTTAGCTGCAGGGATAGAAATACATTTTGTAATTCAGGATATTCATTGTTTTATTAAGTACAATCATACGGAACACCTTTGCGTCTGTGTTGTTGAGAAACAAATATTTTAGACATTTTCACCCTGATTTGAGAAGAGGCGTTCCATTCAGCCGTGACTGCGTCTGCAGTCTGACAACATTTGGTCTAACAAGGAACATCAGTCTGATTTGAATACAAATACCAAGCGGTCTTAGCTGAGCAAACAAAATGAACAAAAAACCACCTCTCTGGTTGGTACGTTTACTCAGATGTCCCACAATAGATTTTATTGCTTCATTCACAGGGATTTAAATGAATCATTGGTGTTTAAAAGAAGGAGAATCAAAGGGGATGACGTTGTTTAGTTATGCACTGATATGGATGCTTACATTCATTCATAGAAATTAAAAAGTCATGAGACGAGGAATATAAATAGTAAGAAGCAGATTTTGAGCTGACTAATAGGAATCAGCACAATATTCTGGATTCAGTTGTATTACGTTGGTACTACTATACTGTATAAAGTGGTGCTTTGTGTCAAAAAAGATGATTTGAAATTTGACACATGCCACAACTGCTGTCTTGATTCTGGTCTTTAACATCGTGGTCCTCAGACAGACCACTGCACCGCGAGGCCCCCCACTTTCACTGGCAGCCAGGGGTAATTGCTACAATGAGACCTGGATCACTTGAGCTGCTCTAATCAATAAAGTCTTCATCAACCATTTCCCCTGATAATTCTCCCTCATTTCTCCCTTAATTGTTCTTTTTCATCAAACAAGCTCTGTGCCTCCAGCTTGTGTGTGGCTTTGTACTCTGGTCTGCTCCCAGGAGCTCAGGCTTCGGGCCTCCCTCTCAGCAGATTGCAGCTAACAGATTGCTAATGGAAGCTGGACTGCAAACATCGGAGGGAACCTTTGCCTCCTATAACTGGAGTGTGACCTCCATGGAAGAAGGATTACTGTTGATCCAGGCTCTCACTTCCCCAGGAGCAGCTTCACTCCTGACACAAACATAACCCTCTTCCTCAAATCAAGACCTGAAAATGTTCAGCTGTCTTGTGCTTCAAGCCTGAAAACTAAACAAGGAGGCTGGTGTCAGACTGGACAAAAAAGACTTGTTTCTAAGCTCAACCTTAAATTGCAACAAAAACATGAATAATATATAATATATATAATAATATAAGTATAGAAAACTGTTGAGTTTTGATAGTTATGCAGGATTCAGCTGTATAATCTTGTTTAAGGATGTTTAAGGATTTTTTTTTACCCTGTTTGCATTTTCCATTTCTGAAATTTATTTAAATTTATCTTAATAATGTGGGTTATAAAACAATTTTTGCTTACATTTTTCTAGTTTTTTTTAGTCTTTTGATAATTTCATCAAAATCTCAAAAATTGTACACTTTGAATTTTTTAACTGTTTTTAGGCAAATTTTTCCACTTTGCAATACATCAACTCTCTAAAGTCACCAGTGTGAGTTCTGAAGAACTTCACCAATCTGAGAAAATTACTATAATTAAGTAAAACACTTTTTAGAGAATGTTTTCTATCGGTAAAGCACCATTTGAACACGTTGACTTGGTTTCATTGTGACCTTCATCTTCAGAGCAGTTTAATCCACCACAACCAAAGAATCCAAAAGGATTGTGGTAAATTGTTTTCCTTTGGCACTTATTGGCCTTCTGTGCTATTAAGATGGCTGAAGTCTCCAGATCCCCTGAGGGCGGAGTCTCTGGCTTTCATGAGGTTTCCCCCCTTCCTGCAACTCTGCAGGCGCTACTGCTCATGTGGAGCATCCTGCAATAAAAAAAAATGACCCTGGTGCAGAGAAAAAAACATTTGGAATATTTATTTTACATTTTTTGCCTCTTAGATGCAAACTGCTCATTTTTATCAATTAAAAAAAAAATCTTGCAAAGTTAGAAAGCATAAGGAGGAAAAAATGTACAGATTCCCAGAAGTCTGAGTTCTTCATTAAGCTCTTAAAATGATCCTGTGAATCACCAATAATTCACCAATGTTGAGCTAAGGATCATCTCCCAGAGGTATCGTGGGTCTTTAAATGCTCTTTTTATTATATATGACATCACAGTCTTTGAAATTAAAGCAAAGTGCCATCACCTCATTGATTTTATACTCACAACATAAAACGAGGTGTTAAGTGATAAAAGAAAACTTAACAAGAGAATATAACAAGATTGTGTAAAAGAGTAAAAATACATTAATTAGTTTTTATAAACAGATGGTATAGGATCTGAAATTCAGAGGTTCTAAAAATCTGCAGGTGTTAACTCATTATCAATCTATTGAATGTGAAATAAAATGGCTAATTGTGCCATTAGCGATAGATTTAATGCTGCAGAGCCAGAGTTCTTGATGAATCTGTCCTATATTAAGATTTATGAAAGCTTTAATGTTGTTGATTTAAAAGGCTTTATTGAGGAAATTAGATCTGTGCTGCCTAACAGCCGTGCCACTCATCTCCTCAGTAATCTGCCGTAGATTGCGGGTTTTATCGACATTCCCCATTTCTGAAGTCTTCACCTTTTATGACCATTTCCATAAATTTTGACTTGGACAGTCTCCTCTCTCTGTTTGGCTGATAGGAAGATCAACTTGGGGTTGTAGTTTAATGCTCCAACACACTCTCAGAGCACATTCACACCCTCATACACACATTATACAAGCTGTGTGAGCTGCACTCCGATGCCCCTCTCATGCTCAGTCGTAGAGATGATTCAGACTCTCGGAGACGTCAACGAAGAGGACGGAGAGTGTTGAATGACTTCACAGATGATGAGAGTCTTACATCAGGTCAGTCTGTATTTACAGCTCAATCACTTAACAGAGACGGCCTCTCTATTAGAGCTCAATCTATCTGGCTGGGTGACAGTCAGCAGCAAACAGGGCAGCAGAAGGGACGGGGAGGGCAACTGATAAGACCTCTGGGACACGGCAAGCACTCAGGGGGGAGTAACTCAATTTTCCTTCCACCCTCACTCCACTATTTATGGCAAAAATTAACATCCAATCATTTCCCAGCTACAGACCAAGCATTTAATTAAAAATCATGGGATCAGATTGTTTTCATTTCTATGTTAGTGCTGATTGGTGAATTTATGTGATTCAAAAACATGTAAAAAACATTTTTATCATATACTAAAACGTACTGAATGAAGCAAAGACCCGATGTAATACAGCCTGTGAAATAATATTCATTGTATAACTCCCTGAACTGTGTAGTTTTGTACGATTGTATGACTGTATACTTTAATACTTACTGATTTTTCTTAAGATATTTTTGCATCTTAAATGATTTAAGAGGAAAAATGAATCATTTTAATGGTAATAAGTGTAAATGTTGTGCAGAAGACATGAAAATAATATGAAATTGTTTGTGTTTATTTATTTGTTTAGTATTGTTTGGTTACTATTAAGTACCAGGATGCCTTGCATTCTTACATCCAAATAATGTTTGAAATTACTGCTTTTTGGATTTTTAATTTTGAACTATGACATATGGGTCATGTGATTTGTTCTTTCTTTTATTTTGATCTTCCATTCTGCCCCTCCCGCAACTAAAACACCTATTTTCATATTATTCATGTCTGTATTTCCCCCATTCTTAACTCATACTCAATATATGATCATGTTACAAAAGCTAATTTGGAACAAGAAATCAGATTTTAATCCTTAGTGATTTCATTTACAACCAGTCCCTTTCATTTCCATCATTATGACATAAATTCATTGAATCGTTCAGGTATGAGTGACGTATTCATGTAAGTTTTTTGTTTCAAAAAAATCAACACAAACTAAGTCATTCTCAGGCAGAAGTGGAAGCTGGTTTTTGCTACATGTTCTGTGTCAGAAGAGGGAGCTATATGACTTCTGTGCTTTCACTGGTGTTCGCATTTCATTCTGCATCAGAAAAACTGAAATGTTTAATCTGTAAAAACCCATGTTGGTGTTAATGAACAGGAAGGATATGAATACTGCAAACTCAGTAGAAAAATACAACTTTACACTTGGAACAGATGTTTTAATGTCTCGTGATGATAAAACAAAACTAACTCTGTAGGCGGCGTTTAAAGAGTTTTGATTAATATGAAAAACGTACACTTATGCATCTGAATCTGCAGCATATCTCTGATGTGAAGTGTTTTCTTTCTAAATAATAACTGTCATCATGTTTTTAATCTGCTTTAAATCCATAAACTGTATTCAAGTTACTGTGCAACAAAAAACAAACAACAAAAAGAAAATTTAAAAGATCAGGCGCATAAACATTCAACTAGTTCTGACTCTAGCTAAACAATTTGGGATAAAATCCCTCCATCCTTCATCCTTCAATCTATTCCACAAGTAAAATGGCGCCATCTAGTGGTGCTGCACTTGAATTAGAGGCAGCAAACATGGCTGGATTGTTTTTATTGGTAGAATCATGTTCGGATTTAACCTTTAAAATCTAATTACAGTCATGGACTCTCAAATAATAAATATTACTAAACCAGATGGCTCCTTTTACACTAATCTACAGGTGTGTGTGTGTATGAGAGAGAGAACACTGTTTGTGTTGCTGCTGATTATCTTCTCAAATTTAAACGTCACTAGCAGCACAGTCTGTTCCTTGTAGAGAATGACTGTTGTGCAATAGTCTGTGAAAAGATTTGTAGCCCTGACAAAGACTATTAGAAGATGAGCCAGGTCGAGATAGGGTTATCAAAAGATTTAAACACACTCAGACACACCCTTTCACCTGTGTTTGTTAAACATTTGCCACTTTACTCCCTTGTCACTTCTGCCAGCAGCTGCAGAAAGGTAACTACTATATTGTTGTCAAAGCTAAACATGCTTACACAACCACACAAATAGGGCTGCTGCAGAGTTAATGTGGAAACACACCCAGCTTCATCTATTTGCTGCCACAAAAGCTGCACTCGGGTTCAAAGCCATGGGGACTTTTTGGACTGCATATCCATGACAGCTGCTTCTTGGTCAAAGTGTTAAATAATCACCACTGGGCTTATTGGTTTGGTTATACACTCTCAAATTTCCTGTCCTTCTGCCAGATTGGTATCTCAATGACTTTTTCCTGGAACACAGTGTAATAGAATGGCATTTCGGGACAGGGGATTGCATTATCTGCTAATATGTTGTGTTTCTGTGTAAATTAACTTTGCACATAAATGCAGTTTGCTCAGATGTGTTTAAATGTTCAAAGAGAGATGTAAGAGCTTTGTAATGTCTATTTCTGTGTAAATACAAATACTGAAGGGGTGAAATGAGGGATAGGCTACAAGTATTTTACAAGAACTTCTCTGATTTAGATTTTCTCTCTATGAATTCATTCAATTTTATTATTTTTTTATGCATCTCTGTCATTTTGGGGTATGTTCTGGAAAGAACATCTGTTAGAATCAGTAGGGATTCTAGAACAGGAATTAGTAAGTCTATAAAACCAGGTATAGTTTGTTGGGGTGACAGCTCATCCTAAGTGAACTTTTTGTTGATTTATTCTAATAATTTTCCCTTCTAACAGGTTTTGTTGTTGAGCTGTTGAGGATTATAAACTGGCAGGATTACAGAAGTAATATATGGATGAAAGATATATCTAAATTTTCCTCAACAAATCTGAGAACAGACTCAAACATTCTGTGCTTTTAAAGAATATTTTGTTAATCTTCTAGATTTTGTCTTCAAACTCATTCTTACAAAGAAACAATGTTCATGGCATTTAGATCAACAAACTAATTGATGTCTGATAATCGTTGTATTTGTGTTGTTTCTTGTGCATTTTGTTTCTTTAACATTAACTTCACTGGTGATCCATGAGATAAAGTTTGGGATAGTGGCACACTGACTGTAGATAAGCGATTGTTCCTGTTCACCAAGTTTTTCTTTGTTTTCTTTGCCTTGATTCCTTTGATGCTATCAGTCAGTCAAAGCTGAGGTCATTTCCATCTGTCAAAACCAAAACGTTCTAAGAAAAACGTTGCCTTCTTGAAATATTTTTTCTTTCTTCGACTAACTTGGCATTGTGATCTTCAGAGCAGTCGTCAGAACAAAATTTCCGATCACAAATGATCTAACTTAGAAGCAAAGCGCCTAAAAAGGAAGTGAGATCATGTCACAGCTTGCCTTGACACCAAACCTGGTACAATGCCTCTGTGGCGTACCTGCATTTTAGTTAGATAATAGCATCACTGTCATTCACTGGGGTATTATAATAACACGTCACATGAACATTCTCGTAGCACTGAGAGATTTTTACTGCAGCAAGTTGCAGCATTGAGCTGAACTAGTATTTTGTTTTTGTTTTTTTTCTTATCAGTGCAAACAGCCATGCATTTACAATGAGCAGACTGAGGTTGATTTACAGTTGGACAAATATAGACTTCATTTTGACATGTTTTATGAGAAATTCTATGCAGACTCATTTGCTGTATCCTGCTTTCCTTTCCTTCAAGATAACTGCAAGTTTCCTGAATTGGTGTGCCAGTTTCCCAAATTTCCTAAATGGTATATCTAGAAACTAAAAGAAAAAGGGAGAGGATTAGCTTTCTTGTGTTTCATCATGACATTATATAAATTTACAAATCAGGGGTTTACATGTTAGACGTCTCTTTCACTTCTCCGGTTGAACCAGATAATTTGTACCGGCTGAGTGAGAAACCTTCAGCAAATTGAGTAAGACATGAACTAGTTGTTTTTTTCTGTCTTTTTTTGGCAGCTTCTTAATGCAGTTATCACTTCAGAAGCTTTACGTCAACACAGACATGAAACAAAGCCGTTTGGCAGCTGTTTTTTTTTTTTGTTTTGTATTGTGATCGGGGAGTTGTTTTGGTGATAATGACAGCCCTGTGGCTATAGTAAACACAGTCAGACACACAGACCGTGGCAGAACTAGATTCTGTGGCAGTAATTCTCGATGGCAGTTATGGGAATCTGCCAAAAGCGGAGCATGTGTACACAAGCTGCACAAAAAACGATCATCATTTATACCTTCAGTGGCAACAAGATCTTGGAAGTGTCACTCCTGCTGTGACAGCGCAAGATATTGTCAGAGTAAACATTCACAGAGACAAAGACATAATCTTTCTCACACATGTCTACACTCCTGCACACAAATATTCAGCAAACATTACCTCAGAGATTCACGTGTCATGCATCTCCTCTGTCAGTATTTGCTTTTACACGAGGAGATGTTCAAAAGATCCCGAGGGGGAAAAGCCAGAGTTGAGTTCAGAGTCAGTTATGGTTGATGTCAAAGCATTACAAAGACACTCCACTTCTCCTAATTTCGCTTCGGTTTTTAAGACGACATCGGCACCAAACTTGACTCTAGTGAAAACATTCAGTTTAGCAGGTTAAACAGAGGTGGCATCTATTGTTTTTCTCACTGTCTAACTTATACATCTGACCCCTTTATACCTTTGACTATAAACAACCATTTTTTCTTCCCTCTACCCCTCCTCTCTTGACAGACCTTGACTCATGCACCCCAGAGGTCACTAGATGTGAAAAGGCAGACACCCCACCCCTACATCTACTCACCCATGACCTTCTGAGACCACAACAGGAACTAAATTCTTTCCTTTGTGGCCAGTTTTTCATCCTTCTTTTTCACCAGAGAACAAGGAATAACCTTTAAGGACTATTGTCTGGTGTAAAGGGGTCTTTTGTTCAGGTGATAAAGTAAACACACAGTTTTCCTTTCTTTTTTTGTGTGTGTGTGATTGAATTTTCAGAAATACCCTGAAGGTTGAATGTGCTGAAAGAGTTGGTGCATCTTTCTTCCTTTGAAATCAAACTATATACATTCCAAACACACCTAGTTTGATCTCAATTTCCGCTGTCAGTTTCCTCACGTGGCACTTTCCTTTCACAGAACCATAGTAAATTTGCTGCTTTTAGCTTTTAGCTTCACATGGAAACATGCGCATGAAGCCGGCGTTCCTGCTGATACAGTGACAGCAGTAATCAAAGGCAGAAGGAGACAGGATCTGACAGGACAAGACAGTATGAGGTGTGGTGTGTTTATCTTTCACTAAGGCTTCCTTCATTACACACGCACTTCCCTCATCTTAGATAACCTTTTTAAAATGAGGTAAACATGAGCCAGTTTGTTCATAGTGTCTTGCATGACTAAGGATGTGCACTTTCACATATGAGCTTGTATTAATAAACATTGGCAGAAACACATATAAAACATAACTTGATGTATTAAATTTAAAATAATCTTGACATGTTTAGCATCTATACTGATCAAACAAATAAGTTACAATATTACAAATATTAAAACAAAACCTTTATAAAAATCTGGCAAGGCAGCAAAACAAAAATAAAAACAGACAAATAAACCAGACAGGTTACTCTGGAAGCACGAGGACAAAAAAACATCTTAAACTGGGGAAAAAAAAAAGGCAGAAATAGAAAATTAAGAAAAACTGGAAGGTTAAAGGTGAGTAAAACGTGACTAATCAGACACAGACTGAAAAATATCCTGGAGTATAAGTAGTGAGGCAGATTAGTGACTAAACAACAGGTGAGTTGATTACAGATGAGTGACAGGTGTGAGGACAGCTGAAAGAGATAATGGACAATAACTCAAGAAAAGAAACACCTAACTGTGTAAACAAAGAAAAAACATTGAAAACAAAAAGTTAATGAAGTTAAATGACAGTTAATATGTATGTAAACAAGATTGGAGATAGTCTCATTTATTTTTTGTTTATTTTATTTGGATTTTGCCAGTAGAATAAATGTGGTCTTATCAGACATTTCTTTAACTGCACACAGCTGTCTTCTTCACAACTCGTGTTCTTTTTTCCCAGACTGGCGTTGTGAAATACTTCTTCAAAATTTGCCAATATTGTTTTTGCGCTCATTCCATCAGTGCTTGCATGTGTTTCTGACTGTAAAAGAGGTTAAGTGAATCCTGAAACTGGAATTTTTCATCAGATTTAAAGAGACTCTATCAATTCTGATCAAACTTAACCCCAAACATTTATTCTACAGGTTACAGCAAACAGTCCACTGCATACCTAGAAGTTATCCTGTCCTCCTTTTGTTATCTTGCAAACCGTTTCGCACCTTTGTTGGTCAGCCAATCCTGCGAAAGCAGCAATAGTTTTAAATTTCCGTCACAGGTCCAGAGTCTGTGTTTAAAGAATAACCGTGAGCGGAGCGTCAGTCCTCTCAGCTGTGCTCTCGAGAAACAAACACAGCTCATTTAATAATATTTTATGATAAATGGCATGTGTATAGCACTTTTCTTAAGTCAGGTGACTCCCAAAGCGCTTTGCACTACAGCTTTTGTCATTTACACACACACTCGCATGTTTGGTGGTGATAAACTACACACATACCTTTTGTTTGTTCTTCAAATATTTAATAAAGAATGATTATTTTACATAACTGCAGAACAAACAAGATCTGAGTTCACAAAAATACAAACAGGAATGTGAGACAATCTTTAAAATCAGCAGGTGAAAAACAGGAAAGGATGGAGAAAATGATAATCATACTTTAATAAAAAATACAGAAAAATAACTGTGTTTCTCATTATCTTAACCAATTCCAGGTTATTATGTTTGTTATGTGGGATTTTATTGAACACAACCATAAGGGAAGAAGACGAAAACTCACCTTGTGTGTGTGTGGACGAGACGAACGGATGGAAGGCAGAAACATTACACCAAACTATGGCTGAAGATGACACGAACTAAATGTTGTTTTATCTTCAAACTAAATTTACCTAAATGCAGTTTGCAAAGTTTTGCTCACAAATGCCAAGTAAAGAAGTAAACATTATTTTGCAAGAATTATAACAAACATCTCTTATCTCATCAGGTTAAAGGTGATTCAACCTGTTAAACTTGTCAAGCTGAAATGATCTAAACTATTATTTTAGGGGTGACTTGATTTGACGTGATCAGTTACAGTTTAATAAAAACTCACTCAACAGGATTTCCACAAGATAACCCTTTCATGTCTGATCCCTCCCTTTCCTAAACCTCTTTATTGTCAGTGCAGAATACATTCTGATGTCCTGAGTGGAAAAAACACTGACAATAACCCAAAAAAAGATCTACGATATCCGGATAATACCAAACATTTCTGCGCTAAATTAAACTGTGACAAACCTGGAGTCCATCCAGAAAACTGTCTCAGCGGGAGTGAAAGCAGTCAAATAAAAGTTGGTGTCAAATTCTACTGAAAATGAACCCTAAATTTGTCGTTTGGCTCAAGGCTAATTACATTCAGTCAGTTCTTATGAACTTATTAATCCGCTGCAGAGACAGTTTAAGCAGGTTTCAACCTCTTGCATTACTTTTTCCTTCATAACTCAGAAGTGAGACGCCTCATCATCAAGCAGTGCTGCAATTGTTCATCCTGCATGTGTTCAAACATCCAACATAACATGATGCATTGCTAGGATATTCCCTCGTGTCATGACATTTTCTGAATTGGAGGAAGCTTTTTGGTAAATGTTTAGATATGGGCAAAGTACAGATGAGGGGAAAGTTCTAAAAGGAGATCGGTTGTGTTTACGTATCAGTCTGTCAAAACAAGATGTGTACACATTGTTGTTTAAACAGCGTGTCTTGAGCTTTATGTCTTTGCGGCCACAGTTCCTAAAGTGGTGAAGTCATGTAGGAGGGAAGGCGTATGACACACATTTAAAATCACTTTGTGGTTGGTTTTGGCAGCTGGAAGCAGCGCTATAGTTTCTATGGTATGTTCAGGATGAAATAAATAATTTCAAATGAAACCCCCTTTTTTTTTAACTGCGTGAAATGTTTCCAAGTCTAGTCAGAGCTACATGTGGCTCCTCGTGGGGTTAAAGTTGTGAAAATTAATCTGTGGAAAAATACCAGGGAGAACGTAAAACCTGAAAACTTCACTCGAGAGGTCGGTGTAAACTGTAAAGAGAAAGTCCCCTTTTTTAATAAATGTACACAACTTTTAAATAATCAGGGTTACTTTACTCACGAGGTTTTACTTTAACAAGTTTGCCATTCAAAGAGAGAAAGATGAGACGTTTGAGGGAAACAGATAAAGGATCACTGTGACTAATGCTGAAAACAGAAAATGGGGCTCAACGCTCATAAAGCTTCATCCTTCTTTTCTCCAGGCACCCAATCAATCTGTCCCCTGCATCCTGTTTCTCTGCTCACATCCACCCATAACACACCTTTTAATACAGTTTCTTTTTGTTCTGTACAGGTTGTACAACATTTTATTGTGACAGCAAACTCAGGTGTCAGCAGTTGTTTATAACTGACTGACAAGATCAATATCAATAGTGTACACATGAAACTGTCACTTTAAGATAATATTGGTTCATCTTATGGTTGTTAAGTTACAAAGTTTTGTTAACTGGAATCTTCAGTTATGGTAATGAGTAAAAAAATCCTGCAGCCAGTCCTTCAAAATGCTCCAACAGGATGTAAAAACTACTGTATGTTTAGAACCTTTAGGTAAAAAAGACATTTTGGTGCATCCACTCTTTCTTTTTCTTTATTACGCAACTTTAATGCCTAATTGAGAACTGTGATCATTTTCACTGGTGATTATTTGGTTGTGTGGACAGAAACAGAAAAACACTCTAAGAAGGAGTGAAAAGCAGTTACTATATAAGCCTAAAAAAATGGAGGTGTTAGCAGTTCTGAGACCAATAACTGTGGCAAAAGGAGCCAAATTCACAATAAAGACAAAGCACAAGAAAAAATTGAGGGGTATTAACAGCTAATTGCTGTGCAGGTGTTGTAACAAACTTAAACGTTGTCAAGGGAGCAGGAAAAAAAAAACTGAGAAGAAAACTCAGAACTAGACTCTGAAAATAGCAAAAATCAACTTCAAACTTAACACACACAGTACAAAACAGAAAATAATGCACCAACTAAAACAACAAAGTTATTTTTATCCAATTTCTGCAGGCTGGAAAGGTGTGAACCAGCCCTACATGTTAGCATGTGGTGTTCTGCTAACCTACAGTGTTAAAATATATCCCAAAATAATTTTTGATTTGCCTTTACAGTTATTTACAGTAGTGATTAAAACTTCAGACTATCACTGGAAGCAATTTATATGAGAAAAAAAAATTCAATATACTCCTATAAATACAAAAACATGAAAAAAATAGTGATTTTTTTTTTCCTATTTATGCTAAATATTAGAACGTTTTCATCAGTGTGAATTTGTTTGTTTTAAACAGTTGAATTGCAAAAAATTTGTTCCTTTTTATTTATTAATTTTTTTTTGCAGCTTTATTTTGAAAACACCCTTGTGTGTCATGTTTAACTGCCTCCCTTTCTGTGTTTTCTTTCCACATGGATCATCCTTCCAACTCTTTCTGGTGTCATTTGTGTCCAATTCTATCTTATTAGTCCCTGTGTATTTATTGTCCTTGTCAGTTCTCCATTTATTTATATTCAATCTTTTCCTTCAATCTCAAGCCAAGTCAGCTGACTTTATTTCACTTAGAGCTCTCATTTATGCTTGTGTGCCTTTATTGTTGTAATTCTGAGTAAACGTAAGCAAATCCTCTCTAAATCTGTCCTCTGTGTCACATAAATCTTAGGAATAAATCTTAAAATAATCTTAAATCCTAAAAAAAAAAAAAAACATTTCCCAGAGGCTGGACACTTAAATTAAATCATGGAACTATGTTGATATTAAATGATGCATTTATTGCTTTTAGATCACTAACATGCAGATATGTAAGTCCAATCCATTATTGTGTGGTAAAAACTTTCTGTGCCAGTATGTGTGAAGGCCAGCTTTTGTTGTTATTTCATGTTTTAGTGTCTGACAGTGGCTCCGTCAAATGAGCCGGTGACTCGGATCTCACGGCTCTTGCCACGACATGTTTTTCCTCTAGATTGTTTCATCTCGTCTGCTATTACCCCCACTCACGTTTTTAAAAAAATGTTTTTCTTTTCTTTAGTCTGCCCATGTTTTTATTCTTTCAAGTCTTTGTTTACATTCACAGGGGGATGGAAATCACAGACTCAGGAAGATGCAGCCAGGAACGAGGCTGCTCTCTCCTTTTCTTTGTCCACCCCCCCCCCCCCTCCTTTTTTTCCTCTTGCTGAAATGCAGGCAGTCACCATGCTTTTGGTTTCCAAACTAACGTCTGTGTTGGGGGTCCCTGGAGAGCAGCCCTGCTATAATAGCCGGGTAGAGTGGGCTGGCGAAAGCAGGGGAGGGAAAATGAACAGCATGCTGTGGGGCTTTCCAAACCCCAGCTTGTTACAAGGCCTTTCTACACATTGTGCTGAATTTTGCCTGTGTTTACCTCCGTTTACACACCGAGCATGTGATGAATGATGAAGGTTGAAAAATGTTTTGCGACTCGACTGACTTTCTCCCTCTTGTGTGTGGTTAAAAAAAAGAAGTAAATCTGGTTTGTAACATTGTAAACTCACAGAGAATAAAGTTGTTTGAAATTGACATTCTTGCAACTCTCCCCTATATTTCACAACGTTCTCATCACAGAATTTCCTTTTTTTCCCCGAGGGAGACTTTTGATCAGTTCATGTATGTTCATGTAGGCATTAACCATACAATGATACGTTCGAGTGACTCGTTTGCATGTCGGTACGTGCACATGTGTGTTTACGTTGTGTTTCTTTCATTTTGAAAAGTGAAGATTTTGCTATGAGTGTAAATCTTAACAGGAACCTGATGAATTGGAGAACCGGTGACAACTCTACTTCCTCCTCTCAGAGTGGACTCCTTAACCCTGGGAAACAAGTGCCCCACGCTTCTGGGTGAACAGAAGAAGAAGACAAAAAGATGAAGGGGTCCCCCCCCCCATTTCTTCTCCCTCCTTGAATGCTTCCCCTCCTCCCCTTCATCTTACTGATTATGAGACTATGTCAAAGGAAGGGCGGAGCAAGTCAAAAGAGCCAGAATTAGTGGAAACATCCAGATCTCAAACTGGCGTGAAGCGCATCAACCAGCTCACTAAGCGAGCTGCACAAACAGTGACTGACTCCTACGCAGGCGACTGCATTCTTTAATCGCTGAAAGGCATACATAGACTGTGCACAAACAGTACAGACACAGAGCGCACACTTGGAAAGCGCTCACTGTGCAAACATGGAAAGAGGCCTTTCTCTTTTGTCACGGACATGCAAACCTATAGGGAGGCAGAGAAAACAGGCACTGGTTCTGTCTGTGCTCACCCATAGAGCTTCATTGTTCTTTCTGTCTTTAGAATTTACTCATATCTCAATGATGCCACATGTGTGTTTTCAAAGCACCCGACTGTTTGCATTCAGTTGCCCCGTAGAACTTTCACACAATGCATGACTTAGTTTCTGTTTGTGTATGTGACACTGAGATTGAAGATGTAAAGGGAAATGAAAACATGCCATCTTAAAAAAAAAGAAGGTTAAGGCCCACCACAGAGGGGAAAAAAGTGCAGACAGATGAAAGTATTCAGATTATAAGTCTCCTTTTGTCATTTCCTCTCACAGTTACAGGTGGGACCTTTTTTACTCCTTTTAAAGTAAAAATAAATCATTTCAACCTTAAAGACTCAGATAAAACAAGTAGAGTGAGTTTGAAACATGATGTACAACTTCTGGCAAGATAATAGCAAGCTGCTAAATGTTTTACCAAGGATTTTCCA
The DNA here is from genome assembly GCA_006937955.1 of Pachypanchax playfairii. Classification (NCBI taxonomy): domain Eukaryota; kingdom Metazoa; phylum Chordata; class Actinopteri; order Cyprinodontiformes; family Aplocheilidae; genus Pachypanchax; species Pachypanchax playfairii. The sequence goes on from SSNP01000023.1 coordinate 3,297,241, forward strand.
AACACTCTAATTTTCTTCTCTCCCCTCCAAGCTAGATCAAACAGAACTATCTGCGTCTATCCTCAACAGGGACCCACACCAAAGAAGAAACGTTGGCTCGCACAGATTAGTAATCTGTCAGTATGTGGTGGGAACCTGAAACACTGAAACCAACTGCCATCAAGAATATCCTCTCCCACTGGGTTTGATGGCATTCCAAAATCCCATTTGCTCCTCCTTCCCTGAGATATTCTGAAACATGCTGAAAACATCTTGTCCGTGGGGGCCGCCTAATGAAAATTCTGCAGAGTCAAATAGTCAAAAGGTTGCTTAAATCCTTCGGATTATCTAAAGAACTGTTAGATGATGTACAAATCAAATTTACAAGATGATTTTTTTTGCAGTTGGAACGTCTTTTGCAAAGTTGATGCTTGCTGTTCTCACCCTCACAAATGGCTGCGAGCACTGACATCACGGTACGAGCTGCACGGATACTTTGGAACCATTTCAGCTGGTTGTTTACATTCTGATTTTGATAACCTGTTGCAAGTTTGCGTGTGATTTATGATAGCGATTTGGGAGTTTATCACTACAAAGAAAAAAAGAAAAAAGAAAAAAAAAAAAAAAAAATTGATACACTTGATGTATCAGCGTCGGAATTAAACTGGACTCCAAACAGTCCGCCTCCTTATATTGTTTCCTTCTCTTTGATTTCTTGCTTGTATGTTCTCTCAATGTAAGTCGCTTTGGATAAAAGCGTCTGCTAAATGACAGTAGTAGTAGTAGTAGTAGTAGTAGTGAAGCAAGTAATTTCTGTATAGTTACAATCTTTTCTTTAAAGCAACACCCAGCAATTATTATCATTATTAGTAGTAGGACTGCAGTGATTGTAGTGCCCATATTATGGCTCATAAATATATTTTGAATATACTTCTATTATCTTATTTTATTATCTACTTTATTTCCCTTTGGGGATTAATAAAGTATTTTTGATTTGATCTGAGTTTTAAAAAAATGTGTTTTTTAAGGTCTGTCATTTAAAAGGCCAAATTTCTTTTGATTCCTCTGCCTGTTAATTAAAAATGGTGTTATATAAAACAGCAGTCACTGGGAAATATGGTAGTATTTGATGTTTTTGCAAATTACTATGCTATACAACTTTTTTATTACTCATTTAGTTGTGCACATTTCAAATCTGATCTCATGCTTTACCTCTCTTATGGAAGAAGTAGCTTTGTGTAATGTGTTTATGTATCATGTCGTCTGAAGGAGATAAAAACTCCCTTCAGTTCACTCTTTGACCCAAAGATATTGCAGCTTTGCAAAAAGATGAAAGAAAACTAAATATTTCAATACTTGTTAAACTGCATTATATGCTTCGTTTAATTTGGTTGTTAAGAAATAATCCTGAAATAACCATGACATTGAAGTAGCATATTTACGTGATTCTGCAGAGCAATCTTACTTCTTCTTTAAAATATCCCAACAACCTAATCATTATAACAAGGGAGCAAAGGGAAAAACCCAGAAACTTTAGAAAGATTTGGACTTCCTAAAAGATAATAACCAAAAAAAAGTTGGACTTTGACTAAAGATCAAACTTTCTGTATCTCTTTGAAAAACCTAGTCCAGCACATGTTTCCATGCACAGTGGCCTAATCTGCAAACACGATCAATTGTCCCGTAGTTGCATTTGTTGATTAGCCAGAAACTCACCAATCAAGTCAATCAGACTTTAATTTGAACCTAATTAGCATTTTCATGTTTGTTTCTGAGCAGCAGCTAATGTCTGCAGTGATTACATCTCTGAGTGCTGCCTACTCGTCTGCTGATGTTTACAGATGTGAGTACATGGCAGGCGCCTTTCCTGGACGCACCCACAGGACGCAGCAGGAGGGTGGTAGAGCTGGTCTGATGGAAATCAAATTTCTGATTCTCTGTATTCTCAGTTAAAGCTCTAAATTGTGTTCTGTGTTCAGATTAACTGAGTCACATTATATGTGTGTGTTTAGTTGAATGAAATAAACTTAAGACAAGCCATGACATTTTAATTGAACTGAAATATCATTATTCAACAATTTTATGTAAATAAAATGCAAAACATCTGGAATTCACTATTAAAGATCATTTGTTTACCAGTGATTTTTGGTTAGATTTTTTATGTATATTTTTTTCCACAAATTAAAAAAAAATCAACCCTGATAAAAATAATGAAAATTGTTACACTCATACCTGATTTGTTAAACTTTCGATATTTTTTTTTTCTTCCCAGAATTAGGCGCAGAAACATTTCCAACCAAAAATTGGTTGCTTCATCATTTCTTGCAAAACTGTCCCTTTATGGACATTTCAAGTTAAATTGTTGAGACAGATTTTCACTTTTTACCAACACAAAGTGAAACAAACAAAAACACTTTTTTCCAAATGAAAACAATCTCATGTGAACGCAACATTTTGTTATGAGCAATTTGAATCTGAAAAATTAGAGTTCTGGAAATCCATGTGTCTTTGGTAGAAAATTGCACAACACTATTTACCTCGAGGTCAAACTGACCAAAGCTAAAATAACATGAGGAGAAAAAAGCTTAAACCACCAAATGAGCAGTAAATAAATAATGATATAATGATGTTGTGATATCCACATCAAACGATGATTCAACTTTGTGTCCTTATTCACCAACTTTCTAAGTAAAGTCATCTAAGCATTATTCAGAATTATCTGAGTGCATCAGGGGTCATTTGCAAAGAAAACTTAATTCCAGGAAGATGTCACATTACAGTCTATTGAAAATTGAAAAAGAACAACACAAGCATGTAACATTCTTTCAAACATCACCATAAAAATCTATATAATAAAGCAAAGTTTAAAAAAAATGTATTTCAAACTAAAAAAATTTATTTCTATTTAAACTATTCACACTTAAAACATCTGATCCAATTAAACCATAAAACTTAATAAAGTTGGCAAAGACATTTACATGTTTTATAATACAAGACTGCATTCACTAAACATTTACTAGCAATCCCTAGCATTACTGACTTGTAATTTGCATATCTAGTCACACACCTGCTGAACCCAAAGGTCAAAGGTAAGCAGAGAGGCAGGTGTGTTGTCTTTTCTATGATCCCTGGGGTTGTTTCTTGAGTTATCAGTTTGATTAGAGTTCAGATGTCCCAGATTGGCCTCGTCTGCTTTGGTCACTCACACAACAAGCTGGAGCTGGAAAACAAACAGCGAAGAGCCAACCTGACAGGGCAGTGACCTCTGATGACTTAAAACCAGACCATAAATCAAGACTTTTGCACAGCAGTGGTGTAAATCTGTTTACTCTGCTTTTGCATGATCTAACCAGGGATTTACCTCAGTGTCTGTGTTACTGTTTTCTTTTTGAAAAGCCTTGTTTAAGATGAAACCTGATAACAGATGTTAAAATGCATTTATGTCTGTTAATTTGTGTTCTTTTCTTTTCTGTAGATGCTCACTGATGTGATTTTTTTCAACACAGAGCTGATAATTGGTTCAGTAGCCAATCTGAGCTGACACATGGAGGAAGGACACACAGGCAACAGGCTGTGACCCAGTGATTTGGTGAAATAGATGGATGGATGGGGGGACCGGCTTCTGTAAAAACATGCTTATTTCTGTCTTCCTTTGTTTGCCATTCAGTCATCAGTGTGTATATACCAAGTCAACACTCAGTCTCCTGTGTGTAATACCCCTTTGCTTTAAAAAAGGAGCATATGTTTCCTCTTTCTCAGTATGTGGCCTTCCATTGAGCAAAGGCCCTTCATCTGTCCATGTGCTATAAATCACTTTCAGCATGCGAAAAATGGGAAATATTTTGCTGCTATGGAAACACATTTCCAAAATTTGGCATTGTGTTATCCAAACCTCTCAACAGTTTGTGATCATTTGGCACTCCTTTTTTATTTTTTCTTGCAACAGGATATCTGACAGCACTAGAGAAACACTCGATGGGTTGCTGTGAACACGAAGCACATCAACACCAAACAGTGGCACCGTCTGCTTCCCATCAGAAAGAGCACAGTTTATAAGCAAGGTTTTTGTTCTGGTTATATCATTAATATACATTGTTCAGGTGATGATAAAGATGATATTCATACAGGGATGCAGAGGTAGTGAGGACGGATCAACCTTCAGAAGAGCCATGGTGACCATGAACTGTGTAATAAATGACAGATTAGTCAGTTAGTGGAATATGACACCACAGGCCACCTGTCTAATTAGGTGTTTGCCAGTGAGGCTCTTGTGGACAAAGATAAGCGCACCTGTCTTGGACAGGAAGAACCCCTGGTCTCACCTTTTAAACACAAAGTGTACTTTAAAAAGCAGAAGAAGGAGGTTTAACATTTTTGTTAAAGAACAGAAACAACAATCCCTACATAAGAGCTTACGTCTGACGTCCCCATATTACTACACGACCACCTCCGTACGTTCCTTTAAGACTTTGTCTTCCCAAAGCCGTGCATCTGCACACACACATTTATATTTCACTTAACTAAAAATTGTTTAAAACTGTGTCTTTCATTCTTATGCTTTTATTTAATCACATTGATCCCTTAAATTTTGGGCCAAACAGATTTTATTTACTGTGTTTATTTACTAATAATGCTAATATTTTATTTGAGGGTCATGTCTAAACCTCTTTTAGAGAAATTAGCAGCTTGGAATCATTCAAATTTTTGGTACGTGAACATTTTTAGATGACACACATGAGGTTATGCACATGCTTCAGTGCTCACTAAGATTTTAAGGGAACATGTTTTAATGGTCAGGTACAATCATAGCCTCCACTTGTCTAGATGAGAACATCAGATTACACCTTAAAACTCTGATGAAAAACTCTGATTAATCTGAAATCGCCTGGATTCCTCAAAACAGAGTTCAGTCTGTTGTGCTACTACTTCAGCACAACTTCTAGCTCAAAATGCAGACGATGTTTTCACACCTGTAATCAAGGTCGAGCAGTAAATTTGTGTAACTCAGCCTTTCCTGCCTCCTTCTCTCCATCTACATCTGCCAACTAAAACTCCCTATTTATAGGGATTTTATTTCAGATATTAACTCACTGCTCAGGTTTGCATGTTGCTTCCTGTAAGAGAGGAAACGTGTGTGTGTGCAAGAGAGGGAGAGAGAATCTGTGTATATGTATATGGTTTGGGATCAACATGCAAAATGAACTACTGTTTATAGCAACGGCATTCTGTGTTTTTTTTTTTTTGCAACTCTTTCCTGTCATGTTGAAGAGGAAGGAATGAACTGATGTCTAAAGTTTTTTGGAAAATTCACTTCATAGACAAGCTGATATGTATCAAAACAAAGACTCATAGTATTCAGGGGTTTTGTGAAGACAAGCAGAGGACGTAAAGTATTTGTTTCAGGGTTTTTGAGAGTTTGTGCTCGACTTGTTTGGGTGTGTACGTTTGAGCCAAAACCTGAGTACTGAAATGTCGGAGTTCACCTTCCTTGAAGGCCAGGATTAAAGGAAAAGCTGTAAGTGGATGTAACATCCTGTTTTGAACATAAACACTGGTTTGTAAGCCGTGGCTTTACTCCATGTTGGACAAACAATAGTTCCTATCACTTCATTTTAGCAGTCTGGATCCTTCATGACAAATAACAATGATGACAGAAACCTCTTCTGCAGTTCAGAGATACATATCTATGTGGAGTGATACAAAGATGGCAGATGCAATTAGTTTGTCTCAGCAGCTTGAACAGACATCAGTTAATAGGAAATCCCTTAGAGGAAGAACCTTGGCCTGTTGCTGTCTGTCTGTCTGCCTGCCTGTACCGGAGTGCTTGAGATATTTTTTCCTGATGTCACTTCCTGTAGTTACTGCAGGGTTACCAGCACAGGAATACTCCAAGTCTAGACTTCCTGGTATTTTATTTGTGGCTTGTGGGCAAAAGCCAGATGTTGCTTAAGTTTGTGTATCAATCACAGCCAGCTGCTGACCCAATATCTAAATAGGCATATGATGGTGCTGACAAATTTACCACTATAGAGGTGTTAGCATCCGAGCTACGTGCACTGACATTTGCTTAAGATTTTTCCTATGTGATGGTGCAGAACATTGTCAAATGTGTCACATAGTATTTTATAATGACAAGTAGGTTACATTAGGTAACAGCTGTGATACTGAGGTGATGACTAGAAACGGGCCCAATAAGAAAAAGAAAACAAAAATCTACAAAGGGTGATTAAAATCATACCAGCTGAAAGTGGATCTCAATAAAATTATTCTAAAATGTCACACAGGAAATGATTGTGGGGGAGTGGGTGCAGCTTGTAAAGAGAATCTGGAAACTTTGCTGTTCATTCAAACTTTCAATCCATCAAAGCAAAATCAGTCTTGCACAGAAAAAAAAAAAAACGTGTAAAAAATAAGCACTCAGCCTTTATAAAGAGAAAATCAACAAGATGTGCAAGTGCAGGATGTGAATTTATTTCCATTCTGTTAAAAGAAAGATCTTTAAGTCTCGCTCCTTCACAAACAGAGCATAACGTACATAGAAAAATACACACTGCTATTTGAACTCCAAAGAGAATCAGTGTTTAATTCAGATACACATGTTGCATATGAATGTCAGAAACTGTGGGTAAAATGAAAAGAAGGCACTTCTCATTTCTTTTAAACTCTTTTTAAAGCTTATTGAGTCTACATTCAAACAGAGTTACACATGTGCGCAAAAAAACAAAAAAACAGGAACGGCTAAGCCAAACTTTGAAAATATACTTTTTTTTTTTTTTTTACCTGAACTTCTGTTTGGAACATGGAGCTAAATAAGGGAGAGCCCAGCAACTGCTACAGTACTATAAAACCTATGGTGAGCTGACTTGTAAAGTTCACCAGGTTAGAAAAACAGTGAGGACTGAAAGATTTTTTTTAAGACAAACCCTCACTTTCCCCCTCCTGAGTTAAGCCAAATACCCAATAAAAAACAACAAAAAACTAACAACAGAAAGAATGTTCAAGGCATATGTCTCAGTAAGTAGCTATCCTTTAGCAACATGCTATCTGAGTCCTTTCAGCATCTTTCCCTTTCAGAACCGTTCATTTAGTCATTTCTTGGAACATCGAAGGCGATTTTTCGATCAGGCCTGAAACATTCTCTTAAAATCTATGAAAAAATATTCAGTTTCTTTCAATCTGGTCAAGGTCCAACTCTCCTCCGAGCTGGAAAATGTCCCTCTGTGATCCACAATCTCCCTTCCAGAGGGTGCGTTTACTGTCCAGAATGCAAACAGGAGATCCAGGCAGCGAGTCCACACTACAAGCAGAATCACTATCCACTTCCTCGTAGGATGAATCCTCTTCCTCATCGTCTATTGCCTTCTCTCGTGATTCCAACTCCCGCGCCGGCACGGCTGTGAAGGCTGTCTCTGATTGGTTGGAAGACTCAAAGCAGGGCGGGGCCGGGCTGTCGGAGGCAGAGAATGCAGGACAGCTTAGGCTCTGAAAGGGTTGAAGTTTCTAGAAAGAAACAAAACAACAGACGTTGGTTTGTGCGTCTTGCTGCAGGGCATGTCATTATTTAACTGAAACTATAAAAGTTGGAGTTCGTTGTTGAACATTTGAGGTCTGGTTTTCCCAGAAGGTTATAACAGGACTGGGTTTTTATTTGAGCCATCTAAAAGCTGGTGCCACCTTCCATCAGGCTGAACATGTATGCCCACGTGCACACAGATGTCACTTATAAAACACACAGAACTCTAAACCATCTGGATTGTGTGAAGAAAAAAATGTTGCAAACCACAAAAAACATGTTTTGTTACACACGACTAAGCTACTCCAAAACATATCCACTTCCCTACCCTGCATGGTAAAGAACATTTCCCACTGCTGTTCATTATGATAGCTTTGTTGAATTTTTTTTATTACGCTTTAGGGAGAGTCAGGTATGTAAACAATCAGCTGCATTTTCTTTTTAAGGAGACACAAACAAAGAGAACTGTCTGCTTTCATGCTCCCTTTTCACATCCAAGTCTTTTCAGCAACAAAAGGCGAGCGGTCTTGTGGTGCAGTGAAGGGGTTAATGATCTCTGGAGTGCCCCCAGCAGCAGATGTTCGAGGCATGGAGGTGAATAGAGATGAGCTTTTCTCTAGAAAGCTTTGGCTTACATGATAGACACCTGTAACGTTGTCTAGCATGTGTTGAGACATAAATTTCTGCTGTTACAACAACTTTTTTTTTTCTCTTCCACAAAAAACTGTTGCACAAGATTTTCCTGTCTGGGTTTAACGTTTGAATTCTTTTTACTAAATAGCTTTTGCTATGTTTTATCTTTAAGCTTGAGGAGATCATGTAAAGAAGGGGAGGTATTTGCTGCAGTTACACTGCTAGAGTGGAAAAGGGGATTTCTAAGCTCTCGAGTCTACGTTCAACCCCCAGTATTTCCCCACTACTAATTATCGCAGAAGAGGAGGAGACGAAAGCTAAAGAAAAGAGGCTTCTATACAATATGCTTTCTATAAAATCTACTCAAGCAGACAAGGTTTTTGGTGGGCATGCTGCCTGTCTGGAGGTGGAAGTGGGGTTAGATTTGAAAAGTATATATGTTTTTTTAAACTGGTCTCTTTAAAAGAAGTGATCTGGCTATTCAGAAATATGCCTCAGAGAACTTTGGATATATTTGCAGAAACAGAGACATAAATATATTCTACTTTCAGACGTAATTGCTAAATAAAACTCCTAAACATTTGATCTTATTAGTAATACTTCCTGTTAACGATGTCATTGTGTCTCTGTGTGGGACTCTTTGTAGCAGATGGTTTAACTCATTGTCTCTAATGCTCCCAAAAGTGTTAATATTATGGTAAACTTGTAAAATGTCTAGTCATTTTTTACATACATTGTGATATTAAAGTCATCCTGTTTCAATGTGTACTAGTAAAAGAAAAAAAATCAAGTGAAATATTTTTATGAACTGGTTTAGAGCAAAAAAAAAAAAAAAAGATGACAAACTTTTTCATTATATGAAGTTAATAGAATAGGAAACATTCAGTGTTTGATAAATAAAACTTTTAAGAAGAACTTTAAAATAAGAGTTGAAAAAGCAGAAACATCACGCGTCCTTTTCAGTACAAACAAGCCTGGCCTCCAGGGTGTTATTTAAATCCTAAGTGGGAAAACAGGACTGTTCTTTAACAGTACCATTCAAATCATGATCAACACAAACACAAGCTCGAACGTGAAGATTTAAATCTACAACATGGAATCAACAGGCACAAGCAGAAGCAAATATTCTCCTTGTAATTTGCTCAAACAATGAGCATCCCGCTAGGTGAGAAGAGAGAACTCCAGCTGTGATTCAGCTGACAAGAACCCCGCACACCCAAAAACTCAAACATACATTGACCTTAAGTATAGAACCATTGTGTTCTATTGTTTTGTTCTTAGCTGAGATAAAATCAAGTGGGCAACGACGACAGCAAACAGCTGAGAAACAAACAAGTAGACGTTCAAACACAGAATTGAAATCCTTCCTGACATCCACTTGCATGTCCCAAACCTTCTGCATCAATGATCTGTGTTTCTGTCTGTGTGTCTGGAGTTCAGCACACAGAACATGGATGACCGAAGTGTTTAAATGACAGTAGGTATGAGAACAAATGGATTTATTACATAGACTGGTGAGGAGAGGAAAATATTTGACGTGGCACTTGGGATGCATTTTTTAATACAGCATATAAATATGCACATCAAAACACGCAAGTCAAAACATGTTATAATTCACAGTAAGAAGACACACCTTAGGGTGCCCACCTAGGTGTTATTGCAAACCTTCAGGGCTTGAAGCTCAGCAATGATCACTATGTATGCAATCCCAGAAATGGAGTGGGAAGCAGGAAGGGGGTGGGGGTAGGGTCGCTCAAGTATTCAAATATCCCTTCTGATATAAATAGAGGAAGAAGAGGAGTTTGAATTACTTGACTTTTCTCTTCCAAGCACTCAGGCATCTACAGACACACATCTGATTTGTTCCACTCACCTACATTTACTATCGGAGATGCTAATGCTAATGCTAAAGTGTACCTGTGATTGTTTTTCAGACCATAATAACCCGACTCAAGTTATCGAGTGACTAGACCCTCCTTACAAGCCGTTTCCTGAAAAGCAAAGTGCATCAACAATCGTTCTGCAAGTGACCTACAATCGAGAGATAACACTGTTCATCCGACAGCTTGCAACACACAGATCTGTGGAAAAAACCCTGCTGCACCAGTGTGGAAGAGATTACAACAAGACAGTGGACTGAGGGGTAAAGTGACAAGGGGGGTATTCAAGGAATTTGGGGGATGGCAGCATGCAAATCCCTACAGCAGTTGGGTTGTAGTCAATTACCATTACATGCATCCACAGAATTCACACCTGCCTTCATTGACGTGGTGGAGGAATCTCCAGACCAAATTACAACATGTTCCACAGACAAAACCCACTGGAGACGTTACCTGCCACAATCCTTCATCCCTGCAAACACACCTAAAATAAAGTCAAACATGTTTCTAACCCTACCAGTTCAAAGTTTGCTGTGCCAACATTTGGCGTTCTGCTTTCTGAACTTGTTACTCATCCACCCATCTGTAAAACAACAAGTACAAGAAGTGTGAGATTAATTAAAACCTCTCTATCAGCAGCTGAAGGTAGGGACGCACAAGCTACCATTTCAGCCTGACAGTATGGTATGACACACACCCAACTTCTAAGGAAGTAGAACATTCTTAATGAGGAACGGGATCAAATAAATGTCCTTTGAAGATAATTATATGCTTTTGTTCTTGTTACAATCAACCTTGAACAACCTTAAGGGGATAGCTGGCCATTTTGAAATGCGTTTATGTAACTAACAGTCCAAACTCACCCAAGACAACTTCTTAAAACAGCTTGAATGTATTTTATAAATCCCATCATAACATGCTAATCATTACAAAATGATTAGCATGGGAGTTCTATGGTTAGCTATAGGAAAAATAGCAGCAGCTAAATGTAACACTTCCATGTAATGTAAAATTGACCATTGTAAGGTTTTTTTTTTTTTAAAAAAAACAAACTTTAACATAAACCACTTTGATATCTGGGACACTGGAGCTAGTTTAAGATAGCAGCAAAGCATTTTGGTCTTAGCTGCTATTGGACTAGCTGTTAACACCATAGTCCTGTTAAACTTAAAATCTATTTCTCAGATAATACCAGTTCAGTCAACTCATGTGTTTCTTCTTCTACTCTATTTTAACTGCTTTCTTATCTAGTTTTTAGGGGGTTCTTTTTTAATGGGAAATTAATCAAAGTTCGTGCACAGTCGGCATGTACAGTCAATCATCAGGAGAGAGTTTGTGGAAGGATATCACAGATAGGAACAGATAAACTTTAGATCATACAAACGTCATCACAGGCGAAACAAACTATCCAGGGAGGCGAATTTATTTCTACTTTTTGTTTTTATGCTGTACAAGCTTTTTTTAAACCAGCTGAGGTAAAATAGAGCAGCTAAATCTGTCTTTATGGTGTTATTATATCTTATATTCCATTGTCACTAAAACAGACACAAAGCCAGTTAAAATCGAAACAATTTTCTTGGCTCACATTGAGACAAACACATTTGCTGATACTGGGAATCTTCAACAGCTGCTTTCAGGACTTTTGGGTTATTAAACTTTGGCACAAGAAATTACAACCCTGTTTGTTTAGGATGCAGAAAACACTGGACCCAAACTAGCTGCCACATAAACTTAGTATTAACAACAACACATCAAGTTTTTATTGCACAACTATTGAGTAAATGCGTTGTAAATTACACTGCGTGCGCTACGGTACACTCCTTGCTAGAAGCATGCACGGGGTGAGTACACAGTACACAGTTAAAACAGCAGACTTGAAATGAACCATCTAACCTGCTTAACCAAACTTGTTTCAGCAATGCATTGCTGCCACTGTGCAGGTAGATAAAGATGATCTGAGGCAAGAAAACTGCTTGACGCTCTTTCAGAACTGGTTTATTTACAGCTAGCAATCAGTACAAGCAACAAAGAGTGCGTGTATGTGTGTGTATGTGTGTAATCAGTGGACTTCGTTTCCCCCCTTTTAGCAGCTGGCATGACCAGAGGAAACATGCCTGCAAGGCTCCATTACTGAGGCCTTGTTGATCCAGCTCTGGCTGAGTCCTGAGGGTGACTGGCTGGGAACACAACTGTTTTTGGAAAAGGAAGGGAGGGTGGAAGAATAAACTGATGATCCTTTCTAATCAGGGAACAGGAAAAGGACAAATTCCCCTGACAAGAGGTCTTTTGGAAAAACATTTTAGAGAATAATTTAAAAGTTGTATTCTAGAAGTTAAATCAGACGTGGTCTGCTATCTCATTCTGAGTCACTAAACCAGATCCTAAACATCCTGGCTCACAGAATAACTATAGAAAAGTATGGAAATAAAAATAATACAGCACAAAGAAATAGGCCAAGTTCTATGAAAACTCTTGAATATTGCAAAACATATACATGTACCATAAGCAACTTCTACCATTCTATTTTGGGTTTGGGTTTGTCCTGGGGTCATTTATATTGTTCGACTGTTCCCCTGCTTCCTCTGACCTTACAAAAAGAACAAACAAACTCTTGACATGGGGAAAGCAATATGCAGTGCAGTGTACCAACATATGCCTACAGTAAATGACCTTTTGTTCCTCTAGCAGTCTGATCGTAGATGGAATACACAAGAAAAGGATGAATGAAAAATTGGAGGTTGGAGCTGCAAGAAGGACACATATGACCTCGAGGAGAACAACCTTAGGATAGGTTTGTTTATCCAACAGAGGTAATGAGATGATAAACCAGAGCTTGGCTTGCTAAAGCATAGTGCTAGGCAAAGTGACCGAATAAGAGGAATGCTTCTTTAGCCTAGGGGAGATAAGCTTGAGATCCGTTAGCCCCGAAGCCATGGACAGAAAACTTTGTTTAGGTTGATTTAATCCTGTCTAATCAGACTTGCAAAGAGTAAAATGCAGCTATATTTGGGAATCTCTTTACCTTTGATCTATAAACAACTGTTTGTCTGTGTGGTTGGGTTTTTTTTTCAGAATTTGGCTAATGCAAGAAGGGACACTGCTGCATTACATTAAGATCAGAAGTAAACCATTTATGGGGAATGAAGGTAAAAGTGTTGCTAAATCCAGGAACTAGTCGGTTAAAATGACTTGCATTCAAATGAATGTAAGCCAGTTCGTGCTTGTCTGTGTGTGTCAACATTTCCAACTAACCTGAGTCATCTTTGCCAAGTCCAGGGAGGGACGCTGCTCCTGGGCATCCTCTGGTCTTCTGCGCTTCATAGCTATTTTTTTGTCATTCAGCACACAAGGTTGGGACCTGCTCCGTGACAGACACCCCTTACCCCCGACTCCCTTCCCAGCTCGCCTCCTCAACTCTGGGGTGGAGTCTGGGGAGCTGGTCTCTGATGCGTCCTCCCCCTGGAGCTCTGTCAGGCTGATCTGCTCATGGGAAAGGGAGAGAGGCCTAAGGAAGACATGATTTTGGGAGTGGTGGTGATGATGATGATGGGAGAAAGGAGAGGTAGGGGACACTGGAGAGGCGGTGAACTGAGGGTGGAGAGGCAGTTGTTGGTTAAAGAATGGCAGGTCCACAGTTCCATCTGAATGGATGCTAGATCGTGAGGGCAAACTAAAGCTAGAGCTCCGCTGCATGATGGGAAAATGACACCCTCCTGCTTTGACACTTCCTCCACTGTAGCACCTACGTTTCTCCACCGCTGTCCACACTCGGGAACCTTGGGGCCTCCAGGGTGAACGAAACCCACTGATTTCGTCAGAGAACGACAGCGAGCGACACTGACGTTTGCTCGGCGGAGCCGTAGGAGCCTGGCTGGTGGCTGTGGTGGTGTAATGTGCTGCGGTAGTGGATGTCACATGGGTGCTAATCGTGTTACTGCCCAGAGTCAGATCTCTTATCAGACTGGTGATAGCGGTGGGGCTGCCTGTTTCCTTGGTCCAGTGGTGGCCCCCAGGCTCAGGCATCCCATCCCACAGGCTCTCCAGACTGGAATCTGAATGACATGGAGTCTTCTGCTGAATGGCACAGCTCTGCCTCAGGCCGAACCATCTATCTGACTCTGAAATTATCAGGAAAAACACAAACTCATGATAAAAATCCAGATGTATCAATCTGTGATTTATGAACAACAATGCTCATGCTGTATGTTCATTGGTTCATTGATTATTTGTAGTCATTTGTAGGCATGTACATGTCACACACTACAGTTTGTCTTTCACACACACTTGGTGGAGATAAACTACACACATATCGTAGCCACAGCTGTCCTGGGACACATTGACAGAGGTGAGGCTGCCAGGCGCCACCGGACCCTCTGATCACCACCAAACAGGCCCCTGCAGGGCGAGTGAAGTGTTTCACCATAGGACACAATGCCAAAACAATCTTTTCTGGATGGAGCAAGAATTCAAACCAGTTACCAGATGACCTGCTCCTGCTGCGCTACTGCTGCCCTAAACATACATATAAACCATAGAAGGACATAAAGAATAAGGCAAGAGGGAAAAATCTACTGTAAACTGGAGGAATCACAAAAGCTTTTTGTCTGGTAACAGTAAAGATTTAAACAAAAAGAAAATACAGCTAAACATAAAGCCTCATGGAAAATCACAAGCTTTGGATCTGTGTTTAAAAACATGCTATCAGTCATTTGTCTGAGGATGAATGACTGGGTTATACTGGGGGAATAACTAAATAAGTGAACCGTTCAAACTAGTGGTGCTCGTGTGTGACTGTACTGAAACCCGAAAACAAACAACGCTGACAGTAAGACGAGACGAGTCAAAATGATTTTTCTGAAACTATAGTGGCATTTTAAAAACTGACTGTGATTCATAAGAGAACTGAGTATTTGAAATACATTTCTTAGAACATATGAAAAAAAAAATCTGCAATAATGACTAAAAAAAAAAAAACTCATAAAAGCTCTAAAATGAAACAGCTGACAGAAATGGGCTTTAAAAAGGAAAAATGATGTGCCAAATATCTCGTCAGCACAGCTGCAGAAATGTGCCAAAAGCAACTTGAAATATTAAGCCAAATACTAAAGACATGAATACACTCGGGCTTTTAGTAATAAGGGCCCCTTGCTGATCCTTTTGAATGCAGCCTCATCGAGTGGTGAACTGAAATCACTGAACACAGCGACAACCTGACAGAAATGTCAAGAAAACGCCTCAACAAACAGATTTGGACGCACTTCAATTGGCCAAGTGCCGTCTGAGTTAAAAGGTATTCTAACTTCAGTGGAAAAGTACGCTGCCTGTAAAGAGTCCTCGTCTCTTTTCGGAATAAAAAATAGGATAGTGAGTGATACCCGAGGCTTGTATTTACAGTAGCATGTCTTTTAACACAGGGAGTAATTACTGCAACTCTAAAAGAGCTTAAGGGAAATTGTTGACATAGGCAACAGCATATTCAATTACAATTCACTCCCATGAGAATGCAGTGCAACGTTGTATAGAGGCAGGTGCACCCTTATCATGAGAGGGGGATGACTGACAGATGGAGAAAGAGAGAAGTGAGAGACTGATAGAGGGGATAAAAAAAACATACATATAGCTGAGGTTATTGAACTTAGTGGTTCAACTATACAAGGTATTAAAGAGGTGATTTATTATGCTGTTATATTTGTGGAGTTATGAACAAAGAAAAGAGAGATTTAGGTTTTGGATACAAAAAGGGAGGATGGAAGGATGACTCACCCACACTTCCACAGGAGAAGAGGGTGGTCCCTCTGCTCATGGTGTGGAGATCACGCTGTAAAGAAGATCAGAAGAGGAATGAAAAAATATAGGGGTAAACAAAAATATTATCAAATAACCACATAAAAGTTTATTTTAAAGGAATATTTCAGCCATTCTGAAATGTGTTTCTGTGTAAAACAATATGTTTCTCATTCTTCAGCGTCAGTTTGAATAAATACGAGTTTAATTCCAGCAGGACGAAGTTGCTAACAGCTTAAAATATTTATAATCTTTTACACAGAAACACTCATCCTATATAATTATTATTCACCAAATCCCACTGCATCTGATTCTGAATAAGTTCATGTTCTTGATTCAGATGCTGATCTTAGAATTCATTACGAGCAGGAGGTAGTAACGCTACAAAAGTACAAAAATAAACCAACACTGTTTATTACTTTGACTCACCTTGGGATTATTTCCAGAACAATAACAAACAAAAAAAATGTTTTCTATGATACAGGCCACTGAATCCAAAACAATGTTTAATGTGCTGCAGAAGCTGAAGACACGCTGACTTCACACTTCAGTGAGTGCCAAAAAAACAAAGTTATGTAGCTTAAACTAAAAACATCAGTCCACCTGCTTTTTATTCTCACAGATTTAAGCTAGTGCTAAAATCTACTAAATTTATGGGAATGACCTTTAGGCTTTAAAAGTTCAATAAAAAGTAATAAAATACTAGAAAAGCTCATTTTGTAACATTTAAGAATCTGGATGCAAGAAAAGTGTGTGAACTTTTCTTCAAGACATCAGTAGCAGTGAGATGAATTAAGAAGTTTAAGGTACTTTTAATGGAGTGTGAGTGTAGCAGGGAGATAAAATTAAAATGTAAATGTGTGGCACCTTTTTTCCAGAACTGAAACCAACATATTGGTTTGAAAAAAACAAACAAACAGTGAAATTGTGCTTCAGTAAAGGTAAAACACAACCAAACGATTTCATGTCATTAACCTGCACGCTATTACATCTCATGGCAAAACAAGTAAATGATGTAGACATTTAAAAAACACCTCCTCCTTTCTCTGACATTATAAACAAGTTGCGGTCAGACAGATGTGCACATTTAATTTTGTTTGTAACGATTTCTTCAACAACTGTTCAGCGTTTCCTCACCGGTCGCCTCTCGGTGCTCTTGGACGTTACATCATTGACACCCTTCTTCTTTTCCAGTGTTTTTGAGAAAATGATCACCATGGTAGCAAGCAGATCTGCTTTGGGGTGTTGAGGTGTAGAAAAAGTCCATGTGAAGCCATGTTATATGAGGGCGGAACGCAGATGGGGCATTTGGGTAAAGCAGATCAACGGTGCGGGACCTCCCATGTGAAGTTCAGTGCTGACGGAGACGGTGGAGGTAGGAATGTGTCTGTCAATACTTCAGCTGATCCCTGTGTTAAAAAAAAGGCAAAAAAAAAAAAAAAAGCACAACATAAATACTAATTTGAGATTTGAAAAAACCCTTCTGCATTAAAGCATACTGAAATTAGCCTTAATTCTTCTTTGGCAGATGCAGGCAGACAGAGATTTGTAAGAGAAATCCAGCATTAAAGCTGTTTGTACTAGAAGCTGGAATAAACTCTAATAACACCAGATTATTATTTTTTTTAAAATGCTATAAACCATCTGTTACCATCTGAAACCAGTTCAAATAAACAGCTATTAACCTGCAGTTACTTTCTGCAAAGCTAATTCCACAGACCCCCCCATACAACAAACACAGGTATATGTATTTAAGTTGTAAATAAATGTAGATGAGTTCAATAGAAAACCAAATGTAAATGCTCGTGTTTGCAGTACTGAGCAATAGAAAAATGTCCTGGGCTAAAGAAACAGGCCACAGAAGGATCGTTTTAATAGCTAAAACTGGATGAAAAACTACGAGCATGGCTGACATATGTCTTTCCATTTGACCTTTAACATCCTGACACTTAAAGTGGCTTAACCGCTCAGTTATCAGAGCACCTACACACCCATAAAACTACCGTCTGGGTGAGCAACAACGCCCTGCAGTACTCCAAACTGCTTCCTCATCTTTGTAAATAAATAAACAGTTCAGCCACGTAGAGATCCGAACATATAGAAATCTAAACATAATGAAACAGAAGGCAGGGGTTAACAAATCTATGGGTAAAAAAACCCCCAAAATATGCCACGTCAAATGACGCCAGATGCGGTAAAGACGCCTGAACAGAAGAGGAACATATATGGAGATGCGGTTGGTAGCATTCGCATTTGGCAAAGCAAAATTGCAATAAACATGACTCTTAAAACATGTAAAGGGAGTGGTTGGCAGATGGTGTCTGTATACTGATCTGTTCTGCTTTTCTGATACTGTACAAGACAAAATTGGGGAAATGATGGGAAGGTTTAATCACGTTCTCTGTGTTGACATCAACCCACCACCAGACAACTAGACCATGAAAACCTGAGAATATCATTGTGAATTCATTGCTTTTAGATTGTTGAAGTTGTGTGAGGGTGTGAACTGGTTATTAAGTGAGTTTTGTGGAACAAGTTTATGTAAAAACATATAAAAGGGTTTGTTCACACGGGGACATTATAGACATGTCATGTTTTTTTTCCACAATGTCATCTCTGTTTCTTCCCTGAGCCTCATGACTACATAAAAAATATAAATGCCTTATGTAGGCCTGCCCCAAACCAACTGCTAACATATGACTCCCATTAACTCCATTTATCCCAGAGAGTCAGTGGAGCACAACTGGGCCTCCACAGGCAAAAAAATACGCCTGGACTCCCGGCAGGAGCTGGAGGAGAGGGAAATGTTTTTGGTGATCGGTTTTGCAGATTGCCTTCCCGATTAGGATTGACATGAAGATTTAGGTGGAGCAACTTAGTTGGGTTTGTGTGTATGTGTGCATTAATCAGGATGAGGACTGAGAAGCATGATGGTAAAAGGTTGTAACACTGTGCTGCAAGATTGCTTCGAGTCAGAGTGGCATGTTCCATGTGGGCTGAAACAGCACCTTTTGCTTGTGTCTGTTTATGCTAACCTGCACTTGTGTGTGGTGGCTAGCAAGCAGGGTCATGGGAGAGGGCAGGCTGAGCGTGAATTCAACCCTGGAGCCTTGCTTACCTAATGAACAGACTTCTCATGATGAGGAAACCAGAGCTTAGTGCACAGAAAACCATGGAGCACTTGTGGGGAGCCTTTTGCTGATCAGATACATTTACAGAAGCTTGCTTCTAGGCTCTGCTTTTCCTTTCAAACAAAATGTGTTTTATTTGTTGTTTAGGACACTTCAAATTATATGTGATTACTATTTTAAAGTCACGCCAAATTCCCAGAAGCTCAACTGGATATTGCATCAAAAGAAAACTAGGAGAGTTCTAATTAAAAGTTGGGTCTCATCAGTTAAACTCACAAAACTACAATGATGCTAAACGATGCATGCTACTGCACCCTCACATCAGATTACTGGGACATTCTTGGGAAATCTACTATGTATTTTCAGTTCTTTAAAAATCAGGTGCACATAGCTGCACTGAGAATACGTTGTAATGGGTTCAGTCTGATTTTACTTTTACTCTGACCTATGCATGCTGGGCTCCAGGCACCGGTTATCAGTTTAAAACAGTCAGTGTCTCAGACGGGCACCAGAAAGGGCAGCTAAGATAATACGGCTCTGTGCTCAGGCTGTGATTTGTAAAAGCAGATGAATAGATGCCCATTTGGGCCTCAGTAAAGTTCTGCGACGGGGTGTTTGCTGTCCATCACCAGTTGGCTCTGGTTACTGCATACTTGTGCGGAGTGCGTCTGGTGTCAAGACTTTGATCAGTGGGTATTGCTTAAAAAAGACCAACACAAAACTACTAACTAACAAGATAGTGAAGAAGAAAACGGATGCTGCGTGGGTGGCAAAACTGCTCCTCATGATTTTTTATTTTGGAAAGGTTTTTTGTTCTTGTCCATAAATTAAAAAAAAAGTTCTTTCGCCCTTCTTTTGTGAAAGTCTGAATTGGGAGATTGTTAATTCTGCTGGAACACAACCTCCCCTCTCTCAGATGTGCTCCAGGTTGTAAAAATGGTCTAAGGGAGGTCAAGACATACCACTGACTCCTTTAGCCATCATTGTAGTACCCACTTGAGAGGGAACACTGGCCAAAAAAAGCACATCATCACATGTGCGTTAACAATGAGTTGTTTCTTGTCAGTAGTAAAAATGGTCAGTAGCCCTGCAGGGTCTTCGGCTATAAATCTACTAGGCTGCATTCAGTTTGTAATTCAGGGAATAAGACCACTAAATAGAACACATTTCTTGTTTTCTTTTACACTCTAGTGTCTCCAATGGAAAGTTTCCACCATTTGCCATCGATTCCCTTTCACTGACCCTGATGTAGCTGTTTGCACACAATGTTCTTGAATGCAAATGATTACTTAAGGGTTACAATCATCCATGAGTAAAGGTGGAAGTTTTAAGTCGGCTTTGTGCACATGCTTTAATTTCCACTGTGAATAAACATAGAATGTACATGAGAGCAAGTGTCCAAACATTTAACCTGTTGTGTACATGCATAGTTCTGACCTGAGTGTGATCACAGTTTTAGGCCTAAAACTACAGAGTCTACTAAAGCATTATTTTGAAACTAATCTATAGCAGCGGATCTGAAATGAAAGCAGAAATGAATTTTAACTCAAACCCAATTGTAAGAGCTTCCATTTATTAATTATCTTTCTATGGGTGAGGCTAAAACTGGAGTTTACCTCATTTTCTGACTGAAACGAAAAGAAACTAACACGAGCTGGAGACATAAGCACGATTTGGACTGTATGACTTCTACTTCCCTTGTGGTAAAACGCTGCCGCTGAACTGGGTGTGGAGCACAATTGCCAAACACATGAAAAGCGAAATCCCCCGAACGATTTCCACAAAGCGTTGTGACATCACGTTCACTTTGAGAAAACTTCATAAAGACCCTTTATTGCTTTAAGCACATAACACCCACCAAACCATCAAAACACTATAACAATTGGAATGAGTTTTAACATAAGGTAAACATTTACAACATATATTCAATTAAAAGTGGCATTTTTTATTGTTTTATCAGCCAAATCATTTCTTTATGGGCTGCAGACAGGAAAGTTTTGCAATTACACTATTTGAGTACCGCAAGCAAAAAAGTTTTAACTTCCTAATTTTGTGGTAAATGTAACGTGATTTGAAGTAGGTAGAGATTTTTGAAATGTGATAGCTGAATATCTTAATCTGAGTATCATGTACTTTAAGTTCCTCTTAGAGTTCACATGCTGAGCACTAGTTTCCTTTCAACAAATTCTAAAAAGACATTTTTTAATTGTTCAACTAAAACACTCTCGCAAAATAGTTTTTATTCTGTTCTCTTGGACACAAATTAAAAAGGGACTGCATCGTATTTAAAATGTACCTAAATAAAGTTGTTAAGTTGAACACCGTTTAGTTGAATAGCCATAGCAACCAGTAAACAGAGGTCAACAATGACAACTGGTGATCTGAAAAAGGCAGACGTCTCCAATATAGTAAAGACTGATGACTAGACAGCTCACCGATTCCTTATCAGTGAGTGCTTGTTATAGGAAACTGAGCAAAGCCATAGCTCGGTGATATGCAGCCTACAAATATGAAACAGTTTATTTACTCATGCAGTCTAATGTATATTCAGGGCCAGTCCCTGAATCTCAAACCAGGAACTAGTTAACTAAAATCTTTAGAAGCTTGACAGCCATAGGATCAGGTGTTTTAGTTTAAGGTATGGGGCCTCTTGCCCCCTGAAATAACCCTTGCATGCCAAAACTATCCATACATCAGGTAACCCACTAATTAGCCACCCCCTCCCAATCAATCCCTGCCAGTCTGCTTGTGGTTTCTTCCATTAACCATGAGTGCCTGCTCTGTTCTTTGAACAGGCCAGAGCTCTAATCCATCAGGGATACATTACACGAGAGACTCCAGCTCTTTTTGCAATCCCTTGCAATTGTTTAGCTCAATGAGAGTGGACCACTCCTGTTCTGTAAAGCAAGTTTTGTTATACAAACTGTCACAGCTAATCATTCAATAAAGTATCATTTTGGTGTTACATAACACCTCATTCACAATGTGGAGGTGTGTTTGAGTTGTGCTTGTGTATGGATGGGAATATGTCAGAACAAAAACTGTGCAGCATTCCATCGACCCGTTCATTCGACCATGACGAGGCTCAGCTCACCATATGGAACCGTCTGACTGCCCGACACTCTGTTCAGCTGGGGTGTGATGCAGACGTTAAAGAGGAAGCTCGGGGGGGTCAATTCTGGGGTCTTATTTGAGACATCAACTCTTTGCACAGCAAAAATAATGAAAAACAAAAAATATTTGAGTTGAGAGTTTTTTTAATCTGCAGAACAAAAAATGATTTTTGCCATGTTGTTAAAAACAGAAGTAACTTGTTTAATTAAAATCATATCTAATTATCTAGTTCCCAACCCTGTGATTTTGTAACATCTGTAAATCTTGAAAAAACAAAACGTCTTATTTTACGCCTGACTGTGACAAAGTACATCCCATCTAAAAAAGCCTAATGAAATATTTCACATTTTCTTGTGTTGCAATAACTGACGTGATATATTTTAATTTAAAGTAAGACAAATTTAATTTAGCACTGGGAAGTTTCGCAATACTTCTGCTTTTTTTTTTTTTTTGTCCTAAATTTACTTGCAATGGCTAAGCTGGCCTGCTGCCATTGAACTAATGGGTTGCAAATCCTGTTCCCTGTCTGTGTTGTCTGGAATAACCTGCAGGTGCTTGTAATATGACAATGTAAAACATGCTGACACAGTCAATACCAATATAGTGCAGAGGTATACTGATGGGAGTTATTACACATGCCTTTATACTAAATTGCACCTTTACGTGAGCGGGATAATCAGGTCACACTAGCTCTGTTATCAAGTCCAAGCTTGCACAAAGAGACACTTTTGAAGGATGAGACACATTGAGTCTCAGAAACAGGTTACACAAATCATATCAAAAGGTGTAAAATGACACCTGATGTTTGATTTGTGCCACCAAGCTTGGCACGGAAAACCTTGAAAGGTTTCCTCAAGTTATGGAAAACCAAATATGTTCAAATTGGATGCGTGCAAAAATATGTAATGGGAATAAGTTGCTACTTCTATTGAGATTATGTGATAACACCTAAAGTAACATGTGTTTTGTCAAAAAAAATAATATTTTTTTTTAATTTGTATGACTGAATTTAACTGAAAAAGTCCAATAATACAAAAGTGAGTCCAAGTGTTTACGTTTTGTCATACAAGTAGAAAACATGTTGCAGAAAGGCAGAAAATCAGGACGTCTGTGCCAAACACTAACTGAACCTTTCACTTCTCTTTTTTTATTTTCACAGCGGAGGCAGCTGGGAGATTTTATCACAGAAAATGGGTAGATGGGGAAAGAGATCCACATTTAATCATTCAGACGGGAATTACATAATGGAATGAAAGCCAATTTAAAAAGGGAAAATAAATCTATTTAAAATGGGAGCAAAGAATTTTTTAAAACCCTGAAGTTATTAATGAAAAGAGATTGTAAAAGAACACAAAGGAACAAAATGCAAAACATAGGCACTGGTGCCCTAATCCTATCACCTGGAGGATGGGGTTTTCCAGGAGAAAATAGGTTTTGCACACACACAATCCGAACACTGGATATGCAAACAAACCTAAAAAAAAAAAAAGCCTCGAGGGTACAGACACTCATTTGCGAGTCAAAAAGCCATCCTTTTTTTTTTTTTTAATCATGATGTTCCTCACTATCAGTCTGTAGAAACACATGAGTTAGATGTGCTTTTGGAAACATTTCTTTTGCATCCCAGAATGCTTTTGGTTTCTGGAGTCTGGCTTTGGGGGGGGGGGATTCCTCTTTTAGTACATGTGAGAAGCCTCTTTTCTTTTTATCTGAAGGTCCTAGGGATTTGTGTGTGATGAGATGCAAGACTTTCAAATCTGTCATGATAATGAGGATGGAATACACAACATAAAGACTGAAATATACACAAAGTTGAGAGAAAATACAAGAATTTAAAGATGTTTGAAGTAGCAGAAGTAGTATTAGTAGTATCAGACTGAAGGTCTTCTGAAATGAAAAAGAGGTCCATGGAAGAGCAAAGAGCAGTGGCTAATGATTCTGTTCTGATGTATTTGCAAGAATCTCACAGAAAACTGAAAATAGAACAAGAATCACGGTATAAACCGACTGTTTTAAAAACCCAGGGTAAAACAGGTGAAATGTATGATTGAGAGCGGTTACACAGACGGTTAATGGAGAAGAGGCTCGCTCAGCCACAGGCACACAGCTGCCCACTGACAGAATGGAGCCCTAATACGGCCTTTAGCTTGCAACACAAAGACTTTGCAAATGTGTGCGTCTTAAGCACACACTGGAGTGCAGAGCAATCCCCTTTAAAATCCCAACAGCCTAAATTGTTCCCATAAATTGTGTCTCGGCCTCCAGCATATTCAAAACAAGCCCACAAACTGAAAAATGCCAAAAGTGCAATGCATCACTTGTGAAACATTTTCATCTAGGTCATTGAGGGTAACAGCAAGTAAACAGGTTCACATGGCTGAATTTGAAAGATCCAAAGTTGCTTGGTTACACCAAACTGCAACATTCCAGAAATGGTTTATTTTGGAATTCGGAACAACGTGCAGTCATCATAACCTTTTCAAATGTAGAAAGAGAGATAAGAAACGCTCAAAGCAATGTTTCTTTTACACCAATTTGCTTGAGGCAACCCATAAACATCTCTTGTTCAATCAGACACTAGTCTTGACGTGATTAGATCCTTTGCCCAACTCACTGCTGCTTCATATCTAACATGAGCTTGTAGTTCTGCTGGATTCAACAACAGCCAGTAACATTTCCTGTTCTGCTGACCAAATCAGACTGTTTTCCACACGGGTTGAAGCCAACAGCTGATAGAGAAGCATCAAAAAACATTTCTAGGTATTTCTAACAACCTGTTTATCGTGTTACTGTGGTGTCCACAAAGATCGAGCTGCAGTCGTGTAACATTTAGCAGGGCAAAACATGTGTGCAGACACTTCCTAATTCAAAGGAAACAACACGGATGAATAAGCAGGTTAAAGTTTTGCTTTATACGCCGCACGGCCTGGTTTGGATTGCTAACCAAGACTGCAATAAAGTAGTTGCAAAATGAGCCCAGAGTGGGCGGCTTTGTGCATAAATCAGGAGGTCATTTATTATCATTCCTTGTCACTGCTGTTTCAGTTTTGCGTGTAATATCATAGAAAGCCATATAATGTAAACATTAATGTAGCAACGAGGCAGAATATTTGAATCCAAAAATCCAGCCATATAGATGAAGAAGAAACATCATTGCAACCGAGCAAAGTGTCTGTCTTATTTAATCAGAACAAAACATGTCTTCCAAGCAAAACTGTACATCATAATTAGTGTTAAAGTTTTGTATCTAAACAAACCTTTGTATATGTGGTTGAGATAGGTGAGAGATACCAAACAAAGCTTTGTGAGTCAAAGCGCTCCAGCTTCTCAATTTTTTCTCACAAGATGTGGTGAGATGAGTTGTGTGTCAGTACATGCTGCAGAGCAACCACACCGCTTCTCTGCATACAGGTACAATATCTGCAGCTTGACTCATTACACATAAGCTCAGATGATTACCCACTGAAAATGTGTGCGCACTATGAAGTTTTAGAACAGCAGATTTTACTAGTTCAGACTCTGATCTTTAATCATCCAAAACGTTTCAAACTATGATACAATGTACTTCTATATTTCTGATCTGAATTGTAAGTATCTGATTTATTATGATAATAATGAAACACACCTTGAAACTGTTCCCCAAGAAAGTCAGGCAGGGGAAACCCAGTATGAATCAGTCCAGAGAAGTGAAAGAACTTCATTAGAATTGTAAGACGTTTAACTACATTAACATGACTGAACAAATACTTTCCTGTCAGCGGAGGAGCTGTTGTTTTCAAAAGTGTAAAGAAGTTATTTGAAATGCAGGTTAAGAGAAAAGGAAAACTCACGCTGCAGCCGTCAGCTCGGCGTCCTCTGTGCAGGACTGAGCAGAACAGCCAGAAGCCCCGAGCTGAGCTGCAGACTTCACCATTGATTGTAACAATATCCGCGAGGACACGAACCGGTACACGAGAGGAGGGTGAACCACCGGGAATCTGAGCAGCACCGCAAGGTTGTATGGAAACAAGAACCAACATATTTAACAACAAACAACTGATAAAAAAAACTATACACTGTATTAAGAGAAAAAACTTGTAATATAAGGTCGTGCGCGAAGAAAAACTTAAATTACTTGTACCCTTCTCCCCTTCGAGTTGGTATGGTCCATTTCGCTCCTCCCCCTACAGGCATGTGCTACTTTACTATGCGGTTCAATGTTGTTAAAGGGAAGAAAGCGTTTCACTAGAAGTTCCTACCATGTGTTTTTCTAACTTTTCTTTTCGGTTTGGGTTCTTTCTTTCCAAAAATGATGACACGGGCAGTAAATAGCTTGAAAAAGCCTGTGAAATTCGAACTTTAATGTTTATAGTCAGTAATTCCTCTAGAAACGGAGTGTGAACGTATCTCACCCGTAGACATGAGCCTCCACCTTATACCACGGAAAAGTTCAGAGCCAGAGCAACTCAGTTCAATCCACAAAAATCCGTATTAGCAGACCTTCAAACGCGTTTCCAGGGAGCTGAAGGGGAAAAATCTAAATATTTGCAGTATCACACATGAGAGGCTGAAATGAAAGCACAGCATTGGTGCTGGCAGATCAGGCTGTGGCATCAACATTATGAGTGGAATAAAAGTGTAGCTTCAAACATCCGTCAAACCCCTAAAATCCATAAAAGTGCTGACGGTGGTAAATTCAAAGTTACTGCTTGCTTCAGCCTGGCAAGTTTTGTGTTTACATGGTGAGCTGGCATCTTGTAACACTTTAACAGTGAAAAACACAATGACTGACATTTGTAAAGCTGTGTAATGACAAAAGCAGAAGAATGGATATTCATTGAACAAATCTCAATGGATGACATTCACTTCATGGGAAAATCTCTGAGACTTGTGAATGTGGGCATAACAGGTATATGCAGGCAGGATATCCAGAGTCGTGTAAATTTCCAGGCAGTAATTCTTGTAAATCTCGTACGTGTTTACTCAACAGCACGCCTCAGTGTAGACGGCTCCCATTGGGCCAATGGCCCATGAAGCTAGCGATCAGTCTGGCAGATATTAATGATGCCACCAAGAAAGGAAAAAGACAGACAAGCATTTCTCCCACAGAAGTCACGTCCGTCTGTTTATTCATTATGTCAGGAGTTCTTAATCATCATTATCTGGACACCAAGAGCTGCTGGTGTTCGGTTCAGCCAGTGAGATTGGGATTATTCTTTGCATGATAGGAAAGATTAATTATTATCGAACAAGGGAGAACCCTGGTGTTCTGTAGGCCAGAGCTCTCAGAAAGACTTCAAAGTAATATGAGAGATTATATTTTTACGCAATATATCACAGTAAAAATTACAGAAGGAGAATTAAAACAGATACATAAGCTGCAGCATCAAAAGTAACAAAAACTTGTTTATTTCAAGAAAAACCTCCTGCTTCATCAGTCTTAAAAAATAGATACCCTTGAGTTAAATCAGGGTTTATGTGTCTGTAAGTGCTCAGAGAATCCTGTGTCAAACAGAAAAACATGATACAGTCCATTAATGAACCTTTTTGAAGATGAGCGCTGTCACACTGTTTCCCATTTTCCCTCCAAACTTAAAACTTGGTGTAGGCAACTCTTGTACAAACTCAAAACCTGCAAGACACAGAAAAAACAGCAAGTCATCAAAATGTTCACAACAGAAAGAAGAAGCACATCAAAACAGAAGGAAAAGTCTCTTTTTGCAGAGTCTTCCTAAATAAAAAGAGGTTTAGCAGCACGTAACGAGAGTCAACTATCCGTCTACCATCTGTGCTGCTTCCTGGGGCCTAGTAAAGGCAAGCTGTCAGTGTGAAAGATGAGCACCTCGGCCCCCTGCAGGCTCTCCACAGCGATTGCAGAGATGCCAGTGACAGCTAGTGGAAACTTGCCGAAATTCGGACTTTGCTGGCTGTTGTTCCCTGCAGTTTAACAACCTGCCAAAAGACGGTTGTGGCGGAGGAACGGTCGGTGTTCTGAGTGACAAAACACCCTGATATAAAACCGTCCCACGCCAGAGAAACACCTCTGCTGTGCGACGACACGATCAGCATCTTAACAACTTCTCAACTCAAACATGGAAGATTTTTCCAGCTTTGTAACAACTGATTCTCTCTTACCATCACTAAATCGTTCCAGCAGCTGCTCTTTTGTCCAGTTGCATGAAGTGATAGCAAAAGAGCCCCCGTCTTTCAGAGCCTCTTTTAGAGACTGGACATACAGTTTTTTGCCCTCGTTGGTGTTGTCTGGGTTCAGACTAATTGCATCAAAAGTTCCTTTATCGATGCAGACATCAAAACCGCTAAGCTGACCTTCGCAGTTCAGGAAATCCATCTCCTAAAACAAAAGAGAAAGAAGTTACAATTTCCTGCTCATCCCAACAGCAAATATGAAAAACAATACAAATATTCAGAATCAATCAAAAAGCGAAAAAAAACATGTTTAATTTAATAAACTGCTGATGTGACAGCAGCAAATTCAGAGGGAGATTCTGACCTCCTCAGCCACAAGTGAAAGGACCCCTTTATTAGGACGAAGGGCAGAAAACCAGACCTCCAGTGTGAATTCACCAGCCACATAATCACAAACCATGTGTCACAAACTGTGAGAGATTTATGAAAGAGGAACCTACATTAAAGTGCATTAAAGTCAGAAATATCCATGTTTTTGTTACTTGACCTGCTTTAGCGTGTGCACAACAGAATACTGGGAAGATGCTGATGTAGGCCACGAGGGGCTTGACACAGATTTAAAACCGTAAATGAAAGCGCTCTGATTATTTTGGCAATTTCCAGCTCTGCATAAACGGCCACTATGCCAACATTCCTCTCACATGCTCCCACATCCAGCAAAGGTCAATATTGACTTTAACGGCAGCTCTTCTGCCTAAGCAAAGCACACACCTTCATAGGTGTGTAACACATATAATATATAGATTGTGCACACAAAGGGAAAAATTGTTCTTCATCTTTTAAAGACCACCGTGCATTTCTAACCTGTTTTTCTTATGTACATGCAAGTTGTTCAGCCAGTTATTCTGAATTCTCTTAAACTCACTGGCAGAACTTTTTCTGTTTTTACTTTGTACAAGCTGGTATTAAATTTATGATGCAAAGTTTGCTTGAAAGATGTTCAAGGAAAAACAGCCACAAACTTGGCATGTTTTTCGAAAAGTCTATCTTTCTGTCTGCAATAAATCCAACGTGAATGTTGCTGCCAAAAAGCTGAATTTTCAATCTGACTGCCAACGGAATCTGTTAAAAACTCCAGCAAGAAATTCTAAACTGTCTTTGATAGAACCAATAACCTGTTATTAAATTTGATATAAAGAAATGGTTCATAATTTTAAAGTGAGTTTCATAATTTATTTGCTTTAACATTTCTTCCCTTCATTAACTCAGTGTTTCTTGCTGTAAGACCAGGTCTGTGCTTTTAGACAGGAACTCACCTTTATAGTGATGTCAGTCAAACCTTCTGCCTCCAGAACATTTCTGGCCAGTTCTACTGACGCTGGAGAATAATCAATACCGGTAAGTGTTCTGTATCCATGTTTAACCTGGAGATTTATAAAATAACGAAGAAAAAAATGAAATGAAACATAGTAGTATAATATTAAGATATTTTTGTGTGATATTCATGAAATAAAAAAGGTCTTCATAGATCACTTAAAACACCTGTTTGTCTCAATTTAACTTTGTTATGTAATTTGTTCCAATCTGAAAACATCACTGATGTTCTGCTGAAGTAATTACATAACGATTTTCTATGTTCACACCAGTTCTACTAAGAAGGCCCCATTTCCTGTGCCGATGTCAAGAATAGCTGCATTTTCAGGGATTTTAGTTTTTTCCATCCATCGCAGCACACGACTCATGCTTTCCTCACCAAACCTTACAGGAACACAAAAAACACAAACAAAAGAAGGTTTTAAACTGTGGAACTGATTATTAATTAAAACCACAATCACGCTGATGTGATGCCAAATTGTGTCACCTGTAGATTCTGAGTCAAAAAAATCAACTTCTATTTATTTTGTTTTAATATTTTATCCTGCACTGTTTTATTCTTTACAAGTAACATTTATATTGACTTTGTGTTACTTGCCCAATAGTGTTGATCAGACAATATTTGGTTAATCAGAACTGTGACCACGCATTTAATACGTTAATATTTCCAAATATCCTAATATTTGTCATCACTTCAATGCAGCGGATTAACACGTGTGTAAAACTAGCACAGCAAAATTAATTCTTACCAAATCTCCCCTATATCCCCAATGTCTTTGAATGTCTCAAGCTCTTTCTGGTACGTTTCCTCCCAACTGCAGAATAACAAAGTCACAGTTATCAATATAATGGTCAACAAACTGCTGCAGGAAAACATGAGCAACATCAGGGACAGCGACAGTTCTGGGAAATACAAACAGTTTAAACAGCAATGGACCAAATAAGGAATAATAACTCACTAGTCTTTGGTTCCCAGTTTGGACGTTCCAAAATCATTATCTGGGGATCTATCTTCCTCTGAATCCGAATTATTTTCAAACCCATGCGAGCTTTCAGCAGCGTCCACCATGCTGTGGCAGGTTGTGACGTCAAGTTGCTTGGTATGGCAAGCCAATATACCATATAACAAACACCTCGAAGCCGGTCCACGTGATCTTAAAAACAAACATCCATATTTCATTCTATATGGTAAGGTTGCTGTGAAAAGATGTGTATTATTCATCGACAATTCGTGCATAACCAGCAACCAGTTTGTAAAATACTATTTCTGACTAATCATAAACATGTTTTGTATCTGTTGTTTGAGAATATGGTTTACAAAGCTAAAACTTCCAGAATTCAGAAATGCAAAGTCTAAATTTACTGCTGTGATTTCTTCTTTTTGAAAATAAGTGATGTGAATACAAAATCTCTTCTGTGGCAGGGTCACAGGCTTTTTAATGGAGCACAGATACATCAGTGAGCTGAAATCACCAACCAAAAAATAACAGAACAAAATCAGTTAATGTTAGCAAGTTTGCATAAATCAATATAAAGACAGTTTATTTACATCCTACAGTAATATTAGTCATTAGTCCCTTGTTTGCTGATCGGTCATCATGGTGTTGTAAAGTTGAAAAACTCAGGCCCAACTAGTGGCATCAATATACCCCGTGCTCCATGAGTAAGCCTGTAAGGAAATGCCATGTTTAATTAAACATTATTTAAAATTCTGAATGTAACAAATGCACATGCCATTCTGTTATTATGAGACAACAAAGTTTATTTATTATTTTCATTAACTGGAGAAACCACCCATGTGTACAAGCATTTAAATGTGATGTTTATCAGTAAGAATTATGTCTATCTTTATTTATTTTTCACTCTGACTAGAAGGATTTGTGTTTTGACAAGAAGCTATAATATTGTTAATATCTTAAAAAGTAAATACATTGTAAGTTGAGCATTTAGATTATATGTTACAACAGCTTACCATAAGCCGACATTTCCCAGAAGTCATTGCGTAGTAGGAAGGTGCCTGCAACCGCAGGGGGTATTGGGATTGATAGGGATGTTTCCATCATGGCGGCATCCATTTCAGGTTATACTTTCAGTTCTGTGTGTTATCACAGTGCCAACAGCAACTCAGATCACGTAAGTGCCAATAAGTTATTTTTACAGACTGTTCTTCATTGGCCACGGAGGTGCGCGCGGCTCGGCGATGTGTTTGACGGTTTATTAATGTCATTAGTTTGTGTTGTTTCCCAGTGTCATCTATCTGTTTCTGGTTCCGTCTATCTACCGGCAAGTTGGTTGCTTCACACTGTGTAGTTATAGAAACAAAAATGACGGGATTACTTATGCTAAGAGGAGCTCGTGTATTATAGTTGCCCATTTTAAAGATTAATTTATCGTATATATTTAACTGACTGTACGTCTCAACAAGAGTTACACCGATTCATGCAAAGTTTGAATTCCAGGAAGTAGCCAGTTAGCATAATAGCAAAGCTACCAAGTCAAGTGACTTCCGTGTATCGATACAGCTGTCTGCAGGCTCTCCAAACTGTATTATAATGTAACTACAGTTTTACACTTAAGAAACACAAATGAAATATGAACAAGATTTAAATAATAACCGAAATGATGAAACTTGTCATTTGTAATCTTTTTACACCTTGCTAGGCTGTGTTGACTTCATTGTTTTCATCAAGTACCGCCTTGTTTGGGGTCTAATATGACTCGTTGTTGAAGCCGGAGAAGAAGAAATGCTCCGTGATATATAGCAGTAGTTAAACTGGTAATGTCAACCCTGTTTACATCGTCCTAACTATAAAAGTCGGTCTGGATGGGTTAGTTTTTCTAGGCTGGCAACACGTTTGTCTACATTCCTGAAAAAAGCTGAAGAAATGGTTGTTTATGAGCTGTGATATCTAAAAGGTAATAAAAATATATTTAAAACTTCCCTTACGTTCAAGTAGCAGTTGTATTGTTTGAAAGCCCCCAAAATGTATATTATTTACTTATTACTACGAATAGAAAACCTAATTTAAATGCATCACTTTTACACTCAAAGGGTTTTATTAATGTCCTAGATTTTATGTTTTAGTTCGCTGTAGCTAAAGTCCTCTAATTTGCTAAATGTATATTTTTAAATATGTATTACTTTGTCATTAAGTTTTGACTTGTCAAACAATAATTATGACTAAAATATAGTGTCACTTACTGTTACAGTGCAAACTCGATCAGACTTTTCGAACATTTTGGGGGAAAACAAACAAAAAATAGTTGTAATAATCGTTTGTCTTTAAGTTTAGCAACTTGTTGACATAACTTGGTGCTTGTTAAAATGCATCTGTCTCAAAGAGAATGTTAAGTAGGTCATTAAGAAACCGGTTGAGGAAGAATACAACAAAGTCAATATGCCCTAACAGACCATAATTTAAAAGCAATGTGAATCATGATAATGTTGTTTTTCTGTTTTTGTCTTTCACTTTAAATGAATCCTTCAGAAGGTCAAATAACTACAAACCAAATCCTTTTAAATCAGTAACCAAGTTCTAACCACAGGGTTTTGAAAATGTCTTCATACAGGAGGGCTTCCTATTTGGAGACGTAAGACAAGAAGAGACTGTCAGCATCAGTGACACACAGATCAGCAGTTCAGAACTGTTGCAGATAGTAGGTAAGCACAGGAACAGATAGAAAACCTCCAATGTCACATTTTTCTGTCAGCAACATGATTATCAGCTGATTAACAGCAGCCTTGAGACACAGTTACAGGATTTTTTCTTGTTATTTTCAGTGGACATTTTAGTCTGAGTGACAGCTGCACAGGCCTAACTGACGTTATTGTGTCTATCTTCCATGTTGTACTCAACATTTGATTGGGAATTTAAACAGAAAAAAGTAGCAAACCAAGAGTTTAGCTAAATGTTTCGGTTGAATTCCAGAAATGATTATGTGTATCTAAAACATCTGTCACTGTTTTTTCCCTCCAGAAATCCATAACCATGATCCTTGTGCACAGTTGTTTAGGTAAGCTGTGACTTCTGTACTTGTAAGTTCTTGTAAACCTGTTTTACAATTTACACACTGTTGTGAAAGAGGTTTTTGCACAGTACAGTTTTTTTTTTTCTTTCTTTGTCACACCTAAATAATTCAGATCACCAAAAAAGTTTTTATGTCAAACACAGTAATACAAAATGCAGTTCTAAAATGATGATTTCATTTATTAAAGGAAAAAAATCAATCTAAACAAACCTGCTCTCATGTGAAAATGTAGGTCTTATCAGTGACACCTGTCAGTCTGAAAAATGTTACAAATCATTACTAAGGCTTTGGAAACTCCACTGAACCACTATGACAGCCATAATCCACAAATGAAGAAAATAAAGAACAGGGATGAACCTTACCAGAGTGTCCGATTTATCAAAATTACTCCAAGATCATGCAGATAACAACAACATCTAAAGAGCTTCACACTCATCAGTTAAGGTCAGAGTTCAGGATTCAACAGCAAGAGGCCGAGAGACCCAGGAGGAAACTACTGCTGACCAAAAAGAAGGTCCGTCTCACATTTACCAAAAAACATCCTGATGAGCCCCAAGATTTTTTGGAAAATATGCTGTGGACTGATGAACGTGTAAAACTAAAACTTCACTTTAGGAAAAAGCTTATGACCTGAACAACTTGCTATCTTTGATGGAACCATGAATTTTGCTCTACCAGGAAATCCTAAAGGTGAATGTCCGGCCACCAGTTTGCGAACTAAAGCTCAAGCACACTTGGGTCATGGACAAGACAATAATCTGAAGAACACCAACAAATCCACCCCGAGTGACTCAAAAAAAAAAATCCGCAGTTATTGCCGCCAAAGGGGGAACAACCAGTTCTTAGTTTTAGGAGGCAGATACTTTTCTCACACAGGGCTTGATTGTGTTGGATAACTTGATTCCATTAATAAGTAAAAACATAATTTAAAATCTGCTTATTCAAGTTAATTTGGTCTGATATTAAAAATTGTTATTCCTAAAATATTATCTCAAATATTCAAGTGTGACAGAAAAAGGAAAAACAGAAAAAACTGACTTGAAACATTAAGCTGATCAGTTCATGGCAGCTCTTTTTTTAATACAAACTATAATTCTGTTGTTTATAGTTCTTAACTTTTATTTTTATTTTTTTTTAATTTCAGGTCACTAGAATATTATGCCAGTTTGAACTATGTGAAATACACATCTGTTTAATCTCGGCTGATTTAGACATTGGACAGTAGATGTCTCCATGTGACAAGACCTAGACTGATAGAGACGTACAAATTTGACATGAGTGTTTGAACTTATTTTCTTTCTTTTTTCGTCAGCTTTTATGACTTTGCAGGTAAAGTCAATGAAGAACATCTCAACAGCATTCTCAAAGACAGGCGAAAAGTGAGTCTTTTTATTCTTACACTTTCCTACTATCTGATGATCAGTTCCAAACTCAGGTTGGAAAGTGGGTGTAGCATTGTTTTGAGATATGAATTGAGTTGAACAGTTTATATAACGTGTGGTTTCTTTGACCTTGTAGAATGTCATTGGTTGGTACCGATTTCGGAGGAATACACAACAACAGATGTCATTCAGGGAGCAGATTATCCACAAACAGCTCACTCAGCTGCTTGGTGTGCCCGACCTCGTCTTCCTCCTTTTCAGCTTCATCTCCACTGCCAACAGCTCCACACATGCACTGGAGTACGTGCTCTTCAGACCAAGCCGCAGGTGAGGATACGGTAACCATTAACATACCATAACACTGTTTTTCTGTAGTTGAATGTTTTACTTGCAGTATTTATTTGCGGGTCTGACTTTTTGTTTTCAACTCAACTCGTCGCTGAAAAGTAACATATAGTAAATTAATCTCTGTGTCTGGATTTGAGATT
>SSNP01000023.1:3332683-3368473 GCA_006937955.1 Pachypanchax playfairii
GGTTGCTTCACACTGTGTAGTTATAGAAACAAAAATGACGGGATTACTTATGCTAAGAGGAGCTCGTGTATTATAGTTGCCCATTTTAAAGATTAATTTATCGTATATATTTAACTGACTGTACGTCTCAACAAGAGTTACACCGATTCATGCAAAGTTTGAATTCCAGGAAGTAGCCAGTTAGCATAATAGCAAAGCTACCAAGTCAAGTGACTTCCGTGTATCGATACAGCTGTCTGCAGGCTCTCCAAACTGTATTATAATGTAACTACAGTTTTACACTTAAGAAACACAAATGAAATATGAACAAGATTTAAATAATAACCGAAATGATGAAACTTGTCATTTGTAATCTTTTTACACCTTGCTAGGCTGTGTTGACTTCATTGTTTTCATCAAGTACCGCCTTGTTTGGGGTCTAATATGACTCGTTGTTGAAGCCGGAGAAGAAGAAATGCTCCGTGATATATAGCAGTAGTTAAACTGGTAATGTCAACCCTGTTTACATCGTCCTAACTATAAAAGTCGGTCTGGATGGGTTAGTTTTTCTAGGCTGGCAACACGTTTGTCTACATTCCTGAAAAAAGCTGAAGAAATGGTTGTTTATGAGCTGTGATATCTAAAAGGTAATAAAAATATATTTAAAACTTCCCTTACGTTCAAGTAGCAGTTGTATTGTTTGAAAGCCCCCAAAATGTATATTATTTACTTATTACTACGAATAGAAAACCTAATTTAAATGCATCACTTTTACACTCAAAGGGTTTTATTAATGTCCTAGATTTTATGTTTTAGTTCGCTGTAGCTAAAGTCCTCTAATTTGCTAAATGTATATTTTTAAATATGTATTACTTTGTCATTAAGTTTTGACTTGTCAAACAATAATTATGACTAAAATATAGTGTCACTTACTGTTACAGTGCAAACTCGATCAGACTTTTCGAACATTTTGGGGGAAAACAAACAAAAAATAGTTGTAATAATCGTTTGTCTTTAAGTTTAGCAACTTGTTGACATAACTTGGTGCTTGTTAAAATGCATCTGTCTCAAAGAGAATGTTAAGTAGGTCATTAAGAAACCGGTTGAGGAAGAATACAACAAAGTCAATATGCCCTAACAGACCATAATTTAAAAGCAATGTGAATCATGATAATGTTGTTTTTCTGTTTTTGTCTTTCACTTTAAATGAATCCTTCAGAAGGTCAAATAACTACAAACCAAATCCTTTTAAATCAGTAACCAAGTTCTAACCACAGGGTTTTGAAAATGTCTTCATACAGGAGGGCTTCCTATTTGGAGACGTAAGACAAGAAGAGACTGTCAGCATCAGTGACACACAGATCAGCAGTTCAGAACTGTTGCAGATAGTAGGTAAGCACAGGAACAGATAGAAAACCTCCAATGTCACATTTTTCTGTCAGCAACATGATTATCAGCTGATTAACAGCAGCCTTGAGACACAGTTACAGGATTTTTTCTTGTTATTTTCAGTGGACATTTTAGTCTGAGTGACAGCTGCACAGGCCTAACTGACGTTATTGTGTCTATCTTCCATGTTGTACTCAACATTTGATTGGGAATTTAAACAGAAAAAAGTAGCAAACCAAGAGTTTAGCTAAATGTTTCGGTTGAATTCCAGAAATGATTATGTGTATCTAAAACATCTGTCACTGTTTTTTCCCTCCAGAAATCCATAACCATGATCCTTGTGCACAGTTGTTTAGGTAAGCTGTGACTTCTGTACTTGTAAGTTCTTGTAAACCTGTTTTACAATTTACACACTGTTGTGAAAGAGGTTTTTGCACAGTACAGTTTTTTTTTTTCTTTCTTTGTCACACCTAAATAATTCAGATCACCAAAAAAGTTTTTATGTCAAACACAGTAATACAAAATGCAGTTCTAAAATGATGATTTCATTTATTAAAGGAAAAAAATCAATCTAAACAAACCTGCTCTCATGTGAAAATGTAGGTCTTATCAGTGACACCTGTCAGTCTGAAAAATGTTACAAATCATTACTAAGGCTTTGGAAACTCCACTGAACCACTATGACAGCCATAATCCACAAATGAAGAAAATAAAGAACAGGGATGAACCTTACCAGAGTGTCCGATTTATCAAAATTACTCCAAGATCATGCAGATAACAACAACATCTAAAGAGCTTCACACTCATCAGTTAAGGTCAGAGTTCAGGATTCAACAGCAAGAGGCCGAGAGACCCAGGAGGAAACTACTGCTGACCAAAAAGAAGGTCCGTCTCACATTTACCAAAAAACATCCTGATGAGCCCCAAGATTTTTTGGAAAATATGCTGTGGACTGATGAACGTGTAAAACTAAAACTTCACTTTAGGAAAAAGCTTATGACCTGAACAACTTGCTATCTTTGATGGAACCATGAATTTTGCTCTACCAGGAAATCCTAAAGGTGAATGTCCGGCCACCAGTTTGCGAACTAAAGCTCAAGCACACTTGGGTCATGGACAAGACAATAATCTGAAGAACACCAACAAATCCACCCCGAGTGACTCAAAAAAAAAAATCCGCAGTTATTGCCGCCAAAGGGGGAACAACCAGTTCTTAGTTTTAGGAGGCAGATACTTTTCTCACACAGGGCTTGATTGTGTTGGATAACTTGATTCCATTAATAAGTAAAAACATAATTTAAAATCTGCTTATTCAAGTTAATTTGGTCTGATATTAAAAATTGTTATTCCTAAAATATTATCTCAAATATTCAAGTGTGACAGAAAAAGGAAAAACAGAAAAAACTGACTTGAAACATTAAGCTGATCAGTTCATGGCAGCTCTTTTTTTAATACAAACTATAATTCTGTTGTTTATAGTTCTTAACTTTTATTTTTATTTTTTTTTAATTTCAGGTCACTAGAATATTATGCCAGTTTGAACTATGTGAAATACACATCTGTTTAATCTCGGCTGATTTAGACATTGGACAGTAGATGTCTCCATGTGACAAGACCTAGACTGATAGAGACGTACAAATTTGACATGAGTGTTTGAACTTATTTTCTTTCTTTTTTCGTCAGCTTTTATGACTTTGCAGGTAAAGTCAATGAAGAACATCTCAACAGCATTCTCAAAGACAGGCGAAAAGTGAGTCTTTTTATTCTTACACTTTCCTACTATCTGATGATCAGTTCCAAACTCAGGTTGGAAAGTGGGTGTAGCATTGTTTTGAGATATGAATTGAGTTGAACAGTTTATATAACGTGTGGTTTCTTTGACCTTGTAGAATGTCATTGGTTGGTACCGATTTCGGAGGAATACACAACAACAGATGTCATTCAGGGAGCAGATTATCCACAAACAGCTCACTCAGCTGCTTGGTGTGCCCGACCTCGTCTTCCTCCTTTTCAGCTTCATCTCCACTGCCAACAGCTCCACACATGCACTGGAGTACGTGCTCTTCAGACCAAGCCGCAGGTGAGGATACGGTAACCATTAACATACCATAACACTGTTTTTCTGTAGTTGAATGTTTTACTTGCAGTATTTATTTGCGGGTCTGACTTTTTGTTTTCAACTCAACTCGTCGCTGAAAAGTAACATATAGTAAATTAATCTCTGTGTCTGGATTTGAGATTATAAAATGTACTGATTTTTTAATATTGGGTAAATTTCATGGCCTTCTCTTTTCCTTCACATATTAAGTGTTTGTGGTATTTTGGTTGTGCAGAAAATGTGTTTTAAAGATGCTAACAGGTGATTTTACTTCAGTAGGTACAACCAGAGGATTACTCTCACTATCCCAAATCTTGGTAACACGAGTCAGCAGGAATATAAAACCTCCTCCGTACCCAACACGTCTCTAAACTACGCAAAGGTCATCAAGGAGCATGGGTACGTTTTGAGTTCCTGTTTTTCATTTTGTCTGAGTTTTTTCGGGTGCATGTGGACCCACCTGTTTGCACCTAATGGGATTATTACATGTTCAGTTTAGGGAACATACAATTAACATATATGACCACAAAAATCCACTTTCTGTCACAGTTTTTTCTGGTGATGAGCAGCTCTATTACTCCGAACTGTAAACACTTCTTGGTATGGGTGTGCGCTTGTCCACATTGACTCCTGACACTGTAGGTGGTGCAGATTTGCTGGAGGCTGGAATGTGACAGCCAGCACGTGGCGTTGGCTTCTGTGTCTTTGTATCTAAACTTAGATCTGCTGTTTCTATTGTGGATGAGGAGGACTAGACTGTTGGGACTTAGTCAGGTCTCGCTGTCTGGCGTCTGATAACATCACCTAATTGCCTCACCTTGTCTTTTTATGTTATAGATGTGTAAATGTGTTTAATTTAGGTTTGACACTCGAGACATCTACAGATGAACAAGATACCTTTAATGTTCGGATGTTTTGAAATGTAAAATCTTGATTTAAAAAAATGGCTAAGCTTGTAATAGTTGTCTTATTTGGTAAATGTGTCCTCAGGACTGAGTTCTTTGATAAAGATGGTGTGATGAAGGATATTCGGACGATATTTCAAGTCTACAGTGCACTACAAGATAAAGTGCAGGTGAGATGAACCGTGTTTATCTGATAAATTCTGTATTCTACACAAAGTGAAATGGTTCAGTCAGTAGAGGTTTTTCATGTACGTATCTTATTTGTAGGCTGTTTGTGGGGAGGTAGAAGAAAGTGAACGTTTAAAGGAGAAAATTCAAGAGGATGTGAATAAACTCAAACAACAAATTGCTCTCAGGAGGCGCATGACAGCAGAGGAGGAGAGAAGTATGGAACTCTTTTGGATTCTTTTGACAAAATTAAAAATATGCGTTTAAAAGAAAACATCAAAAGTAACTGACTTTTCTTTTGTTACATCTTTCTCTTTTGTCATAAGGGCTCCGTGAAAACTCCCGCTCCACTCCAGAGATCACAGAACCTCGCGAGGCCTCCCTTCTCTCCAGAATCGGTTTTGACACACCCTCTGCCCCAGAGCGGCCCAGTACCTCGCCAAACCCACCGTCCTATACTGACCTCTTATCCCAAGATGACAATCTGCTCTCCTCCTCTTCCCCATCAACCAGTGCTGCTCTGTTGCCCCGGCCCCAAGCTGTCGGCTCTCCAGGACACCCCACACCTGTCTCACTGGGGACGGACCTGAGTCTGGGCCTCAGGTTGAACATGGGCCTCAATGCCAGTTTGAATCCCGTTAGCACTCCCAGCACTCCATATCTTGGTAATGGTGACGGATCAAGCTCCGATTCATTAGACAGACAAGCTGCGGGGCAGGAAGATGACGACGATGATGAAGAGGATGATGAAGATGATGAAGACGAGGACAGTAGTGAATATGAGAACTTAGTGAGCGAAGGAGCTCATTTACCTTTGATCTCTGCTGTCTTAGTTCAAGGTCGGCCAGCTGCCCACAGCCCTGATGGGGACGCTCGTGGCTCACAACTGACATAGAAACGTCCCACTGGATGTGGGAGGGGACACAAACAAGTGACGCACCTTGAGAGGTGGACATCTGAAGCAATCAAAGATTAACAAATGAAGTGCCAGTCCTGAAAGTGAAAGGCATGTGCAAGTGGTGTCCCACTGTGTCATTCTTCTCGTCTTAGTCTGATCTCCATTTTAAGGGGAAACATTTTGGGGTTTCACAGGCGCATCTCACTGGGCTCATTGTTGTCTGGTTTTATATTCTCTTAGAAATTCGGTCAGTCGTGGCACATGAATGAAGATCTGTCTTGCTTCCAGGTCAAACTTGGATTTTACAGACCAATCCACGCCAGCTGGTTTGCAATGTTGCTTTCAGAAAGACAGGTCTAGATGTTTTTTTAATGTTTTTGTCAAAATCTTTGTCTCACAGTTGCATCACCAGCTTTAAGCACCCTTTCTTGCACAGTTTTTATTTTCAAGCAATCCCTTTAAAAGAAGAAAAGGGGTAATATTCTGCATTCTTCCGCTTTCGTGATTACTAACTTTATTTTTTTAATCCTGGACTCCACCTTCCACAATTATAAATAAACAAACCAAAAAGGTTGCCTATTTAAATAATGATCAAAGATTTTGAGATAGTTTTACTCTGCCACTTCTCTAATGGGTGCTTTATATATAATTATTACATAATATATAATTTTGTCACACTTATAGTTAATCTGATTTGATTGATTATAGTGTCAGTGTTTTCTAAGGTTATACTGAAGTTGTATTCACTTTGCTGCACTTGAAAGTTCTTTTTTAATGTGCTGATGTTTTGTCTCACTTGTCCTCTTTGAGCCCAACTCAGCTTTTTTTTTTTTTTTTTTTGCATTTCATGGCATTAACAGAGCAAACACGTTGTACTGTAGCTTTACTAACAAGATGCTAAGTTCCCTTCGCTGCTGCAACACAGAAAGTTCCTACTAAAAGTTGCATCTGTTTGTTTTTCATACAAAACATCGCTGCAACTTTTATTTTATGACTTTGGTTTCCTCAATATTACTGGCCTATCACTACTTCAAACACTCTTGTCATTGACTTGTCTCTATTAAAGCTGTAACAGAAGACATATACCCACTGTGGTGTGTGAATTGTAACCTTGGAAACAGAGACGGGTCTTTTTCCTGCTTGTCTTTTCATAGTTAACCGCTTCATTCTTTTCTTTTCACCTGCTTGGGTCAGTGTTGTGTGTTTGGACCTAGGTAATGTGATTAAAAGCACGACCCCTGCTTTAGTATACAGTGCCTTCCACTCAGGACATTTTATATCTGCTCACAAAACATTCATAAATCTCACAAACGTGACAAACCTGTTGTTTGTTCTGTAGTAATTGGCTTTTTTACACTAAATCCTGCTGCTTTAAGCTTCCCTTTCTAAATGTTTTTGATTTACCTGAAACTCTTTA
Organism: Pachypanchax playfairii; assembly: GCA_006937955.1. Taxonomy (NCBI): domain Eukaryota; kingdom Metazoa; phylum Chordata; class Actinopteri; order Cyprinodontiformes; family Aplocheilidae; genus Pachypanchax; species Pachypanchax playfairii. The sequence goes on from SSNP01000023.1 coordinate 3,339,538, forward strand.
TTGTATCCTGAGCTTATTTTTTTATGATTGTCAGTGACTTCTGAGTTGATGCAGTTACACAATGTGAGTTTGTTTGCTTGATTATTTGAAACTGGAAATGCAGCCATGTCCAGTTAGCTGAACAAGGAACAGTTTGAGTAAAACGACTGACAAGTAGAAAAATGATTTGATGGATCAGGCACATTTATGAGCCAAAGGAAGTGGGGATTATTTAAGATGAAAAAATGGCTTCCCTGCATGATGAATCTGTTAAATCTAGACACAGATGAATGGAGCATGAGAAGAGGTTTGCACTGCACGGGATACTTTGTGGTGGTGGACACTTTGCCTTGTGAACAAGCTTTGTTTTGTTTTTTTTCTTTTGCCTTGGGGACATTTCACTTGCCCTGATGTGTAATGCCAATGCATCACTGACCAGGAACTGGCACTCAAAAAGTTGCTTAATAATTACCAAGAGTTACAATCACACAAAAAAGAGAAAGAAATGACAAAATCAGCTTGTTGGGTATGATTGCCTTTCAATACTGGAATATAATGAGGAAATAAATATTGAATGTATTGTAGACAACGGGTGTGGGGTAGCATTTAAACAGCACTTACTGTATAAGCTTGTCTCAGTTGAGCGTGGTGAGGGTATAAAGCATCAGTTCCCAAAGTTCACACTCACTCTTACTGCTGGTGTTTATGACCTTCAACCTTATAGCCAGAGTGAAAACCAGCAGGACTCAGATGTGAAGCAGGAGGTGACAGTTTATCAGATTCTGATATGTTTATAAGTTCCAACATAATCCAGATACTTACTTCATCCATGGAGAGGAACATTGTGAAACAATCACTTTCTTAAAGCACAAAGTCCAGTGCACACCTTTAGATAATCTGGGATTTTAATCTGGATTTGTGTAATTGAATGAAAGTTGAGTGCGCACAGAGAACAAGGTGCTTGAGGGCAAAATAAAGGAGACATTCATATGTGATATGGTCTGTCATTGTTATCTTATTTTGAAATATCTATTTTCCGCACATTAAAAAAATCATGTATTTACATCACCAACATCTGTAGACATTTTGAAAAAATACATAAAATTCAACATTTTTTAAAAGTCACGTTAAAGGCTTGGAAGAATCTAAATGTAAAGTGTATAATGTTGTATTTGCATAATAATAGTGACATGAAAGAGGGAACTGTGGTTCAAGCTGCCATGCAGTACTGCAGACTGCTTGCTGCAGTATTTTCACAATGACATCATCCTCTCATCTCTTTTGAGGAGAGACCACGTAGTTGTTTGCCAAACATGCAACGTCTTAATATGCGCAAATCCAAAACAAAGTGTATGATAGTGATCCGGACCCGTCCAATAAATAAAAAAATGCATATATATACATTAAAATTCTTGTTATTAACGCCGTCATATTCGCGTCTGTTTTGCTTCCACGGAGCCTTTAAACGGTTGGAATAAGAGACGTAGAATCTGATTGGTTGTTTTTTTGTGTATCCACTGGCGATGACCAATCAGCGCAGTTGGCAGATTCAGGTGGTAAATCCTGATCCTGCCTCTGACTAACACGGCTCAGAGCCCTCTGCTCTCCCCTGTAGTGTATTTTTCAGCCCTGCTTCGGTTGCTTCCCTCCCCCCTGTGCCGACGCCATTAAAACCCGTCAGTCTCTGTGTTTGGGAATCTGGAAAAAAGGATTAAAATGATTTAAAGCATCGGAACAAACGGCCGAGGGACGGGACTGGGGGGGTTCTTGCTCGGCGGTATATATGGACCATCCACTGCCAGTTAAAAGACGCCACAAAGAAGTAAATATGCGGTTAGTGTCGTCAAAGTGAGAGAAGCCCGAGTTCGGACCGGAGAGGGTTTCTCCGACGCGGGGAAGCTCCATTCGTGTTGGCTGAAGCGGGGGACCAAGGAGAGTAAACACAGCAAAGCAGAGGTGAGGTTGTTGTTAATATGGCCCTCCAAAGCGATGCCTGAACAAATATAATCCTATAATGTAAGCTGGCAGCTTGCTATGTTGGCTATAATTTATGTCTGACACTGAACGTACCATTGGTTACAATGAATGTAAAGCTACAACCAGCTCAGCTAACTGCATATTTATGACGAAATGAGCGTTTTAATTACCTCACAATATTCTGGAACAGAGATTTGTCTGGATTTGCCTACAGGACACTGAGCTCTGAAGGCAATCAGTCCAATTTCACACGGTGTGTTGGTAAACTTAGAGGCGTGGTGTAAACACAGTAACTCCCCTCTAACATGAGAGCTAACTTTTTAAGTTTGCCTGATCAGGGGTTTATGATAAACTTGTGGTTTAGGTCATTGTTGTTTGGAATAGCAAGCTCTGGGGTTGAGATCAGATTTGGGATATGACTGGAACAAGGTTCAGGCTAAGGGACTCAAAAGAGTTTGGGGCTCCAGGTTTGTTTTTTCAGTGTATCACTGAAAATCCAGACTTGAAACAAAGAGAGAGAGCAATCAAAAATGAGACAGTTACTTTAAAAAAATGCTAAAAACTTGTAGGAGTCGCTTTGCACCTCTCTGTCTCTTGTAACTCTTCTCATGCCTGTGTCTGGATGTTGTTCCCTCATAATCCTTCCATATTTTCAGAGCTTCAGTAAGTGTCTTAACCAGTCACCCGCCTCCCCGCTGAGTGTCAGGTTTCATTCGTCCTTGTCTCTTATTACCCAGCCTGGTTGTAGGGCACAGTTGCCTTTCATGTGTCAGGTAACTTACTGTATGTGTTTAAAGTTAGTGTCAGAGTTTGACGGAAGCATGAAGGATCTGCCCCAAACTCAAGTGAGTTGTTTCATTCCTGCATTTTCCTCAGTGGCTCCACTGCTATGAGTATCTGAGATAGCACTCAGGATTTATTTTTAAATCCGTTTCCTCCTAGAAATGATTATGATTGAGTTTTGTTTTTAGTTTAAATTATTCATTGGTTTTATTTTGAAATTATTCACTAAACAAAGCATAACTTTTCTTTCTTATCCCCCTAGTTTCCTGCTTGCTGTGTGACCTCCTTGAGAGTGGATCTGCCGAGCTGACAGTCCCCCTGAACGGCTGGATTCCTCCTTCAGTGGCAGCGCGATGATGACCGAGCTGGTTGCCAAGTGGGCCTGTGAATACTGCACATACGAAAACTGGCCGTCAGCCATCAAGTGCACCATGTGCCGCGCTCAGAGGCCCAGCGGGGGTGCCATCATTACTGAGGAGCCCTTTAAGAGCCCTGCCCTGAATGCCAGCCTGCATCAGTGGAACCCTGCAGGCATTAGCAACAGTCCAACTCAGGGGGGATCAAGCCTACTTATTTGTCCAGACTCAAGCGCCCGACCTCGGGTTCGTGTTGCTGATGTACCTGAAACTAGTAGCAAGTGGTCATGTCACATGTGCACCTACTTAAACTGGCCCCGTGCTATCCGTTGCACCCAGTGTTTGTGCCAGAGGCAACAAGCTCAACAGCAGCAGGGACAACATGCAACTCATCAAGGACATCATACCCAGCAACCGCACAGCCCCACAGAATCACCACAAACGTCAGGCTCTGGATGCCGCCCTGGTCTCCCGGCCACCACCACAGACCCTTGTGAAGAATACAATGACCGCAACAGGCTCAACACTCCTGCACAGCACTGGACCTGTACCGCCTGCACTTACGAGAACTGGGCCAAAACACTCAAATGTGTGGTGTGTGATCATCCCAGGCCCAACGGTCTCCTCACAGAATCCATCAAACTGGCATCAGATCCTGAGAGCCAGCGGCCGTCCTCGACGCTTAATGAGCAGGACAAGGACAACAGGAGGAGTGTTGTTGGGCAGGGAGTTGGGGGTGTGGTAGGGGGTGTGGTGGGCTGCAGCGGCAGCCAGAGGAGATCGCCTCCATCTGAAAAACGGGAGTCTGAGGTGAACATGGACTTTCAGAGGATTGAGCTGGCGTCAGGAGCTGGGATTGGGATCAAAGAGGAGATTGAGGTGGATTTTAAAAAACTGAAGCAGATTAAGAACAGGATGAGAAGGACTGATTGGCTGTTCCTCAATGCATGCATCGGTAAGTTTAACGCGTGTAGAACACATTTTCCTCTTTCTCTCCTCCATCTTTCTTTATTCAAAGTAAATCAACTAAATAGTTCTACAGTCTGACAGATAATTAGTTAGAATACAATGAACATAGCAACTTCCAGATGACTCAAACTTGCAACCATCTGATGCTCAGATTCTGTTTATGTTTAGAAGTCCTCTGTGTTACGGCAGTAGAAAGTTTCCCACACAAACAGTCGGCCGCCCACTCTGTACAACACTGATAAAAGCCGTAGGAGAGAGAGGTAGAGGATGAAAATTAAGATGCAGAGTTTGTTAAACATCCAGTCTCGTTGACAGTTGTTCTGCGCTATGCCGACAGGACAAATTTGTCAGCCACAAATGTATTTGAGAACTTAGGGAAGCTCTTGTCTATAATAACCATGAATTTTTAATGTTGCTACATTCTTAAAGTCTGAATGTCATGGCTGCAGTTAGTTTGCATCTGATTGTAAACTCGATCTATTTCCGTACGCATCCTGGTGTAACATTAGAGGGTTTTCTCTTTTTAACATATTTAAATATAAACTTTCCTATATATCTAATGGAAAATGTTCCTAGTCCAAGGTCTGTTGAGGGAAATAACATTCAAATCGGGCCTAATATTAGTAACAAATAGCTGTCTGTATAAATGGGAATATATTCATGTGGATTTTTGTGTAAAAAATCCACATGAATATAAATGTGTAAAAAATGGGTTGAATCAGAATAATATGAAATGTTCCGCAGCACAGAATCTTGATTGCAAAGTGTATAAAACTGATGCACCAAAAAGAACTCAACATTTAGTCGGCTCAGCAGGAAAAACTGAGCTGTGGAAGATTTGCTGGATGTCACAGTGCAGCATCTAGTCTTTATATATCCATCATGCATGGTTTTAAATTTGTAAAATAATTTGACAGCGTCTCGGCTAGTAATACACAACTTTAATCCCTCAGATTACAGCTGATGTATTAGTATCTGTTTTTTATCACTAGTGTGGGGCAAAACTAGATGTTTACTGTTTATCAGAGAGCAAATAGATGATTAGATTAAGCATTAAAACTGAGAAAGGGATGCTACTTTTTATTCTTCCTGTCCACACTGACTCATCCGTCATGTTTGCATAAACTCTGTCGATATTGTCATGGAACTTGGCTACATTTAATCAGTCACGGTCTTGTTTGAGTTGACAAACCAGACAGAATAATTGAAGCATTAACTAGCTTCCCATGCTAACTCCAATACCATGCTTTACCAAAGTGTTCTGGGAGCATAAACACGCTACACATCCCAAAACAGAACTTCATGGTGGATTGAGCAACCTGTTCTCTTAGTTTTGGTAAATGTAAACACTCAGTGTTAAACTGTGACCTCTGATAGAGTTTATGTCCAACCTGCTGCACTAAGATGAAGTCAGCTCTTTATCTTTGCGCTACATTGTCCTTGACCCTAAAACAACCTCCACGGCTGTTGCTTCACCATTATTTGTAGTTTGGGGATTTGTAAACTTAGTAATTCATGAGCTGATGGCTCATTTAAAATCCTACCTATTTGTGTTTGTGCAAGTTTATTGTTCCTTTGTTGCACCTTTTCTTATTTAACGAAACTTAAGATGGTTGTAAAAGTTTGCTTTAATCCCAAGGATCCTGCAAAAGTGAGTTTTCCTGTAGCATAGACATGCAGTTTGAAGTCTTGTGCACTTCTCCTTAGGAATGTGAAAGGAAACAGAAGCACTGTCAAAGGAAGCTTCTGTGAAAACAGTGGAAATGTGCAACACCAAACAGAGTTTCTTACCAGGACTGAAACTGCCAAGGACAAAAAATACTACCTTTTTATTTATAACCTTGCACATCTTCATAAAATACTTGTTTAAATTCAGATGTTGTGTTTTCACTTTGTTTAACATAATAAAACAGAACAGAAAATTAATACTTTTCATTCAAAAAGGTTCAGACTGTTTCATCCAACTGAAGGATTTTCATTTCTGTTATGAGCAGTAAACACAGAGAAAATATGTTTGTCCTTTAAGGTTCTATAATAATATTATTATTATTATTGACTTTTTAGTCAATCAGCTTTTCTGGAAAATATCTGCAGATGTTTCTGAAGCTGATGTTTTGCTAGCTTGAAGGAAATGGATTCATAATGAGACACGATGAATTCATGGCATCTTCCCACATCTTCACTGAAGAAATAAATCAAGTAAACATCCTGTCAGTTATTGTGACTGTTGCTTTCATTGGACTGGAAGGGAAATGTTTTAGTTTGTCATTTACAAAAAGACCAGTATAATTATTTCATCTTTTTTAACATTCTGCTTTACTGAAAATATTTGTTCAAAATACTCAGAGATACAGTTTGTCATGCACGATCAGTTTGACACATGCACTGCTCCTTGAGCTGCAAATATCAGCTAACACATTTTATAAACCTTTTATAGCTGTTTAGTTATCAGTTCTTTGTCATTACCAAGTGTCTGGTTTTTACAGGTTAGATTGATCAATACCCACATTATTAATTATACAGATGTGGTTTTTGATGTGATGCAGTCATTGGTGGCACCAGAAAAATCCCACAGTGGTCACTGAAATGACTGCAATAACAATAAGTTCATCTTTTGAGCTATTTTAAAGTGTCTCAGTGGTCTTTAAATTAGGATAATGGTGTTTTTATCCCAAATCAGGAGGTAGTTTCTACATAGCAGCAGTAGCTCATTAGCAATTTGCCTCTGGTGTGGGAGAAACCGTTGGTGTGGAGGACCCCTTTGCTAGCAGGAGCAGGAGCTAGTCCCACCCACTGGATTTTCCACATCACAAATCCAGTTTTTGTTAGACCTCATTTTAGCGTCTGCTAATGATTCACAGTGATTTGAATACAGAAATACTCAGAAATGCAATTTTGAGCTAAATATTCTTAAGATCATCCTCTAGCATCAGAGAAATGCCACAAGAACATGTTAACAACACGAAAAACTTTTCATCGGAGCGGGTCCGTGTTCAGTGTGGTGTGCACACAATAATACCAAACTACATGGTCATGACCTTTCACCCTTTAAACAGGCAGACTGACTGTTTACAAGACTGAAGACACCTGTGTTTAGTTAGTTCACATTAGTTCAACAAGCCTGATGGTCATAATATTTACAGTCTTTTCCAGCAGTACCATCGTTTTGGTCAGAAACAGTTTCTTTTGTTTTTTGTTTCATTAGTTAGTTTTCTGGAATTTTTTTAAAATTACAATTAATTTAGTTATTTTCATGTTCTGTCTATTGTACGTCTTTCTTTCTTTACCAGAAGAGTGGCCACAAATTTGTCCACGTCTGCATGTAGGAGGAAGACCACAGTCACTTAGCCTGATCCATTTTCACTCACCAGTCCATCTATAAGAGGACATCTTTGTGTATTATCATCTATATTAGGTGGATGAGTACAGAACTCACTGCAGGGCTAAACACACACCCACACTAATGGAGTATTTTGTGGAAAGCTGTTGTGAACCCTGTCTATCACACACTGCTATTGTATAGTTTCTCTCTTCGCCTCTCACAGTGCCAGCCAGCTCCACATGGCACAGCCAGTCCATCCACCCACTCTCTCTCTCTCTCTCCAGCTCTCACTCACACACATCTAATGCAGCTGAGCTTTGTGTGTGGTCTTTTGATGTGAGAACAAAAGTTCAACAGTGTTTGATGCAGTCAAATATACCAGGGGACATTTACTGTATAAGCTGGAAGTGGGAAGAAAGTGTTTAAACAGTTTCCTCTTTTATTTATTTGTTTGTTTGTTTAAATTTTTGTCACTTTAGTCGTAGAATTGTCCAAAAAAGTTTGTTCTCCTGTAGATTTTATTTCACCGTGTTGCTGTTTTGATTAGAGAACTAAACGATTACTGTTGTTAATTGTGAATAATTCCTAAAACTTTGGGGGTTTTAGAGGTTCTGTGCTTGTGAGTTTTTCAAAAACTTCTGGTTAGTTTGTAAATAATTAGTTTTATTTCTCTATTTTATAATGAATAAAACAAGATCTGGATGAGACATGGAAGTCAACACTGTTTTTGTCAGTAATATTTTCAGTTTATGCATAAAAAGAATCATAGAAATAAAAACACCTGCATCTGCTTCATCATTAGTATCTCTGTGATGAATGTAATTACTTTAACAATGCCCCTTTTTTTATGATCTAATGTGACATTCTTCCTCTTCCTGCCTCGTCCGAAAGGTGTTGTAGAAGGTGACCTGGCAGCTGTGGAAGCTTACAAGTCATCTGGAAGCGACATCGCCCGACAGCTGACGTCAGACGAGGTGCGGCTACTAAACAGACCCTCAGCATTCGATAACGGCTTCACGCTGGTTCACCTGGCCATCCGCTTCCAGAGGCAGGACATGCTGGCGGTGTTACTCACAGAGGTCAGCGCAGACAAACCAGACATTGTGACTCATTCAAAAAAAGTTCTGTTTAAACTGCAGACAAGAATGAAACCATTTTAAAGACTTTGTTGTAAATGGCGATTATTTATTACTAAGATTTTATTTTCAAAGCATGCATGTGGGTGTTGGTTTCTGCTTGCATTGCTGTGTCCTTGCTGTGATCCCAGATTATCTGTTTATACACGTCTCCTCCCACTCAGGCTCTGCCCCAGTTTCCTCTACAAGGGGGTCAGTGAGGAACTGTAAGATCGTGTCCCTAAAATGCGTCATTCCAACAGATCCGATCATCCTGTCTTAGAATTATTTTATTTTTTTATAGCAAGACAAATTAGATTCTCTCAAGTCATATTTCAGGAGCATTTGCTACATTCATTGCCCAGTTTTAAGCTTTTTTTCTCCTCTCTTCTCTGCAGGTATCTCAGCAGGCAGCTAAGTGTATCCCTGCCATGGTGTGTCCTGAGCTGACAGAACAGATCCGTCGGGAAGTAGCGGCTTCTTTTCACCAGCGAAAGGGAGACTTCACTTGCTATTTCCTCACCGACCTGGTCACCTTCACCCTGCCTGCAGGTCAGCGTCTCGTCAGTAGAACAGACAAATACGAGTCCAGTGATGAGCCGTTTTATCCAAACTGATAATCGAGCAGGAAGCGACACAGAAACTCGCAATCTACCTGTTTCTGAGTGTGTTTAAGAGTTTCTGACATGCAGAAACTGAGAGTTCAGATCTGAGCTCCAACTCTGTTTCAGGATTGTTTTTGTGAACTGTCAGCAGAGCATTTTAGACCTTATTTGCATCGACTGTTCCTTTAGAAATGAATTGTGGTGTGAATATTGTTTAATTTGTTGCTGTATGTGAGCCAGGGCTCAGGATAAGATCAACGTTGGCTGCTATAGAAACTCCACAGAGACAATTCATTTATTTATTTTATCTAAACAAATAGGCTTCCGTGTAGACGAGAGCTTACAGCACGCAATAAAAAAACCCTTTCTGTTGTTACACGGTGACTTGATAAGGTTAGAACATTTCTACTCGGTTCTTTTCTCTCACGCTTTCTTTCTGTTGTTGTTTCAGACATCGAGGACCTGCCGCCTGCCGTTCAGGAAAAGTTGTTTGATGAGGTGCTGGACCGAGATGTACAAAAAGGTGAATTATTTACTTTCATCTGTATGAATTATTTTTGTGATTTCACCTATCCAATGAGCATCTGGTTGCTATGCTAACAGAAGGAACCTGTTCATTACCTGTGTACCAAACCAGTCAGGCTTCCGCTGCTGAAAGGGTTCAATTACTTGGATTTTCTGTCTCGTCACTCAGTCTGTCTTCATTATGTGCGCCAGTAGCATCTGTGCTAATCAGCCTAATTGAGTTTCAGGGATTTCTCTGATCCTCGGTTAGTGGTTGTTGCAGTGTTCAGCCCATTCAGCCCACGGATTCATACATGTCAAGTGTTTTTCTACTTATTTGCGTGTCCTGTTAAATAACCTCAGTGTGCTTGTTTGAGAAGTGAAAACGGTTTCTTTTCATGTTCTGGTTAAATGACAAGTCCCACCAACACTTGACCTTTGTGTCTTGTTCAGAACTTGAAGAAGAGTCCCCTATAATCAACTGGTCCCTGGAACTCGGGACCCGATTGGACAGTCGACTGTATGCACTCTGGAATCGGACAGCGGGGGACTGTCTCCTCGACTCCGTGCTGCAAGCTACATGGGGCATCTATGACAAGGACTCGGTGCTTCGGAAGACACTACACGACAGTTTGCACGACTGCTCGCACTGGTGAGGCCAACACACTGAGGACTAGTGTGAACTATCCCTTTGAAATACAACCTTTGATAATTTGGATAATTTGCTTTTAACCTCAGGCATAATATTCAAATTAGTTTTAGAAGACTTTATAACAAAACAAAGCTCTTTTTACAGGCAAGTCGAGTTTAGTTCGAGAAATGTTTCATTCTAAATACAAACAGATAAACAGATGTGTTGGAGAATTAAGAAAAACATCAGCACAGGACCTAAAATATGTTCCAATTTAACAAAAAAAGTTCATTTTTAGTGTATAAAAGTGGTGGAAGTTTCAATCAACTAAAATATTCACATGCAAGCTGCAAAAATTGAGCGGTTTGCTTCCAAACTGTTGTGACGGACAGATGGAAATTAAAACCAGGTTATTGTCAAAAGCTGCCTATAAATTCTTGCAGCAGTGAAGCTACAACCTTCAAACAAAGTAACAAGACGGCAGCATGAACATAAATCAGCCCAGTGTTTGTAACAAACTGGCATTTTCATAAAGAAAATGACTTAAAAAAACAAATAAGCGGTTGCAGTCCAACTCAAACCCGCAGCAGAGAGAAAGGAATTCAGTCAACAACCACCTGCACACGACTAAGCAGTTTGTTTGTGCAGGTTTTACACGCGCTGGAAGGAGTGGGAGTCGTGGTATTCCCAGAGCTTCGGGTTGCACTTCTCCCTCCGAGAGGAGCAGTGGCAGGAGGACTGGGCTTTCATCCTGTCACTCGCCAGCCAGGTACATGAGAGCAAACACTCACACGTTAACATGGACCACAGCAGATTGGTGTGCTTAAAACGAACACGCTAATGATGCAGGAATTATGCAAGAATGGTTGCTGCTTCTACTATAATAATACACTGTGTGCTGCCCTGGGAAAGTGCATTCAGTCTGTCATCAGCGTGTTCTGGGTGACCTCATCGACTAAGTATTTGGGTGGGTTGTGTTATATTTGGGTGTGAAAGCTCAGTAATTTAGTTTATCTTTTATGTTTTAACACTTTAAGAATGTTGAAGCAACGTTATTATTCCTTATTCAGGATGTTTTTGTTAGATTTTTCTAACGATTCTTTTTTTAATCTCCTGTGTGTTTTCCTTCTGCAGCCAGGATCAAGCTTGGAGCAGACCCACATTTTCGTTCTTGCACACATACTTCGTAGGCCCATAATCGTTTACGGAGTGAAGTATTACAAAAGTTTCCGCGGCGAAACGCTGGGATACACCCGCTTTCAAGGTGAGCAGTTAGCAGAGCGTTTGAGCCGACAGTGTTTTGCTCGAATATTGATCGGGATCCAGCGCGGCACCATTCCACAGAGGGTGGAAGAACTGGACTTCCTTTGTGAAATAGCTGCAGCCTACATGCGTCTGCATAGCTGACATATCAGACATAACTCTGATTCATCAGTAACTGTCACTGAGCGTGCATCAGCATTTCAATTTGTTTTTTTAGACTCAAAATAACAGGAGAAAGTCAGTCAGAGTGGCGAGGAGACAGAAACCCACCTACTACAGTAAGAAGAGTCTGGATTCAATTTGCCTGTTCAGTGATGCTGTGCAGTTTGATTTAAGTCTTAGTGAGAGCCAACTACTTGTGGTAAAGCCTGACGGGCGGATCAGAGATTTACTGTTGCCAGAAGTCAGGATAAAACACAAAGGAAGGCGGGGCTCATGGGTGCCTGTAATGAAAGGGGGGGCGGAGTGTCACAGCTCAGGGTTACAAGGAGAGAAGCTGAACAATCAGTCACAGTTACAGAAGAATTCATGAAGTGCAGGTAGGAGCAGATCAGGGTCACATGAGCCTCCAGCGTTTCTGCTCCTCAGATTATCAGAAAAACATCTGTTTAATTTCTAACTTTAAGTTTAAATGAAATTCCAGTTTCAAACTTCTAAAGACAACATACAAGTCATGTTAAATAATTACATGGAAAAGTACATGTTGATTTAACTACATGTTTGCTACATTGCTGAATGTGCAAGAACAATCATATACAACTGATCTTAAACTACCCACGTTCTCTCATCACATTTTTATTATGATTGTTGCATGAACATTTTAGATGTTTTTGGAAAATGAATGAAGTTTCCTTTACCCCCCCCCCACAGGAGTCTACTTGCCCCTCTTGTGGGAGCAGAGTTTCTGCTGGAAGAGCCCCATCGCTCTGGGCTACACTCGAGGCCACTTCTCAGCTCTGGTGGCCATGGAGAACGACGGCTTCGACAATCGCGGCGCGGGCGCCAACCTCAACACGGACGATGACGAGACGGTCACGTTCCTGCCTCTGGTCGACAGCGAGAGGAAGCTGCTTCACATTCACTTCCTCTCTGCACAGGAAGTAAGAAGCTTTTTCTTCTTTAATTTGGATTACTTTGTTGGTACATGATCTGGGATTTAACTCTTCCTCAGATGGGTAATGAAGAGCAGCAGGAGAAGCTCCTGCGGGAGTGGCTGGACTGCTGCGTGACAGAGGGCGGCGTTCTGGTGGCTCTTCAGAAAAGCTCCCGCCGCCGTAACCACCCGCTCGTCACTCAGATGGTGGAGAAGTGGCTGGACGGATACCGCCAGATCCGCCCCTGCGCCTCTCTGTCAGATGGTGAAGAGGAGGAAGACGACGACGATGAGTAACAAAACTGAGGCAAAAGGAGGAGGTCTAAAGGGGGCGGGGCTCCTCTTTCTTCCTGTTTTCTTTTTGTTTGAAGTTATACTCTGGTTAATTTTTGTTTTCCTGACACGGACAAACTGTGAAAGTCTTCAGCAGAGGACGGGGAACCACAAGCCCTCCCCTCCAATCACACCTCCAAAGCTACAGAAGACACGGCTGCTCTTCTGCCACACACCGGCGCTCATTTCCCATAACACTTTACTCTGACCAACCAGAAACTGACAAAAGATGTGGGGCAAGAATAAAGGTTTACAAACGCAAATAAATAACCCTTTGATTTGTTTTGAGCTTCAAATGTAATGGGGGAAAAAGTCAATTTAATCGATAGATGTAAATGCATGTGGTTGTTCAAAAAGTTAAAGGAAATATACCAGCATTTATTTAAATCAACACTTTGTATGTGTTCAGTGTGGGCCTTACGAAAGCACACTTCCTATTCAATCTTTTAGGTGTTTTTTCCCCTCAAGTTGTATAAAAAGTCGGCTTGTTTAGCTTTTTATTTCGTGTTTGAACCGACAGGGACGAAGCCAATAAATTCTACCTTTAGAAAACCAGAGATTATGTAATAAGAAACAGCATATATCCTTATTATTAAGCACTGCACATTTATGAAAACATTTCTAATTAAACACGAGATCATCGCTTGAAAAGAAAAAAGATCGTTTATGAAGCTTTTTAAAAGGGAGATCGTTTTTATTTCCCTTCACGAATCTGAACTGGCTGCAGTTCAGCACATTAACATTCATGGTTGACTTTTTTTTTTTTTGGTTTACAGTTTTACAGACTGAACTGAGAAGTGTGTGTGTGTGTTTGAATTTATTCTACATATATTTATTGTTTGAAAACGTATGAGTTAATTAAGAGCTTTCTGTATAAGTTTCTCTTTTTGTGTGAGTGTGTGGTTTTGTTATGAATTATTCCTTTTAATCTCGATGAAGACACGTTGCACAGAAACACTGTTCCTGTGAGGAAAGAACCAATCACGGCAGTGGAAAGTTTACTTGTATCGTTGCATGAGATTTCGTACCTCATCTGGATGCCTAAAATCTGGTGCTTTGTTTTTTCTTTCTTTCTGGGCAGATGAGATATTTTTTTGTTGTTGGCATAAAACCCAGAGTGACACTTGTCTAACGGTTTCCTGCGTCCCGTTTGTCCCATTGTTCCGGCTCGCCTTCATGGTGACCGCCTACATGTTACAGATCCTCCTGCTGTCAAACCATCTCTTTGATTAAAGTTGTGAGAAATTGCAACAAATTAAACCAAAGCTGACAGAATAAAAGAAAAAAAACAAAACAAAAAAAAAAAGATTTCAAAGTGTGTCAACTCCCTTTTATTTGCCGTGAATGTTTGCAGTTTTTCCTCGCCGTTGCGTACTGTAACCTCCGTTGTGTTTCATGTGTCATACATGTTTGGAGCATCACATATATGTTGCTTTGTATTTATGCAATAGTTGCATTTGTGACTATGATGGTTTGTGAATTTAGGCCTGACTTCACTAAACAGAGTGTAATGCAAAGAGCAGGCAAAATATAAAAAAAGAAAATAATAAAAAAAGAAATAAATAAAGGAGAAACCTTTTTGAACGTCCAAACTGTTTCCTGTCTGGTGTTTGACCTTATGACCTTTCACAGGAAGTAAATAAAGCTTTATCGCTACTTCAGTTTTTATCATAACTACTAAACTGTTGATCCCTCAAGTGGGGGCAATAATTCATTCAGTGATTCTGTCTTTTTAAAAATCTGGTTTTTATGTTTTTGAAAGGTGTGGCTGCAGGATATTAAAGACCCACTTAAATGAAAATCATGTTTTTCGTGTTGTTAACATGTTCTTGTGGCATTTTCTGATAACAGAGGACGTAACTTGACGTATGAAATTGATTGGGCAGGCTTAAACAGAGATCTCTTAGCAACGGGGAAAGGGGCGGAGTTATCCTCCGCACCAACGGTTCTGTCCAAACAGAGGCAAATTGCTAATGAGCTAACTATTTCATTAAACAGCACAGGTTTTGTGATTTTGGGTCCAAATGTCATAGTCGTAATTTAATAACCAGTGAGAACGTTTTAAAATAGCTCAAATATGATTGGAGTGGGTCTTGAAAGCTAAAGCTCAGCGTAAAAGACAACCAAAAAAACAGTTTCTTCTAATCGTCAATCAGAACAGTAAGTTTTATTTTTTGTTTCAAGCTGCACTGTATGCTATATGTTCACCTTGTACGAGGAACAAATACAAATACACTAAAAACCGAACAATATGCTAGCAGCCATTTCTCTCTAAAGTCACGGTGCTGAGGGAGGATGGATGTGACTGCTGCGTGTCGACGGAGCCTCTGAGCGTCACAGCTGGCTCTCATTAGAGCGGGGAAACGAAGAAGAAACTATGAGAAGGAGGAGGGTGGACTCGGTCACGACAGACTACGGTAATATGACCATCTAATGAGGCAATACAAATCTATCGGGAGTGAAAACCTTTAACATCAAAAAATGTACATTGGATATATAAAAAAATACCACAATGGAGAAAGAGGTGAAAAGCAGTAATCCAGATGTTTTTCTTCTTTTCTGTTTCAAATCTGATGTTTTTCCTGAGTAAGAAACTTCCTGTTTCACTTTCATGCCTCACAAATAAGTTGCTGCCAGGTAAATTAGGTCCTTTGGATGCCAACAGGAAACAATCTGCTCATTAGGTTTCCTCATGGTAAATGTTGAATAGGAGTGTGTCTCTGTAGTTCTTTTTTTTGTTGTTGTTTTGGTTTTAAAGGTTCATTTCTACCTCACAATTCTTCTACTGCCCCGTATCGTGTCTTTACATTCTGGAGCCACAAGCCTAATTGAACAGAAAAGGTCTGAAGCTACTGTCGTCACCCGTTAGCACTCGGGTCTGCTAACTGTCAATCCATCCATTTTTACACACTGAAGAACAGAAAACACAGATATTCATCCATAACAGAAGTACAGAATACAGGATAAAAAGAAAAGAGTAAAAAAAAAAAGAAGAAAAATAACGAGACGTGTTTGTGCAGAAACGGATGAAACTGAAGGGAAAAAGTGGGTTCGTCCTTTAAAACCACGGAGGTTGGGTCATGTTTCCATCCTGCACTTGTCCTAGAACTTTCCTAATATATAAGATAATGATATAAACAAAGTGATCACATAGTTTAGTAAATAAAAACTAATAAGGAAGGGGGAGATATTTCAGTTCGCCTGCGCTCAAGTTGGACGGTCAGTCCCGTCGTCGTGTGGCAGCTCAGGTGTTCCACCATCCACTGTCCTCACTTGAGCTTAGTGGTTTCATACAAAAAAGAAGACGTGTGAAACGTTTGCCTGGCTGGCAGTTTGCTGGTAGGTCCAGATGGCTGAAGTCAAGCATATGGTTGGATGGGTTGACTTGGTCAAATCCTTAGTTTACACTGAGCCCCCGCTCGGCTACAGCAGCAGTCCTGCTACGGCTCGGTCATGTGCTCTCTCATGGGGTCGCCATGTTTGGAGGGGTGGTTTGGGGACGTGGCCTGTGATGGATGGGTGCCCAGGGGCAGGGTGTGGGCAATGGGCACTCCCCCGGGCACCAACCCCTCCATAGGTCCAGTGATCCCACCAGGGGCGATGCCCATCACACCAGGGGGGAATCTGGAAATGGACACGGAGGGTCAGTATGGACAAGGAGAACAAATTGAAGCAAATTCTGACACGTTGCATATTTCTACCTGGAATGGGATTTCAAACAAAGTAAAGAAAAAGCAGTGTACATTCACGTGAAAACAAACATCAGAGCTGCTGCACTCAGAGTTCAATTCATCCAGAATTACAGCAAGGCAGCAACAAATAAGGATGTTAAGGGTCCAGTCTGAGACTGGCAGGATGGTAAAGCTTCATTCACCTCAAATACAAAACATTTCTACAAATTCCTGTTTCTTTTTTGTATTTTAGTTATAAAACAAACCAATAATAAGCCCCTACATAGTGTCTCCCAAACATTTTGTTACAGAACACAAAAAGGGAAAAACAGGAAACTAAAACAGCTGATACATGTCACATGGTCTGTTTAGTGTCTTCATGTTATAAACTAAAAAAAATGTGATAAATACAGTGCAAAGTGTTTCTTTTGTAGATTTTGCTAATATTATTTAGTGAATTATTTAAGATGATCAGTCTCAAGGTAAGAAACCTTCTTAAATAAACGATAGAAGTAACTATATATGTCACATGAAAAAGTCACAAAACTGTAAAATTGTTGATTTTTTTTAAAGAAGAAAAAAAAACATGATTTTTTTTTGTCCAAATTTTTAGAATCTGTTTGCTCCCAACGTTAAGTCTCACAAAAAAGACAGAGTTAACATCTTGTTTTGTTGCATGAAACATTTCAGAAAGTCTTTGCATCACAGATTAAAATCTGCAACCCTTCAAGTGTCTGCTCTGGCCCACAGGGACACCAGTGTAGAGAACAATGAACCCATGTGGTCTACAGGGTCTACAGGATGTGCTGAGGGGATTAGATGGGTAGAGGGTTGAGGGATTTCACTTACAGAGAGAGGATGCAAGAAAAGGAGCTACAAAACTACTTGGAGTTCATTATGGGTGTTTGTCCATTTGCACCAGCGGTAGTCACGTTCATTTACCTGGTTGAGAATTAGGTATATAATTTGTCCTGCATTCCCCCCGTTGCTATGGCCTGTACCATGGTTTGGTTCACTCGGCTGTGTGAGAGAAGCAGTTCAGTCTGGTTGAGACAATATAGAGGCTGAGAAACGCAGAGGCTAAACTTAAACTCATTCGGGTCAATTCTATGAATAACCTCTCCAAAAAAGTAAACAAAAAAACACACACGAGGTATAAAGCTAACATTCACATAAAAACACTTAAAACTCCTCCTCCCCCATAGGATAAACCTCACTACTGCAGGTGTTGAGATGACCCACGAGTCCAAATAAATCTACCTGTAGGCAGCCCCGTTGATTTCTGGGTGAATTTGCGGCTGCTGCTGCTCTATCATTCCCCAAGGTGCCGTGGTTACAAAGAACTCTTTATTGACGCAGTTTCGCAGGCTGTCAGGAATACGACCTGCGTCAGAGGGAAGATTGAACTGCAGTGAGTGAAGAACATCGAAAAAGCAATGAGTGTGGGAAAGCTCTGAGAGGTTTCTGTACCGGTGATGGCTCTGCGGATTTCTGTGGCAGCCGCCTCTCTCATCTCCAGCGACGCCTGCTCGCTGTACCAGGCGGTGTGGGGGGTGCAGATCAAGTTGGGAGCATCTTTGAGGGGACCCTGGGAAAAACTGTTCACCAGAAGAAGAAAAAAAGATGGAGAACAGAATGTAAGTAAAAAGCACAATAACAAAGAAGCAGGTGTTGAGTTATGATGATTGTATTGATATAAAAAGATGAAAGCACCTAAAAGGCTCTGACTCATGGACATCCATCGCGGCGCCACGTATCCTGCCTTCTTTCAGGGCCTGAGCCAAAGCTTTTTCATCTACAAGGCCTCCCCGAGCAGTGTTGACCAGGAAAGCTCCTTGACGCATCTAAACACACAGAAAAAATGTACAGATACAACTTTTCTATCAATAACACAAACTAATTATAGCAAAAAAAGTTTGAGTAAAGGTAACATTTAAAAGACTTGTTTCAGTTAAGTCCCTCTGTCGACGCAGTACATAATCTGTCCTCCAGGTGGCAGCAGAGACCAACTTTAGACAAAGTGAACATCTAATAGCATTTACAATAATTTCATAAACATTTACTTACTATAACTAAATCAAAAAATGCAGATATGTCATGTTAGATAAAAATAGTTGTGAATAAGCAGATTTTAGGATAAAAGTGAACTGTGTATAAATGATCAGCAGTCTAATTGCACCTGAGACGTAAGATGACAGAAACATTTCCTGGCCCATGTGCTGACTTCTCTTGCATCTTGTAATAAACCTAGCTTGATACTCGAAATGTGCAAATGAACTTACTTGTTAGAGAATCTGACAAAATAAAGTCAGAGATTACAGAGCAGGGAAATTATTTATTTTTTAAAAAAAAAGCAGATTAATGCATTTGTTTATCTAGACCTTGAGATTCGTGTTAATTCAACTAAAATCTCTTTTGCCTGGCTTATACTCAGGGAAGAGCGTGCACACTTTGATCCTCCGCCCACACAGTTTGGCTGTGTTTGGGTCACACTGACCTAAAAGCTCTAAAAGAACAATGTTTTACATCCACCCCCATATATACCAAACAAACACCTGTGGCATTTTTCATACTGTATTCGTTCCAATATTCATTAAATGATTATTTAAACAGCCTGTAATCACATGCTGCAGCAGAGATAAACCAGTTACTGGACCGAACCCGTTCCACTTGTTCAAAGTGAGATTGGTTTTCACTGAGTGTCAAAACTTCTTTTTTTCTGTGCTAAAGTTGTTCCCACCTGTTTAATGGTGAAGTCGTTAATGAGGTGGTGGTTGTGTTCGTTCAGGTTGCAGTGCAGGGAGACGCAGTCGCTCTGGTAGAGCAAATCCTGCAGCGTGTAGACTCGCTGAACCCCGAGTGAGCGCTCCATGCCGTCCTGGAGGTAGGGGTCATAGAAGATCACGTTGAAGCCGAACGCCTTGGCCCTCATGGCCACCGCCTGACCTGTGCGTCCTAAAATGTGAAGGCAGAGAGAAAAATAAACATCATCTGTTCATCATTTCATGGTGATTACATTTTTTTTTTTCTCGCTAAAACAAATTAGTCTGGATGCAACCGCCACCCTCAAATCGAGATTCTCACCAAATCCAATGAGGCCGAGCGTCTCCCCTCGGATCCTGGCTGCCCCGGACGCCACCTCCCGAATCTGCTCCACGCTCTGGACCCGCGTGCCTTCCCGGAGAGCCTGGTAGAGCCAGGTGTTCCGTCGGTACAGGTTAAGAATGTGACAAAGCGTCGAGTCTGCCGTTTCCTCCACTGCTGCTGAAGGGATATTACACACCGCGATGCCTAGAGACAGAAACAATCAGCGAGAAGAAAGTTGAAATTAAATGACAACTCTAGAAATATAATTTGATTGTTTTTCCATCGTGCGTCTAATAAAATCCCACTGATTTGTTAAAAACACGGGGATCAGTAGAAGAAATTCATTCTAGTCTGATGAAATGTAATAGCGACAGTAATTAGGATTTCACACTAAATCCTGCTGAAAACCAAACATATGCCGAAGGGGCCAAATGGGAATGAGAAAAGGAGTTTTTGTATGAGTTGGAGCATCTGCTCTGAATGTGAAATCAGTTCCATTACCTCTCATGTATACAGATAATAAATAATTTCTTCCACATATGTTGTTTATGCTAAGTTAATATAGCTAACAGAGTTTGGTTTGGCCTTAATGAAAAGGTGGACTATTCTCCGTAATGCATCGCTTCAGTTTGGGCTGTTTGATTATTTATCTGCTCTCGTCTAGTTGGAATCATATAATTAGTCTTCTTATTCATTATTCTTGGCATATGATCACCATCTGCTTCTGAGCGACCTTACTGTGTGCATCAATAATCCGGTTTTGTCTGCACCAGCCTCACCGAGGTCTCCGGCGGCCTTGATGTCGATGTTATCATAGCCGCTGCCGATGCGTATGATGATGCGCAGCGCCTTGAACTTCTCCAGGTCTTCTCTGGTCAGGGTGATTGTGTGGTACATCATGGCACCAACGGCTTCATTCAGCACCTGAGGGACATCAGAGGGCGTCACCATCAACTCTACAGCTATTAGCTATTCAGCAGCATGTTTTGTATCATCAGCTCTTTGCAGTCACTATGAATAACTCTGCTTTCAACACCTCCCAGTTTCCAGGACCAAAGTTTATGTTCACGATCCTTCTTCTTAATGCAAATGGATTGTTTATGGGTGCTCTTAAATATGAATGGTTGTCTGTGCGTTTACAGTATAATGAGTGCCTGCAAAAGCTGGTTTTTGTCACAATCCATTAACTCTGACTGTGTGCAAACAAGGTTAGGATGGATGCAGGCCGGACAATAAAGTCGACTGACAGCTGCTGAGCAGCACGGAGAGAATAAACAAGTAGCTGCTGTGAGGCGAGGCCGTTAAATAACCGGTTTGAATTCACAACCCACTAACAGAATTAACCTACCTGAGCCAGATTAGCATGACCGTGAATTTCCACACAACGTTTTTATTAGAGATATTGACGAGAGGAGTTGGATGCTAAACTCAAGGTTAAAGCGCTCCTCGTGCATTAATGTCATTACATGAGCGCAGCAGGCCGGGGGGGTGGGGGCTGTGCAGGCTTGGCCATTGATGCAGCTGAAAAGCAGATTTCATAAGCAGATTGTTGCACTCTTAAACAGCAGGAATATAAACCAAAAGCAAATTTAGGTGAAGTGGAAAATCTGATCAAACAGAGTTCAAATTTGTCTTTTAAAACTGTAACTGTGGCCCAGATTGTTTTCTGTAGTGGCTTCTTACATTGTTTGTAAAATGATTTATTGCAGGAAACATAAAGCCCTGAAGTTTTCAAAAGGAATATGCTCAAATTAAACACACAGTTAGCTTAGCGTGAGCCTGCACAGCTGTGTCTGTGTGCTTTCAGTGTTAATGACAAGCTAACCAAAGCTAATTATTTCTTTGCTCGGGCTCAGAAACGCAGCATGTTAATTAGTGAGCATCCAGGGCTTTTCTATTAGCTTTAAACTGAGCCAGACTTTGTTTCATGATGCTGCGTTAATCACCTGCTGGCGACAGAGTCATTACAGACAAGAGAGCAGAGGCCTTTCTATCCAGGTTATACACAACTGCTGAGAGTTTGGGGCTTTTTTAGCCTTCTGTTCTTCAGTTTTAATTTATTCTGTCTTAAAGTGCTATGAACATTGGAGCCAAGATGACCAGTTTGTGAGCCTAGATTTGAAAAAGAAGTAGAAGAAATGTCTGTTATCATCATTTTCTACACGTACTGTATAATTTTCTCGACTCTTAAGATTTCAAGACTAATCAACATGCAGAGCAGACTTAAAGAGCACTCTTGTCACTCCTGCTTTAGTGAAATATGCAGTTGTTACTATCAGATGACACACCAATGATTTTTTCCCCCTTTTTCTTGTCTCAATTTAAACAACTTTTCAATGGAAAAAACAAAAAACAGTAACATGCTAATGCTAGGAAACATCTTCAAGCATAAATAGAGATGATAACACTGACACCTCCAGTTTTTGATATATAGAGTAATAAAATGTTCATGAATTATTAATAATTCAGATCTGTTTTGTTGCTTAGCTACATGTGATGGAGGTGTAGCTCCAGAAATGAAGCAGATGAACATTTTTGACTTAGTGTTGAGTAACAGAGCCAGAGTTCATCGTCTCGATCAAACTGAATCAGTAAAATCAGCAGCTGGTTAATGCTCAATAAGAAGCAACATTCCGAAGCCATTTTTAAACACAGCTGTGAGTTTTGTTGATCTTTACCGAGCAGCATCTCTTTCAAGTTTTCCCCATCTGCGTGGATGTAAAATAACTATTGAATTAAACTCAAAAAGACTGTAAAAATAAAACAAAATTACTCACAGAAATGCAACACTTGGTTTCTTTTCTGAAATTCAAAGAGTCGCGTTTCCCTTTCCAAGGATGGTACAAGGTTGCCCAACAGATCACGAGTGCTCTTGTGTATAATTGTGAATAATTGTCTTTTTTAAATGCCTGATGTAAAATGATCCCACGGTACACACTGGAGGAGATTTAGGACGACATTTGCATAATAATACGATTTTTTAGAATAAAAAAGAATAAAAACACAAATTTAGATGAAGAAAAACCAAAGTAAAAATATATTTGAAGAAAAAAAAGAGTCGGAAACATGAAGCAAATGTATTTGACCTATTAAAATTTGTAACGTTCACTTTAATTGCTTTTTTAATGTCATTTTATTTGTATTAGTTGTGTTAATTTATCTATTGCGTCATTTTGAAATTAATTGGACATTTTTTAATTTTGTTTCTGCGGTTAGTTGCCGTCTCACAATCTGCACAATCCTTCCCATCATCCGGTAATTTCCAGGTAGCTGTGCAAAAGGACACCTAACTGTGACTCAGTTTATTCACCAGTAGCTTATTGGTGATGTGCTTGTGAGTGATGTGGAGTCTTTGTGCATATGTGTGGCCCCCTCTGCACCCTCTGTTGTGTAGTCCATGTTGTGGGATTGCAGCCAACATCTACTCTTCCAGATGGGCCCTCCGTTTGTGGGTATTATTCACACTGACAACATTTTACTGAACGGAGATCACACAACAGAGTGTTATGGATTAAAAAAAAAAAAAGGCAAGAAAAAAATGACCAAAAATCCACTTTTTGATTTGGATTTCTTCTGTTTGAAACATATTTGTATAACGGAGAAATTATGAGCTGCAAATTAACCGCTGAGAAGATTTTCTGGAGAATTGCACAACATGGAATTTTCTTCTAAAACTAAAACAGCATTAAGTGGCTGGCTTTCTTTTTATTTCCAAGCGTGTGAAACCACAAACCCTTCAATTTGGATTGTAAAATCGCTGCTCGCTGGCTCCAGTGCAGAGACAGTAAAACAAGACAAACGTTTCACCCACTCTGGCTGGGAACAATTATGCTGCATTTCTATTACCAGCCTCCTCCTCCTCCTCTCCCGACTCCTCTGTATTGAACAAAGCTGCACTTCAGCTCACAGTGGGATTAGCGTCAGTGATGAAACCATTATAACTGTACTGGGAGAGCGGGACGATCCAGTGGGCTGAAATATCATTAAAACATTACAAAGGAGGAGGCTTAGAAGGAGAACAGAGAAGATTCTTCTGCACTGAGCAGAAAGCAAATAAATGGAGAAGCACAATTTAACATAGAGGCAAGTTTCTACAGAAACAACCACAGTCACAGTGAGCAGCACAGTCTGATGACCTTCCACAGCACTACTTGTTCATAAACTGTTTTTATCCTGACGTGTAACATCTCAAAACTGAAAGGGTGTGTAAACACATGAATAAAAGCTCCTCTTATGAGCTGATTAATAAAGAAACCATTTTTAGTCTTTTTTTAGCATTAGTATTTAGAGTTTAGAAGGAGATAACCAGTCCAGGGAAATTTCACTAACTGTCCAACAAATAAGACTCAGTTCTAAAACAGTTGAGACATTGAGTAAAATGTTGATAAAAAAAATCTCAGAAAATCATATCTTATTCACATTAGAACATTATAAAACAATATATCAAGTGTTGAAACTGAGATATTTAACAATTCCTTAGAAAATATTAGCTCATTTTGAATTTGATGGCAGCAACACATCACAAAAAGTTGGAATGGTGGCAAAAGTTTCAAAGTAATCACCATGATTCAAAACTAATTGGAGGAACATTTGACGACTAACTAGGTTAATTGGTCACAGCTCAGCAAAATGAGTGAGTATAAAAGAAGCATCTCAGAGAGGCAGAGCCTCTCAGACATAAAGATGGGCAGAAGTTCACCAATCTGCATTAAACTGCATCATAAAACTGTGAAACAAAGTCATAAAAAATTGCAAAGACTTTGAAGGTTCCACCATAGATAGTGAATAATGTCATCAAGAGATTCAGAGAATCAGGAGGGATCACTATGTAAGGGATGAGGTCAGAGGTCAAAACTGGACTCTATATTTGTGGTGCTGATGCTGCACAACGTTAAAACCAGGTCTGATTCTCTACTGGACGTCGCTGCATAGGCTCAAAACACCTTTAGATGTCACTGTCTGTTAGCACAGTTCACTGTGTCATCCACAAACAATCAGTTAAAAATGGATCATGGAAAGAAGAACCCAAATGTAAACATGATCCAGAAATGCAGCATCTTCTCTGGTCTAAAGCCCATTTCAAATGGTTTGAGCTGAAGTGTAAAACTGTTCCAGGGTCCGTTTTGATCCAAATTGGAAACTGATAAATTGCTGATAAAAATGTGCCGGAAAAAATGTCAGCCTCGGAATGGAAGTGACGACGCATCAAGTCAAATTCCTTGTATTTTGCAAATTATACTTGGCAGTGAAGCTGGATTCTAAAGCTGCATCTCTGATGGTATGGAATTCCATTAGTGCATTAGTGAAGCATCTTAAAACTCCAGCAAGTGGTCTCCTCACTGCCCAGATGTTTACAGACAGATGTGTAAAGAAAGGCCACTACATAATGGTACACATTAAACTTTTGTAAGATGTTGCTGCTATCAAATTTAAAATGAGCTACTATTTCTTTCTGTAAATTATCTTAGTTTCAACATCTAATATGTTGTTTATGTTCTATCAAGTTTATGAGCTTTGAAAATCATTGTATTCTGTTTTTATTTACATTTTACACAACATCCCAACTATTTTGGAATTGAGGTTGTTAATTAATGAGGACTGATTACCAATTTCTTCCTTGAAGAATCATCAGTGCTGCATTCGCCACAAACAAAAAGATCAGATATCCGATTTGATACCTTTTCGTGTATCTCCTGTGTGGACTGTGCATCACAGAAAGCCACGGTGGCCAGATCTTTGAGGATGGGCATCTCCACGGTGCAGTCGCGCCCGTCCAGCAGCGCCACCAGGGGGCGTGGGTGCATGGGCCCATTCATAATCTGGGGCCGAATACCTGCAGAGAGAAAGAGAGCAAAGAAGCAGTCAATTATTTATATGTGGCACACACAGTCAAGTGAGCTGCAGAAGAAGCTCAAAAATGTAGGAACAGCATCCCCAGAGTGGAAGTGTTTACACAAACTGTACACACACACACCTGATCGATACCTCCTGAACTCGAGTGTTGCTTTTCTTACTTTAAACCACTGTCATAATCTCCTTTACCTGACAACATGGGTCGATATCCACCCCCTCCCCACTCTCACACACACACACACCAGTGATATGACCACCCTCTTGACTCACTGTTATCCTCACTGTTACCAGGCAACAGGTCCTTTCACCCCATGAGGTCATCACCTCCATTATCCTATCACTGTACAGGAGCCAGCAGGCCTTTGCTGTGTGCGTCCCTGAGTTTGTGAGAGCAGCATGTACATTTTTCACACATTCATTCTAAGGCAAGAAAAAAATATAAGGATTTAAAGTCATTTCAATAAAACTCTGGTAAAGGGGTTTAGGGAATTTCTGTTCAGATACAGTAGCTTATTAGGGACAAATGTAGAAGGAAAATGTTAGAGTTAGAATCTGTCATCGGATGCAGAAGAAACCAGTTTACTTTTAAAGAAAAGATCCTGGCAGTGTGGATTTAACAACAAATAGGGGAAAGAAAAAGAATACGGGACGAGTATGTCTGTGTGTAAAGGGGTCCAACCACATCCACTCTCTGGCTCCCTGCTGCCTGTTGTCATGGTGATTAGAGGATTTGGGCAGGATTATGAAATATTTTATTTAGTGGCATCTGTGCTGCTGGAGAGGACGTCCAAGCCTGCTCGCTCCGTGAATGTGTCTCTCCAGCTCCTCTAGTTTAGGGAAGCGAGGAAACTGATCATGACCTCCACAATTGCAACACGCTGACATGTGACATACGTCTAGATCTGACACACGCAATGTGAAAACATTAAAGAGAGGTGGTGGGATCTGCACAGGTTTATCTTCTGGATTGTTTTAAAACAGTCCACATGCACGACGTCCACAAGTTAGAACAGAAAAAAAAAAGGAGCTTCGCAACATTACATGAATATCAGTGCTCGGCCAACCACCTACATTATTCTAGAATTCATTCATGTATTCATTGATTCTGTCTCTGCTTTTATCTACAACACAGGAAGGTAAATCAATCCATTATAATGAAACAACATGCAGGAAAATAATTCACCACCTGGCAACTAAAGATGAAAAAAAAAAATCCCAAAACCAGTAGGACAAGGCGAACGGGTGGTGGATGAAATGAACACGGTCTGATGATGGCTGAATAAAACTGGAGAACATTTGCTTCAATTAGTCTTTATTATAACAAATTGGCTGCCTGCTTGTTAGATGGATTGCAACACGCCACTGATGATAGGTGGCACTTAAAGGGAGCCGCTGGCTAATTCTTCACATCAGTTTTCCAACCTCGAGGAGTAAAATTCAGCCTGAGAAAACAGCTGCATCGAGTCCTCGGAGACTCAAGATAAAGTCAGAAATCTGGGACACAAATGGGATGAGTGAAGTGGGCAGTTGGCAGCCAGGCAAAGTTTAAAGAGACAAGCTGCAGAGCTGCATGATGGGAAAAGATCCGTTTTTTTGTTTTACTTTGTCATTCCTTCTTAATCCATCTCTGTTGAGACACTGACATGGAGAAGGTGCAAAAATCTGTTGTAATTCTTTAATTTGAATTTGATCACATCAAAATCCAACACTTTCTTTAAACTTGTTTTACTGGTTTGTTTAGATTTTATAAGAAATAAGCAAACAAGCTGGTTTCTCATTTCTTCTGCATGTCTGTGTGAATGAGGATATACTGTTAGTAAATGTGCAGAATCTCTGCCTTTTTCCAGTTTACAGATGTTTGCATGAGTCTATAATTAAAATTAAAAGCAAATTCCAAATGTGTAATGAGATTAGTGAACTGGTTTGAATGTATGTAAAAATGTCGAAGTAAAAAGAGGATTTTTCTGCCCGAGGCGTTCGCCTTCTGTTCCGCTCAGCTGGTGGTTTTTAATCAGCAGGGATTCAGTTTGTTTGCAGTTTTTTATGCACTAGGTTTACTCAGGAACAACACAAACAACAACAAAAAAAGAAAAACCAAATCGCCCTGTAGCAAACTCAGGTGTTTCAGCTGCAGCAAATATTAAGAGTTATGCAAACAGTTTGCTTTTCCACGTACACGGTTCTGCTAAATTTAGGTACCAATCCATTACTGACAGCCAGGTTGTTTTCTGTTCAGCACACTTCTTTATTTTTTCATTAATTTTTTTGGATTTAGTGAATGCTGCACTGATCCCTGTTCAGATCGCTTCGAGAGCTCAATATTCTGCTCCAAACAGGCCTGCTTTGGGTCAAAACACAAGAAACTTTGTGTTTACAACAAAAACTGCACCAGGGACCTTTTTTCTTTACCACTGGGTTTTATTTTCCCTGACCATGATCTTACAGGCCTTCTAACTTCCCACAGTGTCTGTGGCAAATCTTAGTAATTAGAATATTTTTAAAAATCAACAAAAGTAAATTAAATAAAATAACAATTCGTAAAAGCTACTTTTAAAATATATGGAGGGAAAAATCTCAAACTATGCTAAAAGCATCATTTTAAACTTGTGTTTGGGTTTGATGTGTGTTCACCAGGCAGCTGTAATGAGAATACACCAAACACACCTGTGGCTCTGCATCTCCACGCTTCACCATCACACCCCAGTCTGTACTCCTTATCAGACTGGAAAATACCTCCATCATGTGACGGTCACAGAGTCAAACAGTTCAGAATGTCTGCACGAGTAAACATGAAACAGGCAGCAGATGAAGTGATGCTCACTGAAGGAAGCAGGTCAAAATGGTGGTGATTAATAACTTCCTGGTGGCTAATTGCCTGATTTCAGTCTAATTAGGCAGAACGTGACTCTGAGTTTAACACATGAAGATCCTGCTGATAATGAACACTTAACAAGGCCGTTAATGAAAGTACTAATGACTCTTATAAGTGACTAGAAGGTGCTCACTAGTGATAGACAGAAAACTAAATCTGAATTCCGATAATTCGGCCAAATTAAAAGCAAAAAAAAAAAAAACATTTTAAAAAAGTTAATTGTGCTATTCATGTCAAATATTCTCCAACTGAGTCACTCAGAGACATTAAAATTAGTTGGTTCTGCTCTTTTTAATAGATTATCAGCTGATAAATTAGGGAAATTATTGGTCAGTTGTGAAATCTGCTACAGTCAATCTGATCATTATTTTGAGATTGTAAATAAAATAAATAGGTCAATATTCCCTCATTACTCCTTTAATTCAGACATGTTCCACTCATCCATTTTGTAAACCCGTTGCTCCTATTCAGGATTGTGGGGTGGGATCTCCACCAACTGTTGGGCAAGGGGGGGGGGGGGGGG
>SSNP01000023.1:3368483-3390545 GCA_006937955.1 Pachypanchax playfairii
GGGGGGGGGGGGGGGGGGGGGGGGTGTTACACACTGGACCAGTCATCAGTCCATCACCAGGTGTTCTGGATATTTACTGAGTCCAAAAAAAAAGAATAAAAAGGAATATTACCCCAGAAACTGGCCTTCCCCTCTCTTATTCCCTGCCCTGATGGGATTAGCATCAAGGCAGCAGCACCCAGAACTTGACCTCAGCAAAAAAAAACACAGAGCTCTCCCTGTCCAAACATAAAGATCCACCCAATCCCAGGTTCCCCCTCCAGCAGAAAGGGAAAAAAAGCCCCACAGAGCCATTATTCAAGTGCCTATTAACTGTTACATAAACCTCTCTGAGCAGAAGAAACAACACGATTAAAGATGTTGGGCTGGAAGATATTTCAACTTTTAGTTTGGGGGCTAAAAAAAATGCCAAATGCTAAGGTATTTATCAAAGCACAACAGCAAGCATTGTTTGTAAGACTGAAAAGAAACAGCTAAGCCAAAGGACGGAGTGAGTAAATCTAAACCGTGTTTAGTGTGACAGCAGATTGTCTCGTTCAGAGGAGGTCGAGCCTTGTTTCTACCCTCCAGGGAAACTCTGATGGACTAAAGTTGACATCATCCTGGGCCAACACTAATCACAAACTGGAGGATTTTTCAGGAAGTATGAAAACTTTTGGCAGTGCTGGCAAGAGTGTTCGCTCGACCACAAATGGATTACAGATGTCCCGAAATAAAAAAAAAGGCTTTTTGGATTCTGACAACAGAAATAAAGACGTTTTAAACTCAAGAATGAAAGAAAAGGAGATGTTAAGAAATGCATCACTCCTTTGTGAATTTGATTCAGTGTCTAATTCTCTCATTTTGGATCGTCTGATCTGAGCTCAGATAGCTCTGCTGCCAGACGCCGAGTTACAGCTTTAACAAAGATAGAAATTACTTCCTGAACGAACCGCAAAAACAAAAAAAATGTAAATGAAAATTAAGAAAATAAAGCTGCATAAAATATCCTGTTTCCTCCTTTTGGGTTTGCAAACTAGTCTTTAAGCTCACATTCATCAACATGAAACTATGTCAGTAATTTTATTCTGTTGAGTTTTTCTTTTTTTTCAGACAAATCAAACCATCTGGTTTTGTGGTTTCGCAGATCTTCAACACAACTCAGTTGAAGACAGTTTTATTCAGAGTTTAATGTTCTCCCCTTAGATTTATTCATGTCTAGTTTTTTTGTTTTGTTTTCTTGAGGATGTCACACTTTGAAATGTAAATTTTCCACTCTGGGATCATCTCAACTTACCTGAACTATTGTGATTTGCACAATATTTTCACTGCGCTCTGGCCGTCTCAAATCTCTCCGGCTTTCTGTGTTTATTCTCTACCGCGTCACACACTTGGACCTTCTCTTACGTCAGTGTCAAATGACACTAAATTACGAGTGACTGCTTTTTTCAAAGAATCTATTTTCCATCTCTTGTCCTAACGATAGACTCAAAGGGGAATAAAATTGCTCGTATCATTGCGACACGTCCCAGCGGTCTCTGTATCAGTGGAACCAAAAGAACAACAAAAACTGCAAAAACAAAAGGAAGTGAGGAAGATTTTCCACGGCATGATGATGTCACCACACAGAGGTGGTGTCTGAGCTCACAGTGAGTTCACCCCCACCCCCCCAACCCAAAAAACAGAGTAAAAAACTTTGACACGGAACCAAAACAGTCTCAGTGGGCTCAGGACCAACAGCTGGTTCTGGTTACCTAGCAACTCCCATGCTAGTGGTGGGTGGTGGGGTTGGAGTTGGGGTAGTCTCAAAGTGAGATGAAGGGGGGGAGGGTGGGGTGCTAAAAATCCAGTGGATTTTCCTTGTGGGGAAGTGTAACAAAAAGTAAGGTAATAGTTAGACTCTTGTGACATCATATCCTGCTTCCCCCCTCCCAAACCTCCCGCCCCTCCACAGTGGATTAGAACTACCACCATTGATGTTTCTCTCTGGTGCATTTTGGAGAAAAACTACCAGGAACCTGAATACAACTCAGTCAAGTTTCACACAACCGCAGTCAATAATCATGATCGGTGGAGTCTCAGATCTCGTTAAAAGAAATCTTAAAAGCAGCGGACATCCCTCGATGCCACTTCTACTCCACTTCTTTTCATCTTTCCCACTCTAATAGCTTGTCATCGTTTAACATTTAAGCAGTGTAAAACATCACGCTCGCTAACACGTTAGAAGACGTCCGGGCGCCTGTATTCTCCAGAGAGTCTGCGCTCTTGTATGTGTTTATGATCCCTGGCGTTGGTAGAAAAAGAGGGGAGGAGCCATCTTTTCTTTGGCAGATTTGCCTCCTGCTGGCCTCCGTCAGACCCTTTTAGTGCCCAGCTAAATTGCCGCCTGTCTCCTGTTCCACTATGTGGACACACAAAGACATTGTTTGTCCTTCTCGTCTGCTTATCCCCCCCCCCCCCCCCCCCCCCCCCCCCCCCCCCAAGTCTTTTCCAAAGTTATCACCACCTAAATGCTCAGCCAGAGGGGTGACGGAGGGAGGAGGCAGAAAGAGAGAAGTGCATGTAAAAGTGTAGAAGATAAAAATAAAAGGAAGGAGCAAAACATACGCTAACACAACAAGATCACAGATGGTGTCACTGTGAGCTGACAGCAAAGTAAAGTGAGAACAAAAAAAGTGTGTGTATATTTAGGGGGGGGGGGTGTCCATCCTCCTTAAAAGCTCTTCAGCAGCAAGGCAAGGGTCCAAGACAAAGGCAGCTGTCGGTGCTGATGAACAGCAGACGGTTAACGTCAGCTGTTCTCTACATGCACTCACATGTGTGTCCGTGTCACAGACGTGCACAACAAGTCATGGAGGGACACACTTCCCACATCCGTTACTTCTCCAAAGACACACAACATCAAATCAACCTGGAGAATGTTTAGATCTGATATTTGGATCATTTGGATTTTTTTCACTAAAGCTCGTATTTACTGCAACACAAACACTTTTAAAACATGAAATGTAAAAAAAAAAATAATAAAAAAAAAACTCTGGAAAATAGAAATATTTCACACAATGAGTGTGACTGCGAACATTAACACATCATTAACCCTCACACAGGAAGAGTCACTCATACTACCCAATCATCAGTGACCTCTGACCTAACAAACGACAGCCCACGATGCCGAGCAACGCTCTGCGGCTGTAGAACTGGTAAGCTATAGCCACACTTGCATTTGGTGCACACACACATACACAAACAAACACACACACACACTCACATACATGCACACACATTCTCTGTTTTCATGATACACTTCATTTAGAAAACATAAGACACTCATTAGTCTTAAATCCACCTCCCGTGCACACACACACTCTCACCACAGATTTTTATGTGCACACACACACACGAGCATGCATGATGTGAAACATGCCGCTTGCCTGCAAAATTCTGTCTCCACATTCTTCAAATCAGGTGACACACATGGCAGAGGAAACGTAGAGGTCAGGGACAGGAAGAAACAAACAGAAAAAAAACAGAATTGGGCGTATTTGCACGCAGTATGCCCCGGGGTTATCCTCCCCTCCTCCAGCCCCCCCTCCCCTCCTTCTTGTCCTCCTTAGCTCTTCTTCTCTCGCTCCCCCGCTGCTTGTTTCCAAATCTGTTCTCCTTCGTTACCTCATCCCCAGAAGTTCCATTTCACAGAGGACTGGTACTCTTCAGGGAAAGAAAAATGGATGGTGGCACAAGAGGGTGAAGAGGGGGACAGGAGAGCAACGATGGTCACTACTCACCCCCCTCCTCCCGACTGTGCAGCTAAATCAAAACCCTTCAACTCCTTTAATCTCCAGAGAGGAGAAGAAAAATAAAAGGCTTTTTTCTCCCCCCCCCACTCCAGCGCCGGAGTGCGATCCGCACTTGTCTGCGCTCTCCTCTTTTCGCCTCTTCAGCTGGATCACTTGTATCGTTTCCTTCTCAGCCTCCTCTTTTTCGCACAGCTCCGTCTCCCTCTTCTCTCCCTTCACAGCAGGTTTGGGCTATTCATTCAGACGTCAGACTCACTCCGTCAGCCCTTTGTTAGAAGTCACAGAGAGATGGAGGGAGGGAGAGGAAGGGGTGGCGAGAGAAAAAATGAAAAGGAAAAAAAAAGGAGCGGGGGGGGTAAGCGACAGAGAAAACAATCCGGTGCCACAGCTATGCGGAGGAAAAGGAGAAAAGGGAGTGAAAGGTGCAGCGCTCTTGGCACACGAGAGACTCTTTCTTCCAATCTCTCCAACCTCTTCTTTTCACATGAAATACTTTCCTCCCCCCCATCAGCCCTCCCTCCTCCCCTGCTTTTCTGTTTTGTTATTTCTGATCTGGGCTTCACTGTCCTTTAGAAGTGCCAGCCCCTTCCTCTCCTTCCTCCCCTTCCTCCTTCAAACTCTTCCACGATTTGACATTCTTAATTTTTTTTCCTCTTCCCGGGTTCAACAGACCAACTTTAAAAAACTTTGAGCAAAGGCGTCACTGATTTACTAAAAGTCCCTTTAAAAAAAAACTATTTGGGATTCCTGTTAACAGATCATGTGGTTGAAATCAGGATTTGTTTTGAAGATCAAATCCTGCAGCCTTAACCCTCAGGATGCATTCAGACACTTTATTTGTTTCTCACTTAATCATCATCAAAACCACTGATGTCAAAAATATGCGTGTGACTTAAAAGAAGCAGTTAAAACCGGAAACTTTAGAAGATAAATGCAAAAACTAAACTTTACATCTTAATGCACAAGAGGAAGTTTGGTCAGAGTGAACATGCACTTCTTATCTGTTTTGGGAGAAATAATATTTTCCTCCTCTGAGAAACACAATGTGCTTTAACAGATTCTAAACAGCTGATTGTGCAAACTGTCACCCTCCTCCTTGTTCTTTGACTCAGACCTGATAGAAAAGAGACGTGAAACCTCAACAGGTGTGTTATTGAAGTGTGTGTGTGTGTTTGTGGTGAGAATAGTAGCTGTGTATTACACTCTTCTTTCATCCTGCACATTTGGACAACTGGTGAGTCCACAGACAGCTGTGAGACGGTAAGTTGCGAGGAAACATCCTCAAACCCAAATCAGAGATCCATCTTGTTTGTTCAGCGATGTATCTAAAATACATTGTTCCAATGAAACACTGAAAACAAATACAGTGGTCTGTGCGAGACCCAAAAACACTTGGAAACACAATCCAATTTGCAGCCCCCCCCACCCCACATCATCCTGAACATGTCTGACACGCCTGCTGGGAAACGCATAATATTTTCCTTTGGTGCAAATGAGATTCATCTGCACCTCTAAACATATCTCCCCTTTGCCTTTGTTAGAACACGGCTGAGAAAAGAGTCTCACTCACACACACGCACACACACACGAACAGGGTCAGCTCCGAGTCCTCAGGTTTAACACCCGTGAAGATTTCATTTTCTTTAAATAAATAATTCAGAGTGTCTCTGCTGATCACTGAAGATGAGACAAGAAAAGAAAAGAGGGAAGACGAAAGGAGGAAGTTCTACAGAAGACAAGAATATGATGAAAACCATCAGACAGAAGCAGATCTTCAGCTTCAGGAATTCCTATATATGATCTTTTCTGTAAACGGCAGAGGTCAGAGCATCTACTGGTTGTTAATGCTTCCTTTGCTTCTGCTGCCAAATGATACATGGAAATTATTTAAAATTTTTCTTAAAAAAAACCAACCTTAAAGCTAAATAACCCTGGGTAGGATTTTATCTGTGCGCTAACACGTGTGCAGCCGAGCAGAAACCCGACAGATTCTGTACTTTACTAAAAATCTGAAGACGACTCCTTGAGCTTTGCTAAATGATGCATTGGCAGTATTTCTTCAAACAAACATAATATGAAAAACTGAAACTAAAAATTGACATCAAGGCCACGGGAACAAAACTAGCTTCATTTATTCTGATGTTCATGTGCTATTTGCACATAAAAACAAATAGTAAGTTCAAATATCAGTGAAATAAAAGTGTGAGATCACATCTGCTTCACATCTGCCTTATAAACACCTGTTCATTCATTTTAACTGTTTCCATGTTATTCTCATGACCCCTGTGTTCTAATTTCTCCAATTTTTAAAACCCAGGGTGGGGGCTGATACAAAATGGAATTCATCACTTATTGATCATCCCCTGATTTATTTACCCAAATTAGTTCTGATGTTTTTAAAAAGTCAAAAATTCCTTTTCTTAGTAGATCTCTGACTCACTGCAGCCTTTAAAGCAGTCAATTTTCAGCATGATCTGAAGTCACATCTGCATTTCTGCTGCTCAGATTTCTTGACCGTTTTGCTGTTTTTTCTCTTAACTACAAATTGCTCATTTTCCATATTATTCTTTTTTTCCCTGCAGACAAGCACTTTAAACCACAACCACAGTCATGACCGAATGTGCTGAGCTACGGATATGGATTTTTCGGAAACGCGGGTCTCCCATTATCTTGTCTTACTTATTTTTCCTTAAAACGGGAGAGCTGAAGAGAACGTTGGATCTCAGGAACCCAAGAACAGATACTGATAATCCCATGAAGATCCTAATTTGCAAACAGTAAACAGTAACTTCCAGTTTCTTGATTAGTGTCCCGTTTACAGCTGCTGTGAAAGTCTGCGGTCTCCATGCGTTGGACAGACCCGTCACGCAGAAAATATTTCTAGAAGGAATGAAACATTTTGATTAAGCAGGCAAAAATACAGTTAAAAATGAAATAATGTCGAACCCAAATACAATCAAATACATTTAGGAACAAATAATAAAAAGTCAATCAGCTTTTTGCTGTTAAAAACAGTTTAATAGCTCAAGGTCATTAAAATATCTATTATCCCTGTCTAATATCTAAAATCCCTGTCTGCAAAGTGCAGAGTGACCACCAGCATAACAATAACAACCTTTCACTGTCAGTCCAGATTAGGGTCAGGTTCTGACCCTTAGTGTGCTGTAGACGTGAGACTCGACAGCTAACCTTGTTTCCATGGAGACTTTAAAGTTGGCTGACAGCTGTCAGGACCCTATTTCCCCTCCCTGTCACACAGCCAGCCAGCATTAACTTTCAGTTGCACGTCTACTCATCTCTCCACCCCCTCTTTCCTCTAGCCTTCATTTATAGCAACAACTGCCAGCAGCTCTACATCGGACCCTGCCAAAAAAACATTAACCTGCTATCTCCAGACCCAATATGCTACAACTGTCTCTTTATCTTCGGCCAAAGGATGGAAAAAAAATGCAGCTTGAGTGTCACGCAGAGCAGAAGTGATGACAGCTGACTGCAGGTTATCCCATAAACTGGAGCAAAGACCCTCAGCAGGACAAGTTGTAAAACTGAAGCAGGAGCAGCACAAAACATAGTTTCACCTTTGACATTTAGATGTGCAATAGATGATTTATTTTATATGGTTAAATTAACTCTGCATAGTTGCATCACAAGGTCAAGCTCTAAAATCTGATTTGCATTATTCAATAAGTTTTTAGTGTCCTGTGAAACACAGAACATTTATCATCAACTTTATTTAAAAACCATTTGTCTGGTTAGTGGGAGACTTGTTTTTTTCACACTTGCACTGGAAGTTTTAGGCCACTTGAGACTGAGACGTGAAGCAGCTGCCTCACTTTTCACGTCACATCCTGCAAACCTCCCCTGCTATATTTGGACAAGATGCTAAAAAAGGGTAAAATTCCTGCTGTGAGCATCAAAATAACCTCAAATCTAATGAATCAAAGTAAAATGTCATTAATTAATGTCCTTGTCCATGCTGCTGCACTCCCTGAAGAAATCCTTCCTGAGAGAATTAATATTTTATTATGATATATATTGCAGAAAAGCAGATTATTGCACTGTTGTCGCCATTCTCATGCAGCTCGGTCCCATAGGGCTATATTATGTTAAATGGGGGGAGGGGAGGTCTAGTGGTCAAGGGTATTAGATAGAGCATCATATACTGAGATGGGTGGGAGCAGGCCATCTGTGTTTACACATGAACTATTAATTCAAAGGGGACTATTGTATGGTGAATGCAAAGCAATATTGTACCTGATGATTTCCATCAGATTGTCAGAACATCAGAGAATGATAAAATATAGAAAAATATTAAATGTATTACTGATTTTGCTCTACGAGTTTTTAAAATCCAAAATACATTTAAATATTAAAAAAAAAAAACATCCACGTGATGCAAAATGAGATATGGCTAAGTAAAACTTCTAAGTACAAATCAACAGTCTACCAGGTATTTTGCAAAATAAATAAAGAAAAAAATTTAAACAATGGACAGATGCCTTAACCAGAAGCAAATCAGCGTCCAATAACCATCAAAACCCATGTTGCCTAGCAACATACAATTTAGGAATAAGCTTACAGAGCAGCTTTGTGGACGTGTCCATTAAGAGATGGAATTACCAAAGCAACAAATGTCAGCCACATGCAAATAAGGTCTGCTCAGCTAACTGCGTGTGTGCTAACATTGTGATGTATGAGAGAGACTCAAACAAATATGTTTTCACCGCACGAGTACACGAGAGCCAAGAACAGAAGTCTGTTTTGACAGCAGAGCAATAGGGGATTTTTTTAAAACCCTCTTTTTTACTCTTCAAAATCTCAAAGACAATAAACCTGCCCGAGACAAATTATTTGTTCGCGGATTGTGTTGAACATTTCAAGTGTTTAAAACCCGCTGCCTGGTTAGAGCAGAAGCTGATGGATTAGTGCAGCTGTAGCAAATGTGGGATCTGAGGGATTACAACTCACCCTCTCTTTTCATTGAAACCTACACAGAGAAAATGATACAATCACATACTGGTCATCAGAAAGGTAATTTGATTTTATCTGTCCGATGATGATGGTCTGCCTCAAGTGAGCTGGTGTTANGGGGGATATCTGTCCTTATTGTCAATAATGTCTGAAATCTATTTCTCTTAGATCTATTAGATCATGGGACTGAAAAAAAGAGATTCTGTCTAGAGTCTGTAAAAAACAGAGCTGTAACCTGATATGTGAATCCAAATGCAAGTGGTTAAGACTTTATTAAGAGCAGCTGCTGAAATTGTGACATAACAGCTGATGAGCTTCATAAGGCCAATGCACCATCTACAAAGGTGATACAGCAGATCTGAGAAACACATTCACAAACACACAAGTAGAAAAAGCATCTGCATCACTCACACATTAAAAAAAGGAGGTGGCAAACACAATATCAGACATCACATGCAAAGTCTTTCAACACCTGCATAACTCATGTTCCCACACAGTTACCACATCTGCACATATTGGACTTTTCCAGTCAGAGGGATCTTAATGCAAGCTGTTCACGCATGAATGCAAGGACTGACACACTGTAACATGAACTGAGCACAGTTGTTAAAATCTGAAACATACCAGAAAAGATTATGACAGCTGTTCCCCCCTCAAATCATTCATACTGTCCCCTATCAATGTTGCCTTGTGTTACATTTAATGAGACCTTTTCTCATTCTGAGAAAAGACCAGCATGAGATCACAAAACACTAAAAGATTCACAGAAGATTAAAAAAAAATAATTCGTGAAATCTCACAGAGATAAGCAGATGAGAAACTGATATTGTTTTGCCTAGATACAAAAGTTAAATATTATTCATTTCCTGTTAATGATTTGAGAACCTAAACAGGACAGTAAAAAACCAGTAACCCAGATAAGCCAAATACATTTTGCACACCCCTGATCTGAAAACAAAACCAGGCTGAGATGTATTTATACTCAATTTATCCACCAAGATGATGGATAAAAATACATCTAATGCAGATTTTTACATTGTCTGGAATTACTCTTGGATATACAAACTGAACTGTGAAAATACTATTCAGTGCTTAACTATGTACAAACACTGCTACTCTCAAATGCAATTAAAGCCCTGTATTAAATACATAAAATAAACAACAGATTATCACAGAAGTAGGAAAACCAAAAGTATTTACTTGTTTCTGGAGATGCCATAGTAGATACAATGACTGGTGGACCTGTGCGTCGACTTAGCTTCTGGTTAGCAACCAGGACACCTTGGCCTTGACCAGGTCCTCCCACTGGGATGAGGGCATTGTCTGATGCCGGTCCCCCTCCTTTTCGTATCAGCTGAGGACTTGGGTGGGGGCTGTGCATTGGTGACATTGGCAATAAACTCCTATCCCTCTTCATCAGCTCCATGGGTACTGTGTAATTGGTAGAATATGCTTTTGGTACTTGTTGAGGTGGCTGCTGCAAAGCGGGCATGGATATGGGCATCTGCTGTGGCATACCCGGCATAGAATTCATAGACCCTGGTAAAGCAGGCATTGACCCAGTCATCTGCTGTGGCATTATCTGCATACCTTGCATAGAAGCCCCAGGCATTGTTGCCCCAGAGGAGTAGGCTGACATAGGTCTTGTCTGGACAGGCATAATAGCTCCAACATATGGACCAGGTGTTCGAGGTGGTTGGCCTGGGTAGACTGCAGAGGCTTCCAGGAGGTTTTGAGAGGGAGCACTGCTGGGTCTCCTACTTATCATTTCTCCCATTCTTGGAGAGATAGTTTGCATGGCACCAGGTGTCTGTGGTGGCATTAGTTGAGCATCCATGGCTAAAATCTGTGAAGGGTGTGATGAGTGGTGGTGCTGTTGCTGGTAGATGTCTGAGCGATGGCTAAAGCTATTAGAGCGGCCTCGCATGGGTGTCTGAGGTCGGGAGGGGGCTGGTGTAGCCTCAATTGGCCGCTTGAAGTTGTGGAGCAGGCGAGATAGGACACGTGCCTGGCCAAGGTTGGGGGCAACAGTGCGGACATCATTCTCCTCCATAACAGCTAGCATGCTAGTTGAGTCAAATCCCTGCTGAATAAGTGATGAGATTGTGCTCTCTGTTAAACCTTCATTTCGCAAAAAAGAAAGGAATTCTGGATCAACTGTCTTCCTAGGGTCTACTGGCAAAGGTGTCTGTGGGACAACTGGGGGAGGAGCAGAAAGTGGAGCAGGAATTGGGGTGGTTGGAGGAGGTGGTGCAGTAGTAGGAGTAGGGCCAGTCTGGACAGTCACAGGTGCTGCTGGAACAACTGCTGCAGTCTGAACCGGCACAGGTGGAGCAGGAAGCTGCGTGGACATAGCAAGGTTTGGGTCAGACACTGGCATGGCAGGTGGAGGTTGAAGTGGCTGTTGCTGTGGTTGAAGATGCGGATGCAGCTGTTCTTGCTGAAGCTGCTGATGCTGAATTGGTGGCTGTTGTAGTTGCTGCTGCTGAATTTGTTGCTGCTGAAGTTGTTGTTGTTGTATCTGCTGTTGCTGAACTTGCTGTTGCTGCAAGTGCTGTTGCTGTATCTGTTGTTGCTGTAACTGCTGTTGTAACTGTTGTTGGTGGAGCTGCTGCTGTTGTAGTTGTTGCTGCTGTTGGGACTGTTGCTGTTGCTGGATGTTGTAAGGTGATGCTGTCTCTTGTCTCATTACCATACCTTGAGTGGCAGGATCTACTACAAGACAGGTAGCAACTTGCTGCTGCGATTCTAGAGGGCGTCCATCAACATCTGTATAGATAGATTGACCAGACAAAGGTGGAGGTTCACTGGCATACCGAGGCGAAACATGCTCCATACCATAATGAACAGGAGGTGGGTCCCTGGATGGTAACCGCTGTTGGCCGTCTTGCATCATTTTGGCAACAGTTACAGCACCAGGTTCTCTGTAAGCTCGATTTAACTCATGGGCTGTTGGAGGAGGCGGAATATGAGGTACAGGTGATGAAGGGGCTTGAGGTCCAGACCTACCTGGTTGACCCTGATCCCATGTAGTGCGAGCCCCAGGTGCAATCCCAAAATGTGAACCTGACCTGCTGAGTGAATGAGGGTGAGGTAGAGGAGACTGGTGCTCTGACCGGTAAATGCCTTCAGGTGGCCGTGGCGTCATGGCTGGGTCATGAGAATAGTAATCCTGATGCGGTATGGATCCTCGATGAGCCATAGGTGTACGTTCGTAGTGGTTTAAGTCCGGTACAGAGCTCTTCCTCACCCCTCTTGGATCGTGTCGCTCAGTGTAAACCTGCCCGTAGGGAGAGTCGTGGTAAGAATACAGACCACGTTTCAAATCCAGGTCAGGAGGACGCACCCCTGGTGGAGCCTCATACCACCCTCCCCCCTCTCCGTATGACAGGGAGTTCCGTCGACCTGCTGCTCTTGCTTGCTGATCATACACACTGTCACACTGCCTCTCCCACTGACCTTCATTCCCTCCTAATGTGTCCCAACTGTGGGAGCGTCCAAGACCCAACTGTTTATTCGGGACAAGCATTGGCAAAAAAAGAAGAAAGTAG
Organism: Pachypanchax playfairii; assembly: GCA_006937955.1. Lineage (NCBI taxonomy): Eukaryota > Metazoa > Chordata > Actinopteri > Cyprinodontiformes > Aplocheilidae > Pachypanchax > Pachypanchax playfairii. The sequence continues at coordinate 3,380,779 of SSNP01000023.1, forward strand.
TTGAAAAACGTTTAACAAAAAGCAGAAAAAGGTTCTTGAAGTGTGTTTAAAAGTTCGAGCCTCTGTGTACAGCACCAAGAAAAAGAACAAAGGGAGAAGAGAAAGCAAGCAAAAAAAAAAAACCCTCTGTAACAAGATGTACCGTTTTACCTGATACTGTATTGTAATAAGTCCACACTATCAGGTGACACAACCTTTAGCTGGCAGTCCTTGAATAATTAATCTCTGGCCATGCTGCCTTGTTGTGTGAGACAGAAAAGGACACCACAAAAAAAAACACCCCAAAACATCCACATCACACAAAACCCCACAAACACATGAGAGGTTGCAGTTATTCCATGAAAGACTCGCTCATAGGATGTAAGCTTGAGATAGCCACCAAACAATTGCTAGCAGAAAAAAACAGAGGATAGACTGGGTTATAGGTTGGGATGGGCAGGGGCTTGAACTAATCCAGCACAGTTTATCTCTCCCTTCACTGGGACATTTTACTTGCTCTGCCGATTGCTATGAGGGATTACATCTAAATAAAGCCTTTTTAATTCCACATCCTTCTGTGACGTCACGTGAACCAGATAGCAAATCTGGTGATGGTGATGATGATGGTGATGCCAATGAATGTGATTCAGTCCCAAAAACCTTTTTTAACTACGTTGGAGACACCTACCTGAAGCTGCTGCTGATGTGCTGCCGTCAACAGGTTTCAGATCTGCCAGATTCACAGAGCAGGGAGGGGAGGCCACGCAAGGTGCACAGCATCATTGAAAACAAATAAAATACAGCCCTCTTAGCTTAGTCGTATGTGCTGTCAGTACACATCAAATCCACTCTGATTGGACACTAATCCCCCCGGTCCCATACTTGCAGCAGAGCCACCACGCAACTGCTGTCCAACTCACTCTGAAATGTCCTTGATGGCTCTGCTGTGCTTGGTGTAACTACCTCACTCTCCCTGATTTGGGATTACTTAAACCTGCTGTTCGTGTATTAGCTGTGGGACACTGGAAATTATGATGCACAGAAATTGCAGAACAAATAATAAAGAAAGACCGTCTCATGTTTGCTCTCCGCTACATCAATCGAACTCACAGTTATCAATACTAATACTTGTTTTATTGAGGAAACATTTTGCAAATACAACCGTTAAACTAAAACTAACCCCCCAAAAATCTCACCAAGTGATTCTTTGTAAAAAAAAAACAAAACAAACAAAAAAAAAAAAATACAGCATATTCCCCTCTTTTACAAATCTCCTCTGATCTCTTTGACTTAGAGAAGCTCTGTAATCTGGATTTGCTCCTTTGTGTAGCAAAAAATAAAACACTGGAAAAGAGTCCCATGTGTGCATGTCTGTCCAAGTATGTTTTTTTTCCCTTTGCAACAGTATTTTACCCAAATCTTTTTTGTCTTTTAAAACCCTTTCTTCCTATCACAAACAATAACAAAAAACTGTCTGAACTTCATGTTAATTTTCCAATATAAACTCATAGATTATGATTTTATGTTGTCTTTAACCTTGGTGATGCTTTCTCACTTCCAGGTTGAAAGCTGATCCCTTTCACCTGTTAGCTGTTGACAAGTTGTCCAATTCTATCACAATGTAGTCTCAGATGATACTATAGGAAGTGGTGGTGATTAATACTTTACACTGAAAACATAATGTCAGCATTTTAATCCCTATCTTGCTACAGGCCTGTGAAATCTGTAAAACAGTCACTGGGTGGGAAATACTGTTTAATCACTGTTGCACAGTTCAAGTGGGAAAATCTGTCTCCGGTTGTCCGATACATCAACAGCTCTGTCAATACTTCATTTGGCCTGGTTCTCCAGAGGCTCTTAGTACAGCAAAGTGGATCACACACCTCCATTATGGTTCTCCTCAAACATAAAGACAGGGGACAGGGGCATGTTTCATATCTAACCCTGACAGTGAATCTCACATTCCTTTTTGTCCCACTCTCAACAATGTTTGATACTGAAATGTTCCTCCGTTTGACACACTTTCAAGACTGTGCACACAACGCCAGATTTACTGTAACACAAGGATTTAGGAATTAAGCTGGAGGTTTTTTTAGAGCAAATATAATACCACCCCAGCAGAAGCTTAAAAAGTCTTTGAACTGAATAAGGCTCGGCTGATGAAACACTTTGTTGAACTAAAACATACAGAAAAACAAAAATAAATGAACCACAAGTAAAGAGCCAATAGATTTCAGAGGATATTTCGATTTAGAAATTGACATTAAATACTGATTTTTGCACAACAGTATGATTTGCAGAATAATCTGTCATGCAACACACAGATTCTACATCTCTCCTTCACTCCACCCTCTCAGTTCCTGGTGACACATTAATTTTGCAACTAAGCCAGCAGTAGAACCAGAGGTCGGTCACTTCATGTGGACATGCTTATAGATTTACATGCTGATGCAGATTTTTATTTAATATATATTTTTTTTACAAAAGTTTAAAATCACTTCTTATATCTGAAACGAGCCTTCCACGTTGCACACACACATTTCCTCTGCAGCCCTTTAACCCTGTTCTTGCTCGTCTTCTGACACGCAGAGGGACTGACACGGCTGCAACGCTTCATCCATGTCATTTTCATTTACACATGTAATCCCTAGCTAAAGCCTTGGCCTTACCCTGCTGTGCATGCATGAATAAAATAAAATAAAGAATCTCATGCTAACTCCGACTGAAAAAAAAAAAAAACAGAAATAAAAACAAGCGTCTTCTGCATTGTGACAGCGCATGTAGGGAAGGAATGGTTTTTGCATGATAAACACACTGACTTATGCATGAGCGTGAGGCTGGAGGCACTAACAGAAAATGAGATTACAATTCCAATATCGCTACAAAGAATGATGCTGCCAGATAAAATGAAGCGTACGTTTAAGAGACAATATGTACGTAGCTGCTGTGTTTGTGATACTAGTTGAAATGTTTCCTTGAAGGGATTAAACAGGCTGTAAACACAGTCAATGACAATGCTATTGCTTTTCTATCATACATGTTGATTTAGGTTAACAGTGTGTAGTTAAAGTTATTTGTTTCAATTATGCCTGTACAGATGTTCAGCAGCAGTTTGCAAACGCCACTGAATTTCTTCTTTGTCATGTGACTCAGGCGTCTCTCCGCCTAGAATCTCTGTCGCTTTAGTGCATCAGAAACATCCTTCATCCAGTTTACTGCCCGATCCAGGAAAAACCACAACTTGTTATAATAACTCACAGCTGAGAATTTCACATTAAAATCACTTTTCCTGGAGTTTGTTTAATTATCCTCCATGAAGTTTGTAAAGGAGTTGCAGGTTTTGAAGAGGAGAGTGGAACAAAGGTTGGGGAAGGGTGGTTTTAAGGGAGAGGGGGTGAGTTGGACCCAGACTCCTCTCCGATGACTTCATACTAGAGCTGGATGCCAGAGAATGGAGAGATAGAAGGAGAGATGGAGTAAAAAGCCCATGAATAAATCCCTCTAATGTTCTCTTTAACATCCCTTGTTGTGTTTCGTTAGCTATGAAAGAATTTTTGTATTATTGATTCCATTATCAGGTTTCAGAGATCAGAGACAAACCTTCCTGCTGTTCACATTTGAGTATTAACGTCTTCTTTGAACCGCGCTTGGACTCAATCATGACAAATTCCACTACCCCACCTTGTGGTGCTAGCATCCAATCACAAACCAGCAGTCGGGAACAAGCGTCCACTCTGCAACCTACTTCACCTCTCAAATCCCATCTCTGCTTGGATCAGTCGGATCGGCCTGGCTAAACGGCAACGGCAAAGACTTTACGCTGCCGCCTGAGCCAATGCATGCTGGGTACACAGATGGAATGGACAGAAGGAGACGCAGACAGAGAAAAAAACGGGGGGGTAAGAGAGTATGAGAACTGAAGCTCACAGCAGATGTTTGTCACAGTTCCCTTATTGCAGTTGCATTCTTGCTGGCGTCTAATCAAACAAACAGCAGAAGGAGCAGTTACGACATATATACATTTTGGAAGCTGAAATCCAAACTAAACAATCTTGTTAGGTTTATTAGGGAATTAATTGTAGTCATTTGGGATAATTAATTAGGAATTTACTGAGGCTAGATTTTAACCGGGTCGAGCCACTTTTGCACATTCGCTCATATGGCTGCAGCATATTTGGATTTGTGTTTTTTTACTCAGCCAATACTCCATAGATTTTTTTTTAAGTCTGGGATGATTTTATTTTTTAATTTTGTGCTAAAAATTTATTTACAAGCGTGTTTAGAATTCTATCTCCAAATCTTTTTTTATTGGAAGAAGGCAGATTTAGGTGAGGAAGCAGCAAACATCATGCTGGATGTCTAACAATGGGCTCGTGTCAGCTGACTAAATTGATCACAAGACCTGATGTGTCCAACTCAGTGCAGATTAGAGTTACAACAACCCCCCCGTCTCCGGAACCCCCCCGCCTGTTTCATTATTGATTACAGATCAAAGATACTTCTCAAACCATCCTGCAAGTTTCTCAATCAAACTAAATCACATCAGATTAAAGTCTCCACCGTTTCAGTGAAATCTAAAATCCAGCACAGTGGCTCCTTTTATCAAGGGGGGGGGGGGGGGGGGGGGGGTAAACAGCTGTATTTTATCATCCGTTTCAAATGTGATTGGGGCCACAGGCACGTTTCCGTTAGCCACTCATCACAAAGATGTAATCAATGCACTGTGCTGTGAAACAACTATCGGACTGACACAGTTATCCCCAGAAAATAAATGGAAATTCGAGGAGCTGCTCTCGCTGCCTGGACAGAGTGAGAACCGTGACTGCAGCACAACAGCAACCCCTCCGTAACATTCTTGTTTTTTTGTAAATGCACACGGTCCGAACTTTGATTTCTCTTTCACGTCTCAGTCCCAACAGTCTGTTTATAGATAATAGTGGGTGGTTTTGACATTATGGTGCAGAACACCCCAAGCTTCTGGTCTTTAAAATACCCTTTTTATATGGCTGAGTGGATTTAATGCTACAGCGAAAACGGCATGATTCACCACCCTCTGATCTTTAAACTTCCCTGATGTGAATCAACCTCTTCTGCACATTTTTAAGAGCAGCTGTGGTGAGTAACTGCACCGGGAAGAAAAAAACAAAAAGCCTTCCACTATGGAAGAGTGACTTCACTGTTGATTAGAGACATGGACTTGCAGAAAATGTCAGCGGTTGCACGAGAGACGAGTAAGACTTTTTTTTTTTTTTACATACCACTTTGATGGCACAAGGTCCAAAAAAACAACAACAACAGAGGGGAAAATGTGTGTTTCCAAGAACAGGAAGGCTTGTGGGTTGGAGCGTTTTAAGAAGCCACATGTGGCTCTCGTTGTGGGGGTGGAAACAGCAGCATCACTACTTCATATAGGAACATTTAAAATGGCTTTCAGAAGGTTTTTAATTCCAAATGAAACAACAAAGATCATTATTGTTTGATGCTTTGTGGTATTTTAATGTAAAGTATAGAAATCTTCCAAGAAATTCCTCGAGTTCCACTTAACTTGAAATCTGCAGGCTAATTGCAATCGATTAAATTCGATTGTTTTATTTTATGTATTTTAGGTTTTGTGATTTTTAGCTATAAAATAAACCCATTTGTATAAATAAAGAGCAGAAATCACTGTACCTTTTAAAATTTTTTTTTTTTCATTATAACTTTGTGCTTTTTGTTTAAAATGCCCTGAAAAACCTTCCAAATTTTAATGTGTTGTGATGTTTTTTTTTTTTTTTTTTTGCCCAGTCAGCAATTCCATGGAGTCTGATCTGCCTTATTTCATTTATAAAGAGATTCATTGTTGTTTTGGCTAAAAATAGAATAAAATCCTTCCTACTTCAGAAACAACTTGAACTTAGAGGCAAGAAAATGTGTTCGAACACCAAATAAACCCTTAAACTGTCAGGGTCTCCTGTCGAAAGTCAAATAAACACACAAGCAGGAAAAAAAAAAATGGAAAACATCTCGCTTTGTGTTGGATCACACATCAATCCCACATCTCTCCAGAATCAAACCCAGCATTTTGTTCACACACTTTCTCTCTTCATCTTCTCTACAATTTGGAAACAACAAACTCAAAACTCATTGGACGATCAGACGAGCCTTTTTTACATTTCACACTCATACAAACGCAGACAGCTGGTCCCAGGGCTCCGTCTGACACACAAACACACTCATACGAGCAATGCCTCTGGCATTTCACTGGATCTATAGCAGAGGAATGAAAAACTTGTAGCTTGTAGTAAGAAGAAAAAGAAAAAAAACAAACACATCAGTAACAACATGTAACCCACACGCTGAGACATTATCTCTGAGTAAAGAAGGTGACGGAGGAAGGAGGAGTTTTAACACCACTTACCTTCACAGATCCTGTCCAGTCGCTGTCGTTTCACTTTGTGTTTGTCGACCAGGGACATTACGGCTTGAAAGTTTCTGTCCTCTCTCGTTTCTTTTTTTTTTCCTTCAAGTCTCCAAACTCCAAGAAGTTGTTTTAGACCTGAAATCTGAGAAAGGAAGAGCAAAGATCAGCACTAACTGCTCAGAAATGTGTTTTGAGAAGATTCTACTTTACATTCTACATTCCTATTTGTTGAAGCGCACATGCTGAAAGATCCCATGGAAACGCTGCTACTGAATGTTCTGTCTCTGAGTTGTAAAACTGATTTACATCCGCTCTGCCCTCGAGACCTCCAGATCAAAATACAATTTACTCACACTGAATTAAGGCGACATATAGCAGGGGGTGGACTATAATTCTGAATTATGCAAAGTAAAACACACTTACACAATATGAAAATGCAGGAATGTGCAAGAAATACAAATAAATTAAATGTAAAAAAAAATATATATATATATATATATATATATCCAAAATCAATTATTTAGGTCAATTATTAATTATGGCTTCTAAAGAAGGGAAGTTTGATACCAGATGTTTACATCTGCTTCAGAGCTCTAAATCCCTAGGTGTGTGTGGTTATCTGTCTATAAGTGGCTCTGTGATGAACCTGTCCAGATGTAACTCCGCCTCTCATTCAGTGATCGCTGGGCCCTGAACAGGAATAGGCGGGTAAAGAAAATGACGGACATCTGCATCAATCAGCAGATAATAACCTCCACTAGAGGGAGCCTCATCTCAGAGGGGTTTTTTCATTTATTTATTTAAAAAAATAAGTCACATCCTGGATCTTGGTCTTCAGAAAGAAAAAAAAAAGTGCCACAAGTAGACGAGAGTGAGAATATCAGACACTTTGCAAACTACTGTAGCGGTGGGTTGATGCCACTCTGAGGAACAATCAGCTGATTGTTTCCTGCTGAAGCCTGAGGGACACGGGATCGCTTTATTTATTTATTTGCTTTTGTGAGGAAAGATGAAGCAGACAAAGACAGATGGAGCCTGGCACAAGAATGAACACACAAAAAAGATTTTTTAAAAAACACACACAAAAAAAGAAAACTGGCAAACAGAAATGTGGACTCACACACACACACTAACACATTATAAAGGGCAACGAGTCACACAGAGGAATGTGGGTCAGTTAGTCAGCAGACGGGAGGAGGTTGTATCAGCAGAATAAAGACATAAAGGGGGGAGGCTGGTGGAAGGGGGAGGAAAGTACTAGAAAAACATCATCTAACAGGATGAGTACAGTGTGACGTCGTCCTCAGAACTGTGTTTACAGCTTTTGTTGTGTTCCATCTTTGATGGCTCTGAAGTGACTGTTTATATATTTAAACCATGTATTGATATTGGCACTGTGTTACATTTCAGTGCGGCACGCCGAATGCGATTGATGTTTCATTTTGAAATGGACAGCTACAGAAGCAGGAGGATGATGTGTTGAACTACGATCAAAGTGACTTAAAGACAAACGCTAACTGCAGCTGCTAAATTTGTCCGTCTCCCTTCAACCTGAACACATTTCAGCTTCTCGCTGTGCCTCGGCTTCCCTCCTCCACAAGGTATGCCTTTCTGCCAAAGAGCCGAAGACCCACATGTGGGAGTTGGAGGAGAAGTAACTGAGGGAGATGGAGAGCAGGAAACAGTCACTTGGAGGCGGGGGAGTCACAACGCCTTGTCTATGAATAGACTGGAGGAGACGTGCACGGGTATCACAGGGGCTCTTCTGCTGCACGAACAGCAACCCTTCAGGTCATGAGGAAATCTGACCATTTATCCGAAACTCTCCTGAAACGGTTTACTAACAGCAAATGAAATCCAGGACAGCGTGCGATCTAAATTCATCACTTTCAGAAGCAACTGTGAATAGGATCATTTATTTTTACTTTCTACTCTGGTACATGCACATCAGTTTCATATTAAACACTTCAAACCACTGATAAAGAGGATGCTTGGCTTTATTTAGGATCCCAATACTATGAGCTCAATGAGGCCCCAATATGTAACCACCACCTCCCAGAGTCCAAAGTATAAACCTAAAATCTAAAATACAAGTAAAGCAAACCACAAAACTAGTTACATTTACATATCTGACTTGAGAACGAAGAAGATCCACCAGAAAATAAAAAGTTGCTCCGCTAAATGGGTTGAAAAGTCAACAACAACTCTGAGCAGAGCTCTCCGCAGGATGAGTGTCTGAGAGGGAAGTTATCCCGCCGCCGTTTGCTCAGTCACTTCTCAAATGTTGCAGGAATAAATGCCGTTATAAAACTTAACAATGAGAGGGCTGACCGGAGAGGAAATACGTGCTCAGAGCTGGACGAGAGGAGGAAAGTACCCAGACTCAGTCTGGCTCTGAGGTCACGACACCGTGTTAGTGACTGAGTATTCATGTTCACAGGTTCCGTGACACATCTGGGAGTCTGAGCAGAGGAGCAGCTGACCGATCCGACACATGATGAGATCATCACTGTATTCTTAGTAAGACTTTTTTTGAAATTTACACACAAAGCTTATGTGGACTGAGACAAATCACGTTCTCAAAAGCACTCAGTATTTTGTTCAAGCATTTTTTTTTTGCATCAGTGTGTCAATCTTGTAAAACAGATCCTTAAAATCGGACATGCTTTCCCTTTAAACGTCTTTCTTCTTGAAGGAAATCCTAAAACCTTCGCAGGCCGGATGGTTACAGAGTCAGAACATGGTAGGCGCCTCCGCACGAGCCGCGTTGCTCTGTCACACCTGTTGCATCACTCTGTCAGGTTACAAACCCATAAAGCACTTCTCCATACGACACCTTACACAGAGAGAAATCTCACAAAGCAGAAAGCCATTTTCTCACCTCGGTAACAAATCTGCCTCGGATGTGTTTTTCTACTCATTTTTTGTGAAGAAAAACACACGGACAGGCGGCTCGGGAGACCGTGCCGAGGTAACAGCATCGAAAACGCAGCGGGAGGGGAGAGAAAGTGAAACAGAGCGGGGAGTTTTTCCAACTGAGGCCATGACTGATGGGAGCACTCGCTCCCTGGGTGAAGATGGATTTTGTTACAGGTGAAAAACATGAAGCGAAGACACGGCTAGAAAGTAAGACGGGCTCAGTTTGAGCGAGGGAATTTACTATAAAAGGTAATTTAAGAACTAAAAAGAGGATTGTTGAGTAAAACAGGACTAATGAGATTCCTTGACCCAGTTTGCTTTGAATCTAATAATATAGTAAGTCATCAGACACTCTGAGGACCTCTGGTGTGGCAGCTACAAAGACGCTCTTCTTTGATTTATTTCCCTAAATATCTGAGGCAGCAGGAGAAAAAGAAGCAGATGGAAGGAAGGGGGGGGGGGGGGGTTA
>SSNP01000023.1:3390555-3480276 GCA_006937955.1 Pachypanchax playfairii
GGGGGGGGGGGGGGGGGGGGGGGGGGGTTAAGGTTTCTCCTCTTGTGTTTAGTTTGAATTCTGACGTCCACATAAAACTGTCACTCACAGTTTCCCCTCCACCCGCCAAGCTCCTCCTCCTATTAAATACACAAGCCTCTCACAGATCTGCACCTCTTCCCCATCATCATCATCATCGAGTCTGTTCATCCATCCTCCCTCCTTTTATCTGATTTTGCATATCCTGTCAGCTTTTGGCACCTTCCTGTCCTTTTCATAGGTCCAAAAAACGGACTGTTTTATCTGATTCTTAAGGACGTTTCGCTTCTCGTCCATGAAACTTTATCAGTTAATAAGTTCAGAGCTTCTGTCGTTTAAGCTGATGGCGAGTGACTTGGTTTGCACTGCACCCCCCACTTCCTCTTGAGAGTCAAACCAAAAAAAAGAAAAGTCCAGGTGCTTTTTTTAACCTACTAGGATGACCTGAATGACCGAGAACTTCCATCAGAATAATAATAATAATACATCATCATTTCTTTAAAGACATTGAAAAGAACTAAACGTTTACTTCCTCTCACATCCTCTCGATCTTTAGCTCTTCTCGGCTTTAAGAAAAATGGTTCTGCAGAGTAATATGTGCTGACTTGGGCGATTGCACAATTTTGTAATAATGTCTATTTGTTTAAGTCTCCAGGGAAATGCGTGATAGTGGCATTATTGTGTATGGTAGCCTGTTTGCCAAGCTCAGTGAAGCTTTGGATCCATCCTAACGGGCTCCCCTCCCCCGTCTCTCCAACTGCTTACATCTAATGAACTAAAACAAAGCCTGTAATCAAATCCCCGCTGTCATATTACATTTATTTCCCACCTAATAAAGTAGACACTGAAAGTATTTCCATCACTCACACACACAGTACTTGTCATAGTATTCAGACACACACAAAAGGGATTCTAGTACTTAAGCTGACAAGTGAAAGGCTGTTTCCATAAATTACTTCTCAGACTGAAAAAAATATCGCTGTTCCATAGTCCTAAACCTTGATATACAGGGAGGGGGTCCATGTTTTAACATTCATTTTTTTTAAGCATTTACAGTGTAAATTCTTTTCAACATACAGTAACTGAGAGAATTACATTCTCATATGATATTGTCAAATCTTTTATTCCCTCGCAACACTTAGTTCGATTACGCTGGTGCATTTTTTGTGTAATGAGGTGAGCCCATGCAAATTTTAATTAGTGAACTTGATGATCTTTCTTTTGCTGCTAATTACCTGCTGAGCACCTGATGCATATGCAACAACGGTGAAGACAATTAAACTCCAAATTAGCAGCGGAGATGAGTTCATAAAGCGAGTGCTTTCATTTACAGCAATCCATCTGAAGAGGAAGGAAGCCGTGATCCAGAAACGTGATCCTCATTGTGAGGTGAGAGTTTACAAAGCAGCGTTTACAGCTGGCGGGTTCTTTCGCAGCACTGTTGGACTGTATCTCTCTATTTTTAGCAGAAATCGTTGCATCCAGTGGTAGAAGGGACATGTAGGAATTTCAGCTGCTCTGACAGAAATGTGCATGTGCACTTCTCAAACAAAAAGGTGAGAAAATGTTAAATATTTTCTTGTGGCACAAATGTGCAAAAGTGACAACAGCTGCTGAAAACACATGGTTAACTCAGCAAAAGCATCTTCCTCTTACATCTTTAAACTGTCTGCATTCGCTCCAGCAGAGTTGGAGTTTGAAGTCCACTGACCTATTTGCATTTATGTTGCTCAAAGCACCAATTCAGGGTAAATTATTCTCTGCCCAAGTTCTGCACCTGACAGTACATCTGGATTATTGTGTATACTCTGGGGAAACCACAGACTCTCATCCATTTCAACAAAATAAGACAGAAAGGGACATTTATTTAGTATTTTAACAGATTCGTTATGTCAGTAAAACTACATGTAAGACAGCTAAACTGTAAGTTTGAGTAAATGAAGAGAAAATGGGGTTAAGGAAAGGCCAAACTTGCCCCAGAGGCCAACGTGCCATGAGCTGAACACCACTGACCTAGATTAATACCAACCACAGCAGCAGCACCAGGACTATTAAACACACCCCAGTTTCTTGTATCCTGCTTTTTGGTGTGTATCTATGTGTGTGTGTGTGTGTAAAATGAATCCATCTGTCAGTCTCAGCTGGGCTGTGAGAACACTGAACGCTGAACTCTGCTGCCCACACACACACATATATATATGTACAGACAAGACACTGAGAAACACAGACGTGTTGGCTGGGATCTGGGGCCGAGGTGGGTGTCTGGCTGCAGCCCGATGCATGGGAGGGGTGGGGGTCCGAGAGACTCTTCTCAGCATGAAAGGCTTAAAGGTGGAGAGTGAGAGACTTTATGGATCTTCATTATTTCAGCTAAGTAGTTTCACAAACAGCTGGTTTTGTCTCTTTTCAGCTGCGGTGGTTCGTTTTCAGTCTATTTGTTTAATTACTAGCTTGTTTATACATTTTCTAACATTGTGCTATATATATATATATATATATATATATATGGCGCTAATAAATGTGCAAACACATATCGATGGTTTCATACATCGCTAAGCTTCACTGTCCAAGGACAACAACAAATTCAGCAAACACTTCAAACATCTGTGGCTAACAGTGTAAACTAAATTCTGATGAATGTTACAAAAATTAAGAACTAAGAAACTCATTGCTGTTCTTTGATATGGCAAAAAGGAAAGCAGCTGCGCTGCATTTAAAAAAAAATTCTGAATAATTTCTCACATTCTTTCTGCTTATATCTGCTTTAAAAGAATAAATAAATCCAGGCCTCGAGCATCAGCACATCCCTGACCAGGTTTGACTCTATTATAGAAGTAAAAGCACTCCCTTATTCCTTATGACATAAAGGTTAATTATAGAGAGAATGTTCACTTGCTGAAAAGATGCTTTTCTTTTGAAAAACCAACTCCTGGCTCAGTAAACACATTGTGTCTCAACAACACCTATTTCCAACCTCTCACTGAGTCCCGAGGGGACAATTTTCTGAGCAGGGACGAAGAGTGTTTGGCTTCGCTTGGATTCTGTGAAACATTAACCCTCTATAAATCCCTTTTTTTTTTTGTTCAGGAGTCTAACGTCTCAGTGTGGGTGAAAATCAAACATGTCTTTGTGTGAACAAGCTGATAAAAGAAAACAAACGTCCTACTGAGCTCAGCAGCAGAGAATCAAAGACTTAGCCTCAGGCTCACCAAACACTGGTAATATTCATAATTGAGATAGCTAAGGTGATAAAACTCAATCACACTGCACAGACACTTACTTTGTCAACACTTTCATAACTGCAGAAAGCAATGAGTGGATAATACGCTCATTTTCACAATGGATAAGTGATGAGAAGCAGGTTCACAGTTTGACTCACAATGCAGCAACAAGTAACTCTGAACTCATTTTTGTGGCGTTTTGCGAGCATGCGTGTGCGATTTACAGGCGGTGCACTGCGGTAGCGACCGCGCTGATGTCCGCAGCTCATTTAAATCAAAAGACAAGTGCAGCCACTCACTTAACAGCGCAGTTCAGATTTCAGAACGTTTCATGGATCCTCGCCAAGTTTTCCTTTTTGGACTCCTGCCAGTATTTATAGAAACAAAGAGGCTGTTAGATGCATTGAAGTGTGGTATGTAAGCAGTTTTCTGCTGTTCCAGAGAAACAGGCCCGTACAGCATTTAGAAAACTCAAGATTCCTATTAACCTAATCACACTGATGGCAGCAAAGAAGATCCACAAACATTATGAAGTTGTACAAAACTTGTAGCAGAAGGTGGAGAATCCAGACTGAAGTAAATAAATCAAGAGCTCAAGCTGTATTGATGCTGACTGAATCTGATGTTTACCAATATTTTAAAAGGTCAACATTTTGGAACTTCCAGTGGAGTCAATAAACAACAGAAATGGGATTTAAAACAGCAAACCAGAGCAGTCAAAGAAGAGTTTTAGAAAAGCTAACTCATTTTCATTAAAACTGCATTTTAGTCAAAATGTTTGAACTTTTTTTTCCTCCCAGCATCAAGTACTTATATTTATACAACCATAACTCAAAATGATGTCAAAATATACCAAATATCAGCTCCTGCTGGCCTAAAAAATAATAATTGAGTCACAGATTGATGCTAATTATATTTTGTCCATGAATACTTATTATATAATTCAAACAGTCTGTTTCCTTTTGTAGCTTTTACTCTGGCTGCTGCATCCAGACGTGTATTTTTATGTTAAAGCATTTAACCAATTACATTTCAACCATCACTTGCTGAGGAGGCGGGCCTTGAAAAGTACACTTCAGCCAGCCGTTGGGGGCGGGGCTAATGTTTAGTTTTGGCTTCAACTTCTCAATTACGTTCTTGTGTCTAGTTTAACATATATATGATCTAGAATTCAAATAAAGAGAAGAAGATCACAAAACATGTTCCGAGGGAGATTGCATGAAAGGATTATCCGCTAGTTACATATGCACAATTTATGATTCAGGCTATACAAAGTATAAAATGATCAGTTGAATGCTGGGACAATTTTTTGGGGGGGGGCAGTTTGAACATGAGCAAAGTCTGGATTGGTCTGATTAATTCCAGTCTTAGGTGTTCTGCTCTGCTACATCAGCTATCTTTAAACGCAATCTGTTGCACTTAATCAGCATCATAACCATAGTGATAATAAACAACAGATGCTTGATTTAGGAAGGAAAGAAAAAAGAAGAAGCCTTACAAGATATTTCTTTAAGTCTATAAGTTGAAATGATCCATTTGCTAGTCGCGACTCGAAAAAAAAGAAACAGAAAGAATGTGACGATTCAGTTAAAAATGATAAGAAATGAACTAATCAGGTAATAAAATAATTTTATGCACCATCGTCTGCTATTAGAAGCAGCATTCAGACAGTGTGCACGCATGCTAAGTGTATATACTGCACAAGTCCAGATTGCAACATCCTATTAACAGGCACATTCACAGATCCATTAGCATTTAAATATGCAGGAGCTGGACTTCTTTCAAAATACAATTTTTACTCTGCTGCAAGCAGAGTTCTCCAGTTGTCATAAACAACTTTTTTTTTTTTAATTCAAGGACCTTTTCAAATGTCAGGGCCAATCAAACCCAACACAACAGGTCTCTGGACGAAAAAAAAAAAAGATAGCTCAGAGGGCAGAAAAGAAAAGCTGACTTATCTTGCATATTCATGTGGTTGGAAGGTTCCGCGACTGAGAACTGTGACTGGTGGCAAAACAGTTTGTGTGGTAAGACACCCAAAAAAAAAAAAAATGCTTTGCCTTTAACTCTTCTCCATTCCCACTATGTCTAAATGTCACAGATCAACTGGCCAAAGCTTTGTTTGGCTGTATGACTGACTCCTAAATCCCCAACTCCATCTTTTATCTCCGTCAGCGAATTTGAGCAGAAAAGTTTTCTCTCCATGAATCGGTGCTCAGCAGAATGGCAAACAAACCCAGCCGCTCACTTCGCAGGGCCCACTTCAGCATTTTAAACAACTCCTTCAGTTAACAGCTTGCCCAAAATCAGCAGGATGGATCCTCCTGACACATGTCTGTGTCAGCTGCTGAGGCACAAAAGAACCTTTCCCCCTCCGCTGCTTCACAGAGAGAACGAGTAGGAAACAACCAACAAAAGGAGGAACTAAATGTCGATGCTTAGAGCCTGTATTTATATGCATGTAGACATCTTGAGAAAAACCTCCACCAGCCTGGTTACAGATGGAGATGATACGGTCCCCTCCTGTCTCTCTTCATTTGTCTCTGTCTCTTCTCTTTGGCTGCAGGAAAGCACAGTCATGTAGGTGGACATTATTAGCTGTCAGCATTAACAACCCGTGCAGCAGCAGCAGAAGTAAGAGTGGGTTTCATAACAATGTGCAGAGCTGCTCCTCCGTCCCAGTGAGAGGAACAAGCAGTCAAGACGGCCTGCTGTGTGCAGATGGTGCTTTGTCTCTGCTGGTTTCTGCACAAGTGACACAGTCACAAGCACATGCATGAACAGGAGACGGAGGTGAATGCTGTGAAAGTTAAAGCCGAACCTTCAAAAACTTTAATGACATGCTGCGCTAAAGTGTTTGTATATAAAAAAAAATCCAAATTTCTTTTAAAAATATAAAAAATTTTTTTTTCATTTTTGGCTCATTTTGCTCATTTTCTATTTGCATCCGTCTTTAAACAGCTCCAGGATTTTGCAACAATGACTGGACACATTTTTTTTTTTATTTAACATTTGATTGTCCCTGTTAAAACCATTCAAACACAGCAGAGAAGCATAATTGCTTTGTTTTCTGGCAACAGCTCGACTACAAATTATATACGTAATTTAGAATTAGCAAAATCTACAAACAAGAGCAAGAAGCAACCATGAGAATGTGAAAACAATGTGACAACAATTTTTTTTTTAAAAGTCTGCGTTTCTCCACACTGCATGCATCACATCAGCGGCGGCACATGGGAGCACGAGCACCCACATTCGTGAACACATTAAGAATCAGAAGGAAGTGCAGGAGAATCAAACAACTGCTGCTGCTGTTTGTTGTCGTCTGCTGCGGCCGGCACACGTCCACACTCAAAACTATCCTTGACAACCACAAACAGAGACACTCAAAAGCATCTGGGACACAACACAGCGTGTCACGACAAGCCAGGAACAGGTGCACGGAGATATTGCAGCAGTTACACTAAACAGTGGATTTTCTTACTGTCTGTTATTTAAGAGTCAAAGATTTGCTGATTATTATAAAACATCTTTGTCTCAAGCATTAAAGCTTCAATGTTGTCCAAGAAATAAGATGTCAAAATCCATTTGGTTTCTAGAAAACACGATGCTGCAACAGTTAACTTGGATAAAAGACTTGTTACAAACACTCGATTCTTCTTTCTCTGGGATTCAGCGGCATGTCTGAATGACACCAAGCAGATATTTCCAGCTTCTGCACAGTGTAATTTCACACCCATTACCTCTTCTCCACAATGCACGGCCCAATCACGTCACATGACAGAACAATCCTCTCAAAGCAACCTATGGGAACTTTTAGAAGCCTCAGCCATTATGGGAATTCTCAGAAGAGCTCACAAGAGCTATTTCAGCAGCGTCCAAATTACTGTGTTAAATGGAGTATTAGGCTCTTAGAATATGATTAACCAATTATAACTGCCTCTGTGGCTTCAAAACAGGCAGCCAATGCACTGTGCTCTTTTTTTTTTTGTTCCTTGTTGCTTCTTGCTTTTTAAAAAAAGTTAATTATTGAACATTTTGTTATATTAAAGTATCATTCTCTATCCAAACATGTGGAGCTCACAGTGAGACAGCATGCATGTTGTCCAGCCTCCCTCTCAGCTATCCAGCATGGTGTAATACACACACACACACAGATCCCTAAACAAGCATGCAGAGCTGCAGATCAGCCATGTACAACGGTGCTCCCTACAAGCACAAATCATGTTCATAATCACAGTACACTGACTCCACCGGCCACCAGGGAATATTTGCTGGGACAAATGAGACTCCAGATTTCCAGCACAAACACAGAAACACACTCACGTCGACTGTTTACACAAAGAACAAGCTGTGCATATTCTCATTACTAAAGAGTAGACTGTGCATTTTTATTCTTCTCAGAGAGAAATAAAAAGGCCACAAAGTGGCGTCTGTGATGCTTTAAGAGGCCATATTGGAACACGCGAGGGACACGAAGACAGGGAAGAAAGTTCAACCCCCCAGCAGAGCTGATGGTGGTGGACGAGGGGAGGGTGAACAGGGTGGATGAGGAGTGGGGGGGGGTATTGTATCTGTTGCATCATCAGCAACAGATTCTTTTTTTCTGTTGTTGTTATTGAAGGTAATATCACCCATAATCCCTGATTTAAAGCAAACCTCTAGAGATGATTCAGTGTTTTAATGATGTAGCATTTAGCATGCAAACAGCGTGATGTGGTGGGACGCGGGCCGAGGCCTGCACATCATTAACAAAGGCCTTTCTTCCTGCAGGCAGGCTCCAAACCAAGTTCCCCTGCCTGTTGTGACAATACCCACGGGGGTAGAGCAGATGTCCGTTGCCAGAAGCACATCTGCATACTGCCTCTGTCTCCACCCCTTTACTGCTCAGACAATGGAGGACCCACACCCCCCCCATCCACCCCACCTCTACCCCCACTCCTCCCTCCACTTGAAGCTTTCTTCCACTTGAGCTTCCAAATGCAGTAAAATAAATAAATAAATAAAAAGTGAGAGTGGGGAGAGTTTCCTTTTGAGAAAACCAGCCTGCTTGTCAAAACAAGACAAATCCAAACTAGATAAGTTCAGCAGCTAAAACACACAAGTAAGAAACTTTTTTTTTTAAATAAAATCCAACATATGTTTTCAAATGCAGTTAAAATGCAATAACCAATATCAGAAAAAAAGCTAATCATCAGTAAGATGTGTTGTTAATTGGATCCCCATTAGCCTACCTTCTAATTACCCCTCTGATTGGAGACCTACAGCCTGTTTTCACATCTCCATGAAGTGTCAGCTGCTCCCACCCTCCCCTCGTCCCTCCTCTGCTGATGGCGCAGGGACACATGGACAGCGACGGGAGCAGAACTATCCCCGGTGGTGCACACACGGAAACATTTCACACCAACCCTCTGCAATAATCTGAGGAATCCTACCTCGACTGGACGTTTACTGAGTTCAAACGTCGGTTTTACGGCTCCCCAAAATAGCAGCGCAGGATACGCATTTCAAATTCGCTTGTTATCTCGGATTTAGATAATGATCCACCTTTAGATCGCATGAAAAACTTAATCCTGCACGCAAATGGGACAGTCTCCGGTGCCGTGGTCGGTTTGTTTGGGGTTTTTTGGGGGGGAGAAGTAGCCTCGGCTCTCGGTGCGCGCGGTTATCCTGCTGTTTACTTATAAGCTTCATAAACACTCCTATTCTCTTCCTCCTGCCAGAATTGAGAGGTGTGTATCAGTTTGCTTTTCCTTTTTTTTCTTTTTTTTTTTATAGCTCTTGCTCTTGAGTGAGGCGGAGCCTTTGCCCACTTCTCTCTCTCTCACTCACACACACGCACACACACACACACCACTGACAAGAGTCTCCTTGCAGCTGATGGAGATGGGACAGGAACATT
Source organism: Pachypanchax playfairii (assembly GCA_006937955.1). Lineage (NCBI taxonomy): Eukaryota > Metazoa > Chordata > Actinopteri > Cyprinodontiformes > Aplocheilidae > Pachypanchax > Pachypanchax playfairii. The sequence continues at coordinate 3,399,697 of SSNP01000023.1, forward strand.
TCTAAAAAAATAAATCAAATAAAAATCATATTTTGTTGTCAAATAGCTGTCGCTCTCATCTTAAATTAATCCAAAAAAGTCCAAATAAATGTAACATTGATCTTAGTTTCATTTTTCATAAATACAATAACGCCACCATAATTTATTATAAGTGGAACTGTACACAAATGAATGATGAATTTGAATTTATTCACACCCTTACTCATATGCACAGTTTATTTAATTCACTGGCTTGATGATGAAAGGTGAGATTTATTTTCCTCATCTGAATACGCGAGTTTAAAACGATTAGATAACTGAACTATAGGGTCACTTTGCATTTTTATTGTGTATTTTTCACCATGTGTGGTCTCAAACATGGAGATCTTGGACTCATTCTGAGAGACTTCCTTTCCTGTGGTCATTTTGTCCTTAGCACAATGTAACTACTGGGCAAGAACCCAAGCACTCCCAAGTGCCAACACTAGCCAGCAAGGCACACCAACAGAAGCATATGTTCTCAGAGAGAGGAGGGCTAGCAAACAGGAGGAAGAGTCAGAAAAAGAACTGAATCATGGTGGTGAGTCTAAGTTTCACTGAGGTTCCGTCTCTAAATACATAAAACAGCATTAATGCATTTAAAATACCATACAACTCATTTCAATTCATAATTAAGAACAAACAGATTAATGATACAGCACATTATTTAGATTAATGAATGACATCCATGATTCAGGTTAAAGTTTCCAAAATCAGAAAATGCTGGTGCATGATGGGAAATGTGCACAAAATATCTTTGAAGAGTAAAAAAAGTAGAACATATGAGTTTTGTCAAGAAATGTGGGAGAAAATTCTTCAAAAAAAAAAAAGATCATAATTGAAGTTAAAAGGATCATAAAGGTTGTCATAGGCAACAAGTCCATAAGCCGGGATCTGTGATAGTTTGTTAATATATTATGAAAATTGTGAGTATGATTGCAAAAAAAGAAGTACAAATACATTTGAAAGGATATGTCTAGGACTATATTTAACCCAAAACCCCTCAGAGGAAGAAGGGGAAGTTACAAGTAATAATTTGAAAACTACAACCACAACAACACATCCCTGTTGCACACCATCAAAATAGTTCACGACTTTTTATAACTTGGTACCTGCGATGCCAGAAAAATCTTTTAAATGTTATGTAAAGGACTGAGAAAATGTCAAAGTAGCCAAACTTGATCAGAAAAGTTCTACAATCCTTGAATTGCAGGAATGAATAGAGCTGCAATAAGCGTAAGAATCACAATCTCTTTTAATCCACAGCCTAACTACTTTTTTTTTTTTTTCTGATGTTTGACCGGCCTTCTGAATTTAGCTGACGGCACTATTCAAAAAGTCAAATATAGTAAAATTAACTACTTTGGAAACAATCCAGTTAAAAAGCAAAACCACTCACAATAATAATATAAACCGATACTCCTCTGATTATTTAAAACGTTCGGTGCATTGATGTTTGCTGTAATGATTTTCTATTGTAAACACACTTGTTAAGGGGATGTCGGCCACCACACACTTCTAATCTCTTCCAAATACAGTGCGTATTTGAGAGGATCAGCCGTGCATGACTGCATATTTTTGCAAAGAGACATTATTTCTTTCCTCAGTTCCTCTTGGCAGAGATCTGAGTGTTTGACCTTTTTAAAATGCAAAGCAATTCTTCTACTCCTGAGAGGGAACAGGAGGCTCATGATTGTGCTGCGAAATTTGATGGACTTAAAGCAGTAAGTCACAGAAATGTGAAGCTACCTGCTAAAGTCTTGACTTGGTTATAGGGATACAATAACACCTCCGAGGGTTATGTTAATCTTTAAGGGGGTGGGTGAGGTGTTCTTATCCTGAGACACTCTTTCCATTTAAATGAATACGGTATTTCTCTTACAACCTTGAATCCAGTTTTTTGTGTTTAAATGACATTATTGGCTCACCTATCTTAAACATTCTGCTGCATGCAGAATATACTGTATTCATTCTATATTTACAATCTCTGAGATGAAATTAAACGGACACATTTACTCAGTCCATTCATTCATTTATGCATTTCTAAGAGTATCTCACTATTAGCCTTGTGTGGTTAACCTGCTGTAGTGACCTTACATATGATTTTCAGTTAATGTTCACATTTGCTTTTTGAAAAAGAGGAAATGTAGCTGACTGAACGCCAGCTTCATCAGCAAATAACTGTCTTAACTCAAAGTGCAGCTCATGTTCTGTTCATTCATTTTCTTGACCCGTTTCTTCCTGTAGAGGATGGCTGATGCAGCCAGTTGGCGAAAGGCGGGGTAACAAGCTGCAGGTCGCCAGTGCATCATAGGACCACATAAAGACAAACAACCATTCACATGCACTCACTCACTCACATAGGGCCAATTTAGAGTTGTGATTTAGGCTAGCATGCATGATTTTGGTCAACAGGGGGAAACCGGAGTCCCCAGAGAAAACTCCCACATGCATGAGGGAGAACATGCAAACTAAATGTAAAAATGCACCAGCTGAGTTTCAAACTTAGGATATTCTTTCGGCAAGGCAACAATGCTGCTAACTTCCCCACCGTGCAACACCAACACAGTGTAAATTCTGAATGTTTTTATATTTCCATGTACAGTATACAAGAAAACATCTTCAGTCATCTCTGATGCTTCTTTTGTCCTTCACTTGTTCACTTTCACCATGTTTTTACACAGACACATCACAATATACTGGCTACTGTCACAGTCTGGTACAAGGACAACGTCCAAGGAAAACCTTTTAGAAACCTGAAGAACCTTTTGATCAAGACCACTTTGATGGATCACAAGAATGAAGGCCTCCTTGGCAGTAAAATATAAAGAAGTTAGAGCTGGTTTAAAATGTTTTGCACTGAATTGTGTGCCTGCAGTGGCTTGTAAAAAAAAAAAAGACAGCTTAACCTTTTCAGGTTTAAGCTTGAAAGTAAAATTTCATTGCATTTGTTGTGACGTTCTCTGCTTGTTTTTGTTTCTTCTTCTTGCTAGAAATAGAAAACTGGACACGCTTACATTTAATCAACTTCCCAGGCTGACTAACTCAGCAGGGAACAGCCATGTTTGTTCTAATAACAACGCAGTATACTGCTCAGTGATGTGCAAAATAATAAGGAAACAGAACTTAGGTCAAATGCTTAAGCCAGAACAATCAGAGGAATGTGTCAAATAGGATTAACTTCACTTCCTGACGTATTTCTAATCACATTTTCCCGAATTGAAGATCTTGGTTTGCTGGAGTTTCTTTAAACTTTATTAGAGACACTTCAAAGAAACTTCAAGCTTCTGTCTGGAACAGATTAATGCAGACAACCTAAAAATATATCTCTAATGTTACTGATGATTTAGTGGTACAGATGGAACTAAGAGACTTATCCTCTAATGGACTAAAGAAACAATAACGTTACACACATGCCGCCTTGCAACTCAATTATCGTTCAAAAACCCATGTCAAGAAGAAGATATAAATATGGAAACAAAAACTGGAAGTTCCTTCTGCTCTTAATTTGATTTTGTGGAACAAAATAGATTGAAAACAAAGAACAATTCTGCCTGAAAAACTTTATCAGTCATTCCAGACTTAACATGAGACCATCCATTAGACTTTTATTTGCTGGTTAGTAGCAACAATAAGAAAGGGTTAGAAATTCAATACAATTTCTCAAACAATGAATAATTAATTCATCCTTGCTTTTAGAAAGTATTATCCTGCTATCTCCCTGGTGGGATCCTTAAACAGACCGATTTCCTCAGATTTTTGTTTACAACCATGGCGGATGTGATTCTTCTCAACACCTACACACAAATTAGCATTCAAACTGAGAAAATACATGGAGGAAAGGGATTTAGTACCAGGGCAGGTCTGGTCTTCTGAGGTGGTGCTTGAAGCTGTGCTGCTGGACCTGATCGCCGGAACATGGAGAGAACTAACACACTACAAAGCATTTAGGCACAAAGACTCACAAATCCACAACTAAACAGACCCGCCTCTTTGAGTTCTAACCGAAGGGACGCTTATCATCACTAAACAAACTCCTCGAGTGATGGGAATGTTCTCAGGATGTTATCGCGTCCTCAGTGGAAGTGAGATAGCCAGACACTTTTATCACTACCTTCAGACTCTGGAGGGTCTCTGACCATTACAGCAACAAGGACCGTTCAACTGCCAGGGGGACACCAACCAGCTGGCTGCAAACGATTTGGAAAAACTGCAAGCAGAACGATGAAAAAGGATTGCAAAGACTCTTTAAAAAAACCTGTTATCAATGTTTAAGTAAAATGTTGAGCTTAACTATAAAAAATTCCTGATCCCTTGGCATCTTTTAAAAAAGACATAAGAAGTGGAAATAATCAAGGAAGCTGGGAATTAATTGGCAGAAGAATAAAGAGAAAAAATCTTTGAGATCTTCAATTTAACCACAGCATCTCCATGGAAACACTCTTTCAAGTCCTGTCTTAAATGAATAGGTAATGGACGAAAAGCATAACCTCATAATGTCAAAACAGACGTCAAAACTGACACAAGAAAAATAGAGAGAGAGAGAAGGTGGGCTTCGTTTGACTAAAAGAAATCATTTTACTGCACACAACCGAGTGTCAAAAACAGCACAGCAGCCTTTATAAGTAGAAAACACACATTGTGCCATGGCAACACAAATCTTCCTTCTGTTGCTGTTTTTTTGACTGCCTGGAAAATCCACCTCTTGTTGTCGAAGCACTTTATTTCTCTACTCTAACAGGTGCAAAAGCTCTCAACTCAGCACATCAAAGAGGCAAACGCACCTGCGTAGAAATCACAGCGAACACTAAGAATCCAGACCAAAGAGGTAGTATTCAAAGTGTCTGATTTCATATTCATGAGGTCTTTGGTGCTTGAATGCTCTCACTCTCTTTTGTCTACCGGAGGTTTGGTATTCCACTAAAGGATTATTTATATCAACCTGTTGAACTTGTTGTCTGTGAACTCTCAGCTTCCTCTATGAAATACTAAACTCTTTGCTGTCACGGGACCTCAGAGTTTCTGATCATGAAGTGACGATAAGAGTTGTGGAAATCTTTACTGATTCATTTCTGTCCCTCTTGTCAGCACAGCTGCTGCTCTTTAGATTCATTTATTTAGATGAAAATAAGATTGAACAGAGCTGTGGGTCATCCTCTCCAGCCTCTTCTCACTTCCACCTGCATCCTTTGGATCAGCTCTTTAGCCTTGAATTGACACCAGAAAAGGTCATAGTTTCCAAAATAATTAAGATGTTGTTAGATGTACATTTTCTTTTTAAAGTAAAATAAATTATAACAAGTTTTTTTGAAGCTGTATGAGCTAATTACTGCTGTTGAAATAAAGATTTTGGAGAAAAGTCCTTATTCCTTATGCGTATACTGCAGAGAGAAAGCAGCTGTTCAGAATACTCTGGATGAACATCACTATCAGAAAGACTGGTCAGGAAATCTTTCAACTTTTTTTCCAGTGTTCTCTGTAACCTCTCCCAAATTTTCTTTCCTCTTGTTTGGCACAAGTATATCCGTCTCTTTGACCCTCAGAGTGAAACAAACCCGTCCACTCACATCAGGCTGAATTTATTGGACATGTACTGATACACACTGATGTAAAACAGCTGGATTTGTTTTAGTTATTAGTTACTTTTTTTTTTTTACACAAAAAAGATGTAGTTTAGGCAGCGGGGGGGTCAGGGGTCATCACATATCACATGTAGTTAGGTCAAGGTTTGTCTCTTAGAAATTAAATGTGAATTCATGTGAACCTGCTGCCCTCTAGTGGCAAAACTGTGACTTGCCAAGATTCAAATCTGGACGGCTTAATCACATCTTCATGGAAATTCCACAAACTTTTAGTAAATCTGAACTGGGTTAAAAAAAAAACTTGACCTGTTCAGTAACCTCAATTTAAAAAAAAAAAGAATCATTGTGCTGACATGTGACTAGCTATTAGATTACAACTCTTTAAGAATCACTCTTACTGGAAAAATATTATATTTATCAAGCATCAGGTAAAAGCTGCTACTGTGTTGCATTATGGGAGTTTTGAGATTTCTTCCAAGTTTAATCTGTTGTGAAACACGAGGAAATTGTGGTTTGAGTTTAAATGTAAAAATAAATTGAAGCTCCTTTTAAAAATGTCTAAAAAAAACTCTTATCCACTCGTGATGGAAATCCATTTCAAAAACAACATCTTTGATTAAATGTTTGTTTTTATTTGGTTGAATGTTAGTTCTTTATCATGGGGTCCAACCAGATGAAACTCCAGAATCATCAGAATATCAGACACTGATAAGTGTTTATGTGGAATTCAGTTCTTTGAGTCCATCTGAACTCAGTTCCTGCTTTACTCTCTAGTTTCGTAGATCTGAAGATGCTGATTCGCTGGAAGCTGCTGATACTTTAAGAGTATCTATATTATCTGTAGCGTGTCGTCCAGACTACATGAACTTCTCCCCTGCCTGAGCTTTAGCTGCCTCCAGTGACCTGAGCTTGTGATTTTGAGGGAACCGTCTGATTCTGTTTGGAACATCAATGATTGTCACTGAGGTGAAGTCGGTTTTGTAGGTGCTGAGGTTCCTCCTGGTCTTTTCAGCGTTACTGTCTGTTCTGCCGTCACACAGACAGAATTGGGGGCTATTCTGTCTGAGATGGTCTGGAAATTTCCTCCGTCCTGCACCCTGATACCAACACAGGAAAGCTCATGCAGAATATTTAATAATGTTGTAATTTATTACACTAAAACTCACATTGGAGAAGATGGTGATGTCGTCTTTTAAGGCTTTTTTATTGTCATGGCAGGAGAGTGGAAACTCTCTGGGTTTCTGTAAAGCAGGAGATTTTACAAAAAGAAGAAAAAAACTGTTTTCTAAGACAAACAAAAGATCATATCGGCATAAACACACACCTGCTGAGTTTTCCATTTAGGAAAATGCTCAAAGTTCAAAACCAAAGGTGGCGTCTTATCCTGACTCAGCATGATTCCACTCGTTGTACAAGTTTCTCCAGATCTCATCTCGCTTTCTGAAACATCTGGGTGAGCAAACTGAAAAGCAAGATACACATCCAGATTTCAGTGATAGCATTAGTAAGTAATAATATAAAGAAAAGTTTCCTACCCATTTGCCACCATTGCTTTTAGAAAACTGCTGTTTTCCTCCTTTTATCATTTTGAAACGTTGCGTTGACTGAATAAATTTACCAGCAGTGACAAACGCACATAATGTTCAACACAACAACCTATTCAAACACTGGTAACTATGGAAACATGCAGTAAACAGTGTGAAAACTGATCCCAGATCACCACAGAGATGTGCAACTGGAATTTTTATAAGGAAATAAAAAGACCTGATAGTTTTTTTTTTACTTCTTTCCTTAAATTAAACTATAAAAATGTGTTCAGAAAGAAGTAAAAACAAGAAGATTCAGAAATCATTTGAAGTTCATATATAAAGGATTGAAATCTAGCATGAAATTTCAATTTGTACAAAAATAACTTTACAAACACTAAAAAAATCGATGTGTAAAACCTTTCTTGTTTCCATTCCACTGCAGCCAGTTTGTTGGAGTTACCTTGACATTATCCTAAAGTATCTTTTTCTGTTATCAGATAAAACTTTTAGACAGACAGACAGACAGACAGACAGACAGACAGACAGACAGACAGCTGTTTAAATGTCAGCATTTATTTATTTCTTCATTATTAAAAATATATATTTGATGACATGTAGAAACTAGATCTGGGGTTGAATTTGATTTTTTGTTTTGATAGAATAATAAAAAAACCAAAAGTAAGATAAGTCAGAGAGGTTATTTAAGTTCAGTTAGTTTTTGTTATGACCCAAAAGAATTCTGATTTTATAAAACAAAGCTGGAGCAAACTTTATCTTCTTACTTCAGCCACTAAAACAACCGCTGTGTCTCTATTTTAACCGAGAGTCCATCCAAACTAATTTCTCCCTGTTAAAACCTCCAGTTAACTCAAAAGGCGGATCCTGTTGAGACGTCCTGGTCCTGTTGAGACCTAACAGAGACAGAATCATGTCTTCTTGCACTGTTTGTAGCTCCCCTATCAGCAGGAGCAGAGTCTTTCCCTCTATCCCTCTGAAGGTGCTTCTTCAGCTGTCTGGCAACATGTTGTCTAATAAAAAATTTTAAAAAAAGTTACACACAAATTATAATCTACTAAAAACCATGTAAATCAAACTAACTAAATTATTCTTTAAGAGCATTAAGTTCAACAGAGATCACACGCTTGTGCTCTGACCTTTCCTTTTTGTCGTGATATTTATTCATCTTGTCCGCCTCCTTCTTCTTCTCCTCAATCCATCTCTGTAGAAGTTGTTCCTGGTCTGTGTGAGCCTTCTCCAGCGCCTCCTTCAGTCTGGTCTGTTCCAGGTTCTGGGCTGCTAACTCTCTGGACTGACACTCGACTGTGAACTCCAAATCATAAAGGGTTCCCTTCAAGTTCTTCTTCCCTTCAGCCAGAGTCAGAGCTTCTTGATGGTACTGGGACACACTGGAAAAACAAGTGAGAAAATAATGGTGTATATTTTACACCCTGAATTTTAGGGAACAAATGACACTGAAACAGAAAAAAAACACGGCTTGAGCTAAATTTTCTTAATTAGTCTGATTTAATTTAGTTTTATATTCAGATTTGTTATATTGTTATTAAATACAATTCAAGTAAACACATTTTGATTTACATATTACATGATGAATTTATGTGACGGTAAAAACGTTTTATTTATTAGTATCTAAAAATGTTACTGAGTGAGTCTGAAGTAAAAACTGTGTTTGGTCTCAGCTGGAAATCCCAAATTTTTGATTTAGGATTTAACAACTTAAGAAAAGTTCTATGTTTTTGATTGATTTTTTTTTTTTGCCAAAAAAATGATATTCTGCTAAATATTGGGTTTTATTCTATTCTTCCAAACTGTCAAATTCTTTTCAAACATGTAAATGTAAACTTTGAAGGGTTCAAGATTAAAAAAAGAAGATTTATCTGGTGGTTGTGATGTTTGTCTTTTAGCTTTATTATACTGACTTCATATCAAGGAAAAAAAATTCCAGGAGTAGTTAAAGTAAATACAACATCTGTGTTTAAAATAAAAGTAAAATGCCAAACAGTTGTGAATATTATCAGCTTTACAGGTCATTTACTTCAAAGAATCTATTTTTTGTATAACAATTAATTGTTGATTATTACAAAAATGACCCACAACTCATTTTATAATAAAACAAGGAGTAGTCTGTGATTTTCCGAGGCTTCACTTCTACAGATCACATCAAAACTGGAGGAAATTTTTCATTGACCTTTAAAACTAGCTGTGAAATAAAGTAATTAATTCATTCTGTTGACTGAAACATTGTTTTAACTATGAAGGTAAAAGAAGCAGAAGATGGTTTTTCGAGTGTGTGAGATAAAAAGCTGGAAGTTACCATGACTGCAAGTACTGTAACTCAGCTTCTTTAAAATACAGGACGGTGGTCAACTCTGAGACGGTCTGAGACAGCTGGGGGGTAAACAAACAAGAAATCAGTTCAAAGGTCACCACACAGAAAAAAAAAAGTTGTTTCCCTGCTGTGAAACTTGCAAATAAGGATTTTACAGAGCAATAAACATGCCAAAAGCATTGATCCTCAAAGTATTTTCAGAAATAAACAGTTTTATCTGATATATTTTAATTCTCCCACCTTGTGAGCCAGGTGTTCACTCTCTCTCAGCTGCAGCTGAAGGTCTCGGATGTCCTTTTCATCTCCACTTTGCTTCAAACTAAAAATTCAAATGTTTGAGAATTCAGAGCTAAAATAACAATAATTTAAAAAAAGAAAAACAAAACAATAAGTAAATATCTGTTTTTCTAACCTCTTGTGTTGAATATCCTCCCAGATTTGTTTGCGAATTTCCAAACGCTCTTCCAGCTGAGACCCTGGAAATAAACGGAAGTTGATCTGGAGCTGTGAAGATCACAAATCATATATAGGCCTAAATGCACTTCTTATTCTTACAGCTTGTGAAAACGCCAGCATATCGTTTCTCTTTAAAATCTCTCTGCTGAAGTTGAGTACGGACATGATTCTTCCAGCTTCCCATATCACACATCAGCGCAAGATTTTCCGTCTCCCAGCTGTTTCCCAGCTCCTCCTTGTTCCCTCATGAGCTTTACATTCCTCTGCTGCAGAACTTCTGACCTGATTTATCAGTGTTTCCCTCCAGGTATTTTAAGAAAAATATAATTCAACTTAAGATAGGCCTAATATATAAATAGTAAATAAAAACATTTGTTTGTTTTAATTTTTCAACATCGTGACGTAAAAATAATTCAACACAGGATGAAATTCTAATTCTAAACATTTAAAACTGTTAAAACGTTAACATGTTAAAACGTGCTAAAAACCAAACAGTTTGGCAAAACTCACTTAAAATTTCGGTTATAAGATATTATATATTATATATAAAGAGATTAAAATGCGTTCGGAGCGACTGACGGTAAATTTCAGAATAAAATACATCAAAACAAAACAGAACATACTCAACTCTTCTAGAAAGAATCTCCGAAAGTACTTCCGGGTCACGTGTCCTGAACCGCAACTCGTTTATGGGCTTTATTCTTTCTGATAAAGCTCGCAAATGACATTATAGATTCTGAATAGTAAAATATTTTATTGTATAAAGCTCAAATAATTGTTTATGGTGAAAATTTAACACGAGACGCATTTTGTGGATTTATTTTTTCTTGACACAGGAAGTTTTTCTTGTTGCTGCTAACGTGAGACACAGACGTGTGGATGCAGATAGAAGGTAAACTACGGGATTCAAACTACAGCTAACAATTGGCTAATGTTTTTTTTTTTGTTTGAAACTCAATAACATTTCTTTTCTGGTGTTCGTTTGTTTTAGCGTCATGGTCAAGTTCCGCAAACACTTTTTTTAGGGTGTTGTTTGTCTTTCGTGAAGCTAAACTGTCAATCTAGCTACCGCTGACTTTATCTCGGATCACGTTTGTTATCAGGAAAATGCCTAGACATTTCATAGATTGTCCAAACTGTATACATGTTTTCTAGAGTTTAGGAATTTGCTAACGTTATCGGGGGGACAGTCCGGTATGAGCTCACCATCAGCTGGGGACAGAGAGCCTGGGGTCCCCTTGGATCCTGCTAAGGAGGAACCCAGTGGCTCTGCCAGCACAGGAGACTACAACAAACATGTAAGCCAACACTGTACACTTAAAAGCATTAGACATTAAGCAAAATATCTTAATCATTTAGTCAGTAACTGAACTTTTCCCGTGTCTTTTTTTATAGTGTGACATGTTGTGCTTTTATTTTGTAGGAGTCTACAATTTGTTTAGGTAATGGGGAAGTAAAAAGCTGTGCTGTGGTGAAGTACTCTGCTGCACCTCCTCCGACCACATACGCGCTCCTGCAGGAGAAAACAGATCTGAAGCTGCCGCCCTCCAACTGGCTGAGAGAGAACCCTCAGCTGGGCAGCGCCGGTACCACTGTGTTAGGCTCCAGCAGCAAGTGCAAACCTTTTTCTAGGTACATCTTTTGTAAATGATGTCTATGCATTGATCTGGTGAACAGGAAGCCCTGGATAACTTATAATTATTAGTGCTTCTCACAGCTCATCAGCCCTGTGTAGGAGTTGGCAGTTATTGACATATTGATGAAGCTCCTTTTTATTTTCCCAGTTTTGGGATGGCGTATGATTTCATTGACTGCATCGGTGATGATGTTGATGTGGTTTCAGACTCCGAGGTTGGTGGAGTTGTTTCTTTTGCTTTTTGCTTATTTTAATACGAATCTTCACCCAGCTGATGTCTGTATTGTATCCGTCCTCCTTTAGAACATCAAGAAGCTTCTGAAAATTCCCTACAGCAAGTCTCACGTCAGCATGGCTGTCCACCGTGTTGGAAGGACGCTGCTTTTGGACGAGCTCGACATTCAGGAACTCTTAAGGAGATCCTCTCAGGTGAAGCCGGGTGTTGCTTTGTTAAGATTTGAATGTTGATGGCCGCAACGTTTAGGTAATGCTCTAAAATGTGTGTGGTACAGACAGGAGACTGGACCTGGCTCAAAGAAATTTATCAGAGTCTAATCGATCAGAAATGGCAAAGAAAAAAGAAAAGCAAAGAGCACTGGTATCAGAAAGCCATCCTATCAAAGTTCCTCTACTACAGGTGAGTAACTGGTCTTGTTTGAGTGAGATTAACTTTATTTGAAAATGCATTGATTTTAGTAGTAACAGGCTGTTTCCTGCAGCATCAATGGAGATGGAGCCGCAGAGCCCGTATCAGATGACATGGATAAAGATGAGGAGGAGAATGGAGCAGAGGAGTACAGCTCCTCATGGCCTGCCACTTTCACCAGCACACTGTCTGACGCAGAAGAATCAGATACTCCCAAACAGGTAGCTTTCTGAATGTCTGACTTAAGATAAAATTGTTAGCTTCAATGTTGATGTCAGGAACCATTTAAAACATTTATGTCTCTCCATGTGAGTGGGATGTATTAGAGCAGTAAATTATTGCTGTTAAATATGCAGGAAAGTGTTTCTGTGGACAGCCAGTTCGCTCTGGGCCAGGTGACATCAGTACCCAAAGAGCAGAACCTCCCTACGCTTTTTAACGAAGGGGAAAACAGTCAGGTAATCACCACGTTTTAATCTTCCCTATCTGCTTCAGCTGGTAACTTTATTTTTTACATCTCACTATACATACTAGTATATATTTACAATGTTTTAGGGTTTAAGGAACGACTTTGTGCGAAACATCATGTGGACGTTTGAGGATATCCACATGCTGGTTGGATCCAACATGCCAATTTTTGGAGGTGGTCGATATCCAGCCGTCAGTCTGAGACTCAGGTTTGATATTATGTTTATTTTTCCTCAGTAAGGATCTAAAATAAACTTTTACATATAGCAATTAAATAGATTTAGAGTATTTTTTTCACGTTTTTCTACTTTTAACTATTTTTCCATGTTTATTTGTTTAAATTGCATGTTTTATATTAAAACCATATTTATTCACCAGATCTTACTCTCTGTTTTTTAGGGACAGCAACAAACCAATCAACATTTTGACAGGCATCGACTACTGGCTCGACAATCTGATGTGCAACGTCCCCGAACTCGTCATGTGTTTTCACGTCAATGGTATTGTTCAGGTACATTCACTCCAGCACTGCAGTATGCATGTGAGTCTGTTGTGTTTACTGACACGAAACCTGGCTTTTCTAAATGCTCTTCATCTTCATGATTCTTCCTCCAGAAATATGAGATGATAAAAACAGAAGACATCCCTCATTTAGAGAACTCCACGTTCTCCACCAGGGTGGTAAAAGACATCGCACAGAACATTCTCTCCTTTCTGAAGTCCAACTGCACTAAGGAAGGCCACACCTACTGGCTTTTTAAAGGTGGAGGAATAAAAGAGCATTTTGATGTAGTTGGTTCTTGTTTTAAACTCGTGTGTTTATCTGATGGTTATATGTTGAATCTGCAGCCAGTGGGAGTGACATAGTGAAGCTGTACGATCTTACTACTCTGTGTGAAGAGGCTGAAGAAGAGAAACATCAGAATCCCTTCACACTTCCTGTTGCTGTATTATTATACAAGTGAGTATTTACACTTGGTTCTTTAAATCTGCTTAAGAACACAGACTGGATTTGTTGAGTCTGTAAGTGAGAGCTGAAGATGTGCTGTTGTTTTCCTACCCTGTGGTGCAGAGTCGCCAGCAACTTGATGCTGAAGGCGAGTCAGAACCGAAAGCACTACGGAAAAATCCGAACGCTGCTCTTAAACTGTGTCAAACTTCTCGATGAGGAGAAACATCCTCAGGTATGTGTGGATTTAAGAAGGAAGGTGAATTCTTGATTAAATAATTTGATTTCTTGTTTATAATGAGACCAGTTTTGGACCATGTGGAGCTCAGAAGGTGACTAAATCTCTGAGGGCAGCAGCTTTGATTTGACTGAACTCAACTCCATCCTCGATTGACTCTTTGTGTCCAGATCATCGCCTCAGCCTACTATATGCTGTCAGAGCTGTTCCAGTTCGATGATCCTCCTGAAGAAGACGAAGGGGAGTCACTGCGGGCCGGCGGCTCAGAAGACAGCTACAGTGACGAAGACAGGGAGGAAGAAGAGGGGGAGGAAGATGATTTGACAGAAGATAGCGATGAGAACGGATCCTACAGTAACTGCTCCAGGCCTCAGGATGACAGTAAAGCAGTGGCTGTGATTCGCTCGGTAGGGGAGCTGTCAGTCCCTGAGAAATACAAATCAACTCACCAGATCAGAGTGAGTGACTCCTAACTTCCTGTCTTCTCCTCCACACACACACACACACACACACACACACACACACACACACACACACACACACACACACACACAGAGGAAATTAAAGTTCTCAGATTCTATAAAAAAAGACTAAATAATGATCTTATTGTATTTCTGCAGCCAAGTTGTGCTTTGCCTGTTTCTCAAGACAAAGAGGAGAGATGCAGACACGTCCTGAGCTACGTATTAAAGGTACGTTTCTACCCCAGTCTCAGGTTCTTCCCTAAATCTTACAAGCTGTATGTAAACAGTTTCATTTGTATTTGGAGAAAATTTGTCAGTTGCACGAAATAAAAGACTGAACTTTTACTGAGGTGCTTTAAAAACACAGGGATTAAAGGCAGTAGACAGCAGCATCAAGAAGGAGAGTGATCTTCCATCTGCAGACCCAAACACTCCAATTCCCCTCAAATACGAGGATGGAGGCGCTAATGGAACATCTGAGAAAGGGATCTCTCTTCTGCTTGAAAGAGGTCAGTCTACCAGGTGATATAGAAAAACAAAAAGTAACATCCTGACCTTCTAATGGAGAACAAAACGAGAAATAGAAACACATCTTGACTAAAGGGTGAATGTTTTCTGATTTGTCCACGTGTGTGAGGACAGTGGGGTTTGTGCAGGTGGACCAGAAGCACCCGACACGTTCAGGGATGATTCGAGGCTCCTGGCAGCATCGAATGAAGCTGCAGCTCTTCCTCAAAGCGTCCAAGGCCTACTACGTGCTGTCCGACGCCGCGTCCAACCTGCTGAAGTACGGCCGAGCCCTGCGCTACATCAAGCTTTCTCTGCAATGCTACGGTACAATTTACAAATCAAATCAGTGTCTTTATCTTGATTTTCAAAATTATCGTCTTTTTATTTGCAATTTTTGGAGATTTTTGCTTGTAATTTGTACCAACATCAGATAAAGATATTTAGATATTTTAGCTTCTCTTTTTATTGTCTTTCTCAGATGCTTATATTTCTATAAGTACAACTCTGCACCCACAAGTGCTGCAGTTTCACAGTCAGTGCCTATCGCTGTGTGGAGACATCCAGCTGATGTTGGCTCAGAATGTCATTAACAGAGCAGCTTACCTGGAGGAATACAGCTATCAAACCAAAGAGGATCAGGACATCCTGCACAGCTTGCACAGAGAGAGCAGCTGCCAGGGTCAGTCAGACAAAGCTCTGGTTCTTCACTGCTGAGCAGTAACTTCCTGTCTATAACACTTACAACCAAATTCTTGAGGCATCAGTTTGTGTTTAATTATGTATCATTCCATGTCAATCATTTTACTCTCTACTCATTAGCCTTCAGCATGGCAACGGACCTGGCCATGGACCCAGAGTACCAGCTGTTTGTTAGCTGTAAATGCTACGAGGCGGCACATGAACTGCTCACATCCGAGGTGTTGAAAGAACAGCCCTCAGATCAGCTCTCCCAGGTCCTCAAACGGCTCGGAAACATCCACAACGAGATGGGAGTGTATTACATGAACCAGGCTGCAGCCATGCAGACAGAGAAAGAGAGTATGTCATCAGATCTCGCTCCAGAAGGCTGAAGGAGTTTTTAAGTTTTCTTCTGGATGTAAAAAAAAAAAAAAATCTGTCAGCAAAATACAAACTGAAAACTGGACTGAAATGTCACTGATCTGCTTCCTGTGCTTCATTTCCAGTGAAAAAGTCTGTGTCTGCAGCAGAACAGGAACTATGGAAGAAGAGTTTTGGTTTCTTTGAGAAAGGGATGAAGGACTTCGAAGCCATCGGTGACATCACCAACACGGCCTTACTGCTGTGTAACACGGGCAGGCTGATGAGAATCTGTGCTCAGGCCCACTGCAATGTTTCTACTGATGAGAGCAGAGGGGAGTTCTCACCTGAAGAGGCTCTTTACTACAACAAGGTTCAGTGTCAGGAAACATTGAACATAAATAGTTTTCTGCTGTCCTTCTAAAATCAGTTTCAGCTCATTTTCTGTACATTTTATGCCTCAGGCCATAGATTATTACTCGCGAGCTATGAAGTCTCTGTCTAGCAGAGAGAGTCACCCAGCAGTGTGGGACAGTGTAAACTGGGAGTTATCCACAACTTATTTCACCCTGGCTACGCTCCTGCAGGACTACGCCCCACTATCCAGGAAGGCCCAGGAGCAGGTGAGACCCAGTTAATATCCCAAATCAGTTTTTTTTTTAGCTTCAACAATATTCACCATTATTTCCAAACAACATCTAGATTTGTGAATAAACTCGGAACGACTGTTTGTATTTCTGCAGATTGAGCGGGAGGTGACAGAGGCGATGATGAAGTCCCTTAAATACTGCGACCTGCAGACCGAGTCGGCCCGTCAGCCGCTCTACCAGTACAGGGCCGCCACCATCCACCACCGCTTAGCCTCCATGTACCACAGCTGCTTCCGTAATCAGGTGAAACACCGTCTCGTTTATTTGTTTTGCTCTGCTGATTCATTACTTTGGTATTTTTATTGTTTTGTACACAACATAAATCAAACATCTCCCTTTATTGGAGAAACAATAAGTCAGTATTTGGACTTGCAGCTGTAGCTTTTTAGCTGACGTCTTGATTTCATGGCTGTGATTATGCAACAGGTGGGTGATGAACACTCGAGGAAGCAGCATCGCAGCCTGGCGGAGCTTCACTACAGCAAAGCGGTCTCGTTATTCCTCAGCCTTAAAGATGTGCCCTGTGAGCTGCTTCGCACGCTGCTGGAGAGGGTGGCGTTTGCTGAGTTTACAATGGCAGGTAAGCAACAATAATGTTGAGAGTATTACATTTAGGAACAGTAGCGTTTTTCAGTAATATGTGTGTCTTGTTTGTGAAGGTCAGAGCAGCAGTGCAGCTAAACTCAAGAGTCTAATTGGAGCAACAGAGATCATGACTGAAACTCGCCACGCCTTCCAGCTGATCCATAAAGAGCTGCTGGATGAGCAGGTAGAAGTAAGTTTCACTTTTTTCTGGGTTTAGTTTTCATCATCTGTCGTTCTTAATATCATATTTTCTTTTTTTTTCCTCTAATGTAGTCAAACGAGCCCCCTGCAGCTGGATCAGCAGACTCCCACAGTGTGTCCAGTGGTCCCACATCTGGACTGGACCGCCAAGAAGTGATGAAACTAATTGGAGTTTTCGAGCCAAGTTTCTCCTTCCTGCTGCTGCAGTCAATCAAACTGATGACGACGATAAAACGGAAACCAAGGTGGGGAACAGTCTGAAACCATGGGATTCTGTTTTGAACGAACTGCCTTTTCGTGCACGTCGTTTTCCTGACCAGCATGTTTCTGTCTATTACAGCAAGAAGGATGAAGAAACGCTAAAAAACTACAAGAACGTGTACTCCAAACTACTGCGTGCAGAGAAAAAAGCGCCGCTGCTCAGCCGCGTGGAGCTCTACATCGAGCTCCTGCAGCAGCTGACCCCACAAACAGGAAGTGACATCACATGCACAAGCAACACTTAAACATAAAACCCACCTCTGCTGACATTTCAGGACTTTGCTCTCTAGCAGACTTAAAAATGTTAGTTTTGTAAAGCAGCATCTCAGTATCTGCTAACAATGAGCACAAACTCAGGAGACATTTATAATTTAGTAACATTTTCAACACAGATTTGCGATTACACATAAAAAAATCCATAATTTTACATTAACTAACATCGAACTCTGGGATTCTCTGATTTTTCTTCATAAAAAAAAAAAATCAAAAATGTAAAATTGCTATTTTTAAGTTTATTAATTGTAAATTAATAACTAATTGTAAAATTCATATAACAAAGTCCTGGAATATATTTAACATATTTAGTGGTTTTGATATTTAACAATATCATCAGCGGTGAGAAGATGAAGAGAAATGTAGGAAACTGTGTTTGCTTTAAAAAAAATACTGTGCAATATCCGAGCAACGCTCAATGCAAATTAATGCTGCTGGTGTTTGACAACGCTGTAATATAAATGTGAATTAATTTTTTGGCATGGTTTGTACAGTTTCTCTTTTTTTGAGAAATAAAAAGATTTGAGAAATTCTGAGTCTGAAATGTTTTATTTTATTAAAAACATGATTTTGCCTCACAATCCTGAGCTGAAGTTTAACATTTTTATGTGAATAAAAAAGGAAATATTTCACCTAAAATCTTCCTTGCAAAATAAAAAGGCAGTTGGACTTTTTCCTGCTGATTTTTAAAGATTTTATAACTGGTGACAGTGACTTGGCAGTTTTAGCAGGTGTCCTTGTCTCTTGCTGGTGTCTGTGAAGAGAGGACATGAAGTTTTCACTCTGGTGACTGTGAACTCTCTGACCTCACTGTCACTGCGGTGGATTCACAGCAGATGGAGCTGTAAGCACGTCCAAACTCTCTGTTCACCTCATTAATCAAACTCGACCCTCGGTGCTTCAGGTATGTTGGAAAAATGACTGCAGCTTAAAAAAAAAAAAAAAAGGAGACGCAGCATCACAGAATCAGGGATTAAACCGAACCTTTAACGCTTGCAAACCATAATTTTATTATTTAAAAAAGGGAACAGGATTTGAACATTTACATCAGATCTAAAGCTTCTTTTTAAATATATATTAGTGCACTCTGTGTCATTTAGAGAAATGCAGTGTGTGATTAAAAAAGAAGAGATGAAGGGCACAAACAGCAGGAAGTAAATCCCAGATTTTATTCTGGGATTTACATTCTGTGATAATTTAGTTGTGCAGATGCTGCTGCTGTATGTATCAGTGTATTTAATCACCACTGAGAGCAGCAGGTGTGTCACTGTAAGACACAGCGATCAGAAGTCTGTTCCTCCTGAGGTTTTTCTTGAGCTGAACGTTTGTCCGCCGGGTATCGAGAAGCTCCGTGGGTCAAAAGGTTTTGCAGGATGTCTTTACTCTCGCTGGATGGTAAATTATAGAAAAAGTACTGTGGTGCCATTTGAATGAACCTACAAGTAGATAAGACATTATGTTACTCATGCAGAATCATTTCTAAATATTTTTTACAGAAATTTGACTGAGGGGTGCCACACAGGCGAAAGAGCTTTTACTTTCTGCATTAAGCTGTAGCTCGGCGTTCCTGCTGATCTGTAATCCATAATCCCCTCTCCAACTAGCAGATACAGGATTGTACAGGATTGTAATTCCTCCCTCTACAACCAGCATAACTAGCCTCTGCTGAACTGGGGTTTTACATACAGTTCAAAAGGCTAAGTGGAATGTGTCTGTCTGATTATGTTCCAGCCTCTTCAAAAGCTAAGAGACGAGGGCTTTTCTGCAGGATGCTTTCATGCAGCCTGTTTTAACAAATCTGTCATGAAAATACAAGAGTGTAAATTAAATTGTACATGGGATGAAAGGCTAACAAGACTTACTCCTCTGGTGTTATGTGGGTAACAGTGCGGAGGCAGTTATCCTCTGAGAAGGTGTGCTCGTGGAACAGCACCCACTCCGGCAGGCCCAGTTTGGGGCTCTTGGCTCCGTAGCCAGACAGCGGGTGGATCTGTGCTACATGCTTATGGGTCAGAATGAAATAGTTCCCTGATCCATCTACGTCTCGCGCCACCTGAAGGAGAAAACAGAGAAATAAAAGCAGATAAATAAAAGCAAACAGCCACAATTTAAAATTTGCAAGCAGTAAAAAGCATTTTATCTTCTCTTGAGTCATGCAAAAGTCAATTAAAATGATTTAGCCACTGGTAAAAACAAATGCAACATTTTAACTGAATGAAAATCCACATTTTGTGACCATTTGATTTCGGAGTTTAACAGAAAAGGTGTCTAACCTGCATGAAGAATCCTGCGAGGAGGGCTCGCCTGATGTTGATGGTGTTGATCCGCGAACCGAAGGCTGGCGCTGAGATGGGCAGCTCGATTCTCTTCAGGGTATCTGTGAGCTCAGCATGAAGAGCGTCAGCCATCAGCAGAGCCGTGTGGTTCAGGAAGAAATCCTGACACCACTTCTCCTCATTACAGTCTAACAGAAGGAGACAGATAGAAAAAGTTACATGAACATGGCAGGATGTTTTTACACCTTTTAACATGACTAGTTGGGTAATAGTTTCTGGACTCACATGGGTCCTGCTGGCACTGTTTAAAGGCTTTATAGATGTTGATGAGGGTGAAATGATCTCCCTCTGGATGTTGGAACTTCCTGTAGCACTGAGTAGCTTCTGGCTTCAGCTCCACAGGAGGAGCTATGAAGCAACACGGTGCTGGAAATGCATGTAATACTGAGAACAAACTCTTTCTGGATACATAGATTTGTGCTGAACAGCATCATGTTACCTGTAAGCATTGCAGCAATGATGACCACCTCGCTGACACAGTCAAACTCACAAGAGGCCAGCACGGTTTTAGACATCTGGGGCTCTAAGGGGAACTCAGACATGATGATCCCCATTTCTGACAGATTCCCATCATTATCCAAAGCTGCTAGGTAGTCCAGTTCCTCCAGAGCCTGCATCAGACCTCCCGGATCTGGGTAAGAAAAGTTTGTGAATCAGAAATTTGACGATTAAATGGTGAAAAAATTGAAGCAGAAACTTAAAATAAGTCTTATAACAATATTTTATCAGGGAGATTTTTTTATTTCTACGCAAATAGACGGTAACTATGTAAAATCAAGCCCAACTGTTACAGTCTCCGTCCGGAAACCTGGTGCAAATGGTTGAGTGGATGAAAGCAGCAGATTAGGAATAAATAATCTTCCCCAACATCTGTCTAATACCACTACACAAAATTAAAAATCTTACTATCGATGCACAGATTTGATTTTTTTTCCCTCTATTCTCTTATCACAAACAGACTTCACAGCTGTTTATTTTGGGGAAACTGACAAAAGAAACGAGGACATAACAGGAGAATAGAGATGCTGCCTGTTGCTATCTATTCAACCTCACACACCCTCTATCAGCAGGCTCCAATCAGTTAATGGGAGGCTCAGTGTGTGTGTGTGTTTGTGTTGTTTTTGTGTTAAAGGGGGTGTGTTAATCCACAGGAACAAAAGCACATGGAAGGAGGTCAGCTCTGAAAGGATGCTCACAGAACAGGAGCTGTCAGTTCTGTTAAAACACGGCTCGCTGGCTTCCATCTCCCCCACCCCAAAAAAACGATGAAAAAAGTTTCTGCCTGTTGGACCAAAACAAACCGACTGACCCTAAAATTCATGTCATCTCACAACATGAGTTTGCACGCTACAACCCAAAAAAATATTCCTGCATTTTTTAAAATTTTACTTCAACAGGTCATAAAAATTCACCTGGTCTGTCGATAAAGTCACAGTGACCCAGTCCAGCAATCTCCATCCTCCTCAGGAAGAGCACGAGGGAAGTGATGTCAGATTCCACAATACGAGGACAAATCTCAGCAGGAAGCTGCCTCTCTTTAGGGTACAGACAGAAACACTTGCCTACAGGACAGAAGAGTCTCTTTTAAACAGGACAACAGCCAAAACGCGACAGCTACACACTCAGATCCAGTGGATTTGGAATAGTTGTAACTCTTTTGTGCGTATGTACCTGTTGGACCTGCCAGCTGTTTGCGACACTCACTTTGACCCGTGCTGATTGGCTGGATGATGACTGAGTTTGTTCTGATCCTGGGGTTGTAAATCTGTAACACATTTATAACGATTTCATTTTATTTATTTGCAGGTATCTCAAGTAAATGACATCTCACTTATATTAAAGTTTTAAGTGAAAAATATCCACATAAAGCACATTAGAATAAACTCAAATGTGTCTCAACAGTAATAAAACACTGAGATACATTTACTTTTTTTCCCTGCAATGAAAAAACATAATAAATGTGACTAATTCTAACATTCAAGCTGTGAGACTTGTGGTGAGTTTTAAAATTAAACTTCTAAAATAATTAAATTACAAACTTACATTTCTTTTCTCGAGACCGGCATCTATGACGAAGTTTATTGAAGTAACAGCCCAGAAGAAGTCCTCGTTCGGGCTGATTGTGAGGAACACTCGTCGTGTCCGGTTTGTTTCCTCCTCCCCGTGGACTGGTACGTTCCCCGCTTGGCCGGGATGCACAGCAACTGGCAGCAGCTCGTCTTGACCAGCTGGTAAACTGCGCCCCTCATGACACAGGATGTCATAGGCCAGATTTACTTCCTAATAGAAGGTAAACAGTGAAGTCAAGGTTTTTTAAAAAATAGATCTTCACAAATAATCAAGAGTGGTTTCCTACCTGTGTTGTCACTAAAAATACAACCACGTCTCCATGATCCTTAGATTGGTGAATCTCCAGCACAAGACGAAGAGCAGAGCAGAAGTAGTTGTCACCTGTGCTGCTGTACACCACCTCTCCAACACTTGGGGTCTCCAGGTGGATCTCTGGCATGACTGATGGTGAGAAGATGGTCAGCTGCTTGGCGTCTGGTTTAATAGCAGATAGGATGACCACACGGAGCTCTGGTCTCTGCAAGCTGATGTCTTTCAGCAGACCCAGGAGTACGTCTGTGGCTACAGTCCTCTGGTGGGCCTGATCCACGACCACTACACCATAACGCTCAAGCAAAGGGTCTGACATCATCTCCCTCAGGAGCATATCATCGGTGCAGTACCTGGGTTGAAATAGAACGTGTTTAAAAACAATCGTTGTGTTTCTATGAAGTTTTTTGCACTAAAAAGAGGATTTAAGTCATGTTGGTTTCGTTTGTGTGATATTTTTTCATTAGATTTTGTAGTAAATCCTTTTGTACTTTAAGGTTGCCAGTTCATCTCTTCTCCCTCCCCTGAATGGGCTGAGTTTCTTTGTTCCCCAGCTAACTTATAAGGGACCCACATTGCGAGTGTGACATATGGGTCGACAGGGAGCCGGGCAGCTGTGATGGCGCCTCTGAAAAGAGCCCCTCCAGCCTTTTGTTCCCCGCTCTTTTGAGAACCAGGAAAAGGCGGGGGGATTTAGCCATGTGTCATGATCACGCATATTTGCAAGAGGTGGAAAAAAAAAAAGGTAAGAGAGACACTGGACTGATCTGTTTCTGAAAGTTTAAGGATGATTTTTCCCACCTGAGGACAGTCTCATTGGTGCAGCATGTTTCCAAAGGGATGGTGTATCCAACCTCATGGCCAATGTTGACATCCATCTCATCAGCTACTCTCAGAGCGAGATCGACTGCCTGTTGTGAATGAATCTGAGTACAAACCACCATACCATGCTGAAACTGGACTGACAGGGAGAATTCAGCACACCACTGAGGAATCTGTTAAAAAAAAGCAAATAAAAGTTCAGATTTGCTCCTGCATCTATAAACTCTTCTGTATGTTTCACAAAAAGGTTAAATATCCCAACATACTCACTTGAGAACTCCTTCCACTTTTGGCAAAACCGCTAACAACCACAAACTGCCCTTTAGCCAAAGTGTCCATAAACTCACACTTTGCCCTCCACACAGGCAGCCGTTTCCTCTCTTTCAGAAGTTTGTAAAATCTAGAGGAGTAAGGAAGTCCATCGAACTGATTGAGCTCCAAGATGTCATCATAATCTTTATCAACTTGACTCAGAACCTCAGAGTCTGAACAACAGGGCGATTTCCCCTCCAAACAGTCCTCTCCAGTCAAACTCCTCACGTCCTCTTCCATCACAAATAAACTCTCAGTCTGTCTGGACTTCACTTTATTCACAGATCCACATAAATTAAAAAAAAGTTAGGAGATCTCCAGCTCTCAGTCAACCCTTTAACTACACCGAGGCTGCCTCTGCTAGTGAAGCCAAGAGAAAAGCTCTCGGGGAGCCCTGCCCAGTGTTGTCATGTGGCCACTAATCCTACTGAAGTAGTGCAGTCATTACCAGATCGCACACACACATGCACGCACACACACTATGCACGCACACACGCACACATGTACACACTCTGATGAGTGGATCTGCAGAGAGACTCGGGGGTCTGGTGTTTACAATAAACAGAGAATGACAACAACCACCACAATCTGTACAAACTAAATGTCATTTGAAAGAAATTGTAAAGTAATTTATAAACTAGAAAGAAAGTTTCCTCACTAACAAACATCTGTTATTAATAATAAATGTTTTTAAAAACCAGAGTTGTTTTTTCAACACACTCATATTTCAGCTTATTGTCTTTCTTCACACATCAAACCCACATATCCAGCAGTGAAAGCTACAAATGTTGTTTTATAGCTACAAACACAGAAAATTCATCAAGATCTGAATACTGTTTTGTACCTCATTGATTCTTTGATCTTTAGATTTACAGTCACAGATTATTTTAGATGAGTTGGTAGTTTTCTGTCCTTTAGATGGATTAAAAAAGGCTTTTACAGTCTGTATAGCTTCTGTTTACTTATCTGTTCTGGTTACTTGATGTTTTTGTTTAAAGCTAAAATAATTAAACAAATGTATCTTTAAATAAGACCATATTGCAGAAATATGTAATAACAATGATGATTTTTAAAGTACTAAATATACTCTAATCTGATAGCATTACCGGGATTATAACGCCCACTGAAACACTGAAACATGTTACTAATGTTAAACAGGTGGTATTGTGGACTTAATACTTTTGATTGTTTTGCGTTTTCAATTTTGTCTCATTGTTCACACATAAAAGATTTTGCGAGTAACAAGAATAAAAAAAAATTCACATTTTATCAAAAAAAACAAAACAAAAATGAATGTAAAAGTCTTAAATCACACTCCCAACTTTTAGATTTCAGACGTATTGAACAAAACTACTAGACAAAACTTTTAAATCATTAGAGTCTGAAAGTGGAAACGGATTTTCTGATGTGCGCACAACCTTTTTTAAAATTTGCTTGACCTTGATTTCAATAAAATATTTAACTTTAAAATTTGTCAAACCTTTATGATCTGCATTGCATAACACACAACATGAAAAAAAAAAAAAGTAACAGTCTAATATAACATCTTAGTCTGTATTCATGGGTAATTTGTGCTTTGAGCACTTTTTTTTTTTTGGAACAATGATTTGGGCAATTTAGTCACAAGTAATGATCCTTGTTGTCCAACAGGTGGCAGTGTTGAACAACTTTAACCAGCTGCAAGCAAAAGCTAAAGTTTTTGTTACATTTTCCTCACACCTGTTGTAAAATATAAGATATTTAAGAGTGTGATTTATAGTTAGATTTATGACATTAAAATAACATCAGAATGATCCCTTTCAGACTATCATAAAGAAACTTTATTTGGCTCTGATTTCAAGTTTGTCTTTAAATATATACAGCGTTAAAAAAAACAAGACATCCTCACTTCCTGTTGGAAATAGAAACAGTCTCAGAAGTTCTTACATTTCTGTTCTTGTGAAAACAAACAAACAAAAAAATTCACATGTGAAAACATGTTCTACAAAAAATCCAATGTTATTGTACAAGATTTACAAAAAAAAAAACATTTAACAGATAATTTACACAGATTTAAGAAACATTTTCCAAAGGAGAGCCATTAGTCTGTTTAACACATCAGAACACTTTATTATGAAGAAAAGCAGCACTGACACGTTTTTGTACACAAACACAATGCAGGATGTTACTGACTTTAAATCATTCTGCCATAGATTTTTGGATAAAATGCAGCATTAAACAATGCTCCAAAGTGCAGAACCAAATCAACAAGGCTTTAAATGGAAAAGAATACAAAACCAAAAAGGAATGTTATGGAACAAAAAACACAGAAACATTAAAACATTTTGTCGAAGAGCCGACGGAGATGAAGTCATCCGGCTTGGCTCAACCTTTGAAGGACAACATAGACGTTAAACATACAAACACCAGCTTTAATATTGAATTATTTAGTGTGTGAAATAATCTGGAACACAATCAGTCTGTCAAATCTGTTGACGCTCTGCAGTTCAGGAGAGAAGCTGTTCGGCACATGCTCCGAGTCGTACGTCAGCGCCGGTCTGACGCGTGTGAAACAAATGAACTTATAAGGAATCAAAAAGCCTCAATGTGAGGCTGTAAAATGAGTAAATCAAAAGAGAAAAATCAAGATTTATCTTGAAAACTGAAAAGGTAATTCTGATCTTTTTTCAAGCACCACGGCAGAAAGAATACATTTATTTTGCACTGAAGACAAAACTGAGTAAATTAGAACAATGTCATTTCCTCTTCATCTTCATTCAAGTCCATTTTTTTCATTTTAATTGCTCAAGCAACAATAGTTGTAATAAAAAATCCTATATCACAGCATTTAATCTGGAAAAAAAGTACAAAAATCCCAAAAAGAATGTAAAAGAAGGTCTGAAAAATGACATAATTTTTGCTTTTTTTAAAAAAAAAAAAAAAAACATGCTTTAAATCCTTCATCGCTTAAGCTCTCTGTGCACAAACCGTTAAATAATTTATTAGATAAATAGTTCAAAGGTACCTGAGCGAGGACAACAAAGCGCCTTTGACAGGCGTAGCACCATGGTGTGACGTTCGTCCCCCTTTTCACTCGATCCTCTGCAGTCCGAAAGGTCTGACAGAGTCTTAGGAATTAGTGCAAAACAGTTTTAGTCGCGTGTGTTGTTGAGATCATCCCATTTCTTCTCATGGTGCTGAAAACTCAGCAGTCCTTCTGAGTCTTTGGTGGTCTGTAGGGCAACGCTGGTACCGGTCTGAAACAAACACAAACACAGAGCTGGATTATAATAAACACTTATAATAAACTAATTATTCTCATGCTTTTCAAATGAATTTGCGTTCAGAAATGCTGCAGTAAAATCTTCTGAAAAACTCACTTTGATGCTTTTATTTTCCACGTTGTTATGATCTGTCGCCAGCTAATTGAATGAACCGTGAGATGTTTCGCCAAGATTTTTGTTCTATTACACATTTTTTATAATCTTTATAAAAATAAGTTGCCAGGATCAGATTCCAAATAAGGCTGCAACATTATAAAACAACATGATCTCGTGTTTTACACACATGGTTAAGCATTATGATCAAAGTTTAATAAAGTTACAGGTTTTTACACTAGAACACGTCATGTTTATCTAAACTTCATGCTGTTTTATGGGTCAAACTCCTGCATGTTACACATATTACGTTTTCTTTCAGAATAATAAATCTGTCAAGTCACTTCTTCTGGTTCAGCTGAAGCGTAAACATTGAAAATCCCAGTCAGAGTCTGATTTGAGGTGGATAAAATCTGTACTTTCAAAATTTATAGACATTTGTTTTTACTTGTTGTCACCAACCTGCTGGGTAAAGGGATGCTGGGTGGAGGCCTGGGCACTTTGGGGATGGGTACAGGAAGGGCTCCGCTCCCAGAGACATGCACCCCTGTTGCTGTGGTACTGTGACCCTGTCGCTGGCTCCTCCCTAATGGGTCTGCAGGTAACGGTTTCTGTGGTGGACTGGGCTTCTCAAAGTCCTGAGGAGAAAAATGAAATGCAGTTGAAGTATTAGCAAACACACATTTGAAAAACAGTTTATAGTAACCCAAATAACACAGAACAGTTTCTGTTCTCGTTGTGCTGCAGCTGTCTGTAGGTAAATAAATAAATAAAGATTTCATTAGAGGGCAGTGTGTTATCAGTGTTTTCTTTGAATACCCACAGCAAATATGAGATAAATCTTTGAACCCCCCTCCCCCCCCCTCCCTTCCATCACACCTCTGTAGAGGAACCATGTGAGTGCAGGTTATCTGGATGAGGTGTCACTGTTTGCTGCTAATCTGCACGAGGAGGCAGGAAGGTGATAAACATGTGCTACCAGCTGCCAAGCTCCCATCAAACATACACCAAACACACAGATGTAGAAGTTCAGCCAAAGCGATCTGCACACAGACAGGAAATATGAAGAGTTTCGAAAAGTTCACAACGTAAACAAAGCTACAAAACAACAACAGTGTGTTTACAGACCTGGAAAATCCTGCTTCATGTCAGCAGGACTTCTTACAACACTACACGTGTGTATGCTTGTCCAATTTCCTTCTATATATACAGCTAACCTAAACATATCCGTCCTTGAAGCTGCTATTTACTTTGATTTCTCATCTAACACAAACGCGTGGCTGCAGTCGGAATGTTTTATTCAGGTTGCAAAAGAAAAAAAAAACATCTCTGTCCTTTACATTTTGTTTGTAAAGATGTTTATTAGCAAAACATTTGCGTGAGGGAAAGTCACTGATCTGCACAGACCTTCACTTTAACCCCCCCACTCACCCACCACTTGTGTGATGTGTCAGAAACACAGAGTGTGAGTCAGACCTTATCGGAGGGCATTTGTGACTGAGTGGGCAGATATCCCTGCAGGCGGGAGACCTTCACTCCCCTCATGCTTCAGCCACACAAATGTGTAATGTGTAATTGAAAAGCAAAAAGACAATAAAATCTAGATGCAACTAACTACATCATTACAGAATAATCTATTTCTTTAATAACTGAACTAATATGAACAAATATTTTTTATTTTTTTATTTCCTATATTAATCCCTCGTGGGGAAATTTGGCTGTGCATTTGACTCGTCCTCACTGTAAGGTGAGGAGCAGAGGGCAGCCATATTGAACAGCGCCCAGGGGGCAGGTTCGGGGTTCAGTATCTTGCCCAAGGGTACTTCGACACGTAGCCTCTTGCCGGGACACGGGATCAAGCTCCGGTTTCCCGATTGGAGGGTGACCTCCTCCCTGACAGACTACGGTCGCCCCGAGGAAGCGGCGGGTTCAGTATCTTGCCGGCACCAGGGATCGAACCGCCATCTTTCGAATGAAGGGT
Source organism: Pachypanchax playfairii (assembly GCA_006937955.1). Lineage (NCBI taxonomy): Eukaryota > Metazoa > Chordata > Actinopteri > Cyprinodontiformes > Aplocheilidae > Pachypanchax > Pachypanchax playfairii. Next base: position 3,428,734 of record SSNP01000023.1, read on the forward strand.
GATCACCCTTCCGCTAGACTACGCCGCCCAAATTTGATAAACAACGGTAAAAGAAAACATTTATTATCAGTAAGAATCAGTGGCTGAGAAGACGTGTGGTTGTCTCATATGGGCTTCTTTTTGAATATAACAGCTAAACTCGGTTCCCAATCAGTTACAAAGAGGAGACGCTCCTAAAGTTGTGAATTTTTAATCAGTCTGAGCTCCAATTGTGGCACAGCAGGTTTGTTTTTGCTCTGCATCTAGATCACAGAGTGTGTATGTGTGTGTGTGTGTGTGTGTGTGTGTGGGGGGGGGGGGGTAAAAGGTAAAGAGTTGAATATTCTTATAACCCAGTTTTGGTAAGCAGTGTCCATGGAAAATGTTTCAACTGCTGCGATCTCGATAGGTTTAAACAAAATCTCTCCACAAAACATTCTTCCATTTGAACAAAATAATTCATGACTCGTACATTCTTACACCAGACTTGGTAGAAACATCTCACTCTGAGTGGAGTGGATTACTGGTGGTGTTCAAACATCTTAACTCTGGATCGGTCTTCAGTTTTTCATGCATATGTCTCACACATAACTCTAGAGGAGCTGAAAAATATGTAGTTGTTAAAAACCGAATGACTTTTAGAACCTTAGAAAAATCCCTTATTATTTAAAGGTTGACATGTATTTTAGTTCTAAATTCACTGCTTCCCTGCTCCCTTATTTGCGCTCTGTTTTTATCTTTTTTTTTCTCCCTCCCAGCATAAGAAAGATTTTGTTTCCCTGGAAACGCCCTGATAGCAACAGGGTGCAGTTCGTTCGAAGGCATTTAAAATAAGACACAGTGGCACAAACAGCAGGAGCACTTGTGTCGAGTGTAACAATACGCTTGTAATGCCCTCTCTTAAAGGATTGATGTCCTGTTTGTCCTTGTTGGCCTGTTGTTAAATACCAGCAGAATCCCCTTTTGTGTCTTTGACCTACATATGCCATCTCAGCTCATCCGACTGGGTTCATTAGAGCCAAAATGGCTCCTGGATATGTGCAGGAATGGGTTTCACTGTTTTGGCTGGCAGCAAGCCGTGGCTTTGGAAAGCAGTGATCTTTCAACTGGAAATACTGTACATCTCTACTTTAGTGACATAAATATGAACACAGAACAAACAGACTAGAGGAGAACGAGAATACAGTTCAGATAAAACAGCTGATTATGTTCATATAAGTAAAAAAAAAAAACCATTAAGATAAATTATTTTACTTTTAGTTAAAACTATGACTTTCTTTTTGAAGAAGTTAAATGTCAAGATGATGCAGAACAGACCCAAAGTGCAGGAAAAAAAAACCACGGAGAGGTGGATGGAAAGAAAAACAGAGCTTTAATGATAAGAAACTCCCGGGCAGGAAAAGTAAATAAAACTTACACATGGAGTAGAAAATGGTTTGAGGTCAGGGAGAAACACAAGGAGCACGAATCAGGACAGACAACAGGACGATCTGACAATGAGTCAGAGAAACTGTGTTTAAGGAGGAGAGGTGATTACAAGCAGCAGCTGAACTAAATGATGACATGACAAACAGGTGGTCGGCAGAGCGAACTGCAGAGAGCAAAAAGCACAAATCACAAGAAGTATAGAAAAGAAATCAAGAAAAAAAACAAAAAGCCTTAAATTCAGAGGATAAAAACAATAAAAAAGCATAATATCGATAAATAAATCCTGAACTGAAATCCCAAAACAAGTGAAAACCTAAACAGGAAATGATATTTTTCATGCATTCCAACTTAAAAAAATTGGGTTCTAAAACTAAAAAGTTAAAAATAAATACACATCATTTGTCTCAAATCTGATAAGCTCAATGGCATAGTGAAAAACTGGATTTCAAAATAAAATGCAGGCCTTTAAGGTTCTTATCCTCTGCTGCCACATCTGTAATCACAGAATCAGAGAACAGATGTGTCATATTTCATGCTGCAAGATTTTTTAATTTATTTTAGTGACAAGTTTTCTGTGCACCCTGTCGAAGCTCACAAAGTGTCGGCATCCAGTACATCGCTCCTTGCTGTGCTGGTACAAGAATGGGTCAAGATTTGGATGTACCACCTGAGCAGACAGATGGATTTACTATCTTTACTGTTGCGATCCCACCGGCTCAGCAGAAAGCAGCATCTTACTCACGAGCCGGGTCACGGGGAGTGAGACTGATTGAATTTTGCTGTCGATATGTGAGCAAGCAAACCGAATGTAGTGAGCTTTGTGAGCCAACACTTTGATGCAGGCTTTAAAATTGCCCACAGGTGCCAAGTTTTAGGTCACTAACTCGAACTTGAATATATCTTAGATTACTGGCAACATTCCCCCTTCCAGTGCTCTGATTTTTCTTTATCTAAGCTAAATTAAAGTATTGATTTAAAGAAATTATTAAGCATAAATCAATAAAAACATACAGATGATTTTCTAAAACAAACCTGGTCCATTCGGTATGACGACTGCTTTCGTGGCAGACTGAGAAAAGGTGGCACTGGAGGTTGTGAGAAGAACGTATGGGTGGGAAGGACTCGGTGTTCAGCCGGCAGAGGAGGCAGGGTGGGCTGACCCACGCTCAGGGACACGGGCATGGGATGGCTGATGTGCAGAGGCTGGTAGAGTGGCAGTCTGCGCAGGCTGTGGGAGTGGAAGCTGTGAGGAGGGAGAAGCGGCTCTGCGTTCAGGAGAGATGGCTGAAAAGAAGATAAGAGGAAGTTATTTTCAGTAATTGCATAAGTAATGCTGAGCCATGACTGTGTGACAATAAGCCAGCAGGTACACAGACAGGACCTGGAAACTGAAATGTCGACAAGAAATTGATTTCACACCTGTCCTTACCCTGATGTCAAAATGTCTTCCAACTACTTGTGCATCATTCACACCTTTCATCCTGACTAGCTCGGGTAATCTCTCTGAAAATGGTTCAGTTTTATAATGAAACAAACTACCAGCAACTGTTCTGATGATGAATTATCTTTTCTACAGTGATAATTGATATATCTGGCTTCTTCTTGGTTTATAACGCAAAGGGGTTTTTTGTTCATTTTAAATGATGCAGCGTTTTAGAATGGCTAACAGATCTAAGTCAATGAGTAGATGCAACCTCGTCACCTCATTCACAGTATGAGTCAACAGGTGAATGCAGGTAAATCCAACAGTCCAAAGCAACAGAGAATGTGGAAACACGGTCAATAAATAAGTGCAAGTAGGAGGGAACGGGTGGAGGAAAGTTTCAGGAGTGATGTGGGACAAAAGAATATCTGCAAGAATGAAAGGAAAGGTGGACAAGACAGTGATGAGACCAGCCATGATGTCTTGTCTGGAGATGGTACCACTGAGGAAGAGACAGGAGACACAGCTAGAGCAGAAATGAAAATGTTTAGGTTCTTTGGGAGGAACGAGGATGGACATGATCAGGAATGAGTCCAGCAGAGGGACGACACATGTTGGATGTTTTGGAGATAAAGTTAGAGAGACTGAGATGGTTTGGACATGTAGAGAGGAGAGATTTGTCACATATATGAAATGAAATGAAAAACTGAATAACTGAACAACAGCAATAAAATGCAAAAATATAACAAGACAAGATAAACTAAAACAAGCCAGGCAAAGATGAGTAAAAAAAAGTTAGGACAAGCAAACAAAATAAAAAAAATAAAAATTATATACTATATACAGTACAGACCAAAAGTTTGGACACACCTCATTCTCTTTGAATGAGAAGGTGTGTCCAAACTTTTGGTCTGTACTGTAAATTAAAAAAGACAAAAACCCCCAAAATAAGCATCCTAAATAAGGGAGTCTGAATAATGAAGTCAATGCTAAAACCTCAGAGTGAGACATAAAACTGGAAAATAATATTGGAAGATATGGCATTTTTCCTATTTGTAAAAGCCAAAGTCAGAACATATGTCCTGAACAGCTGTTTTTTCTTCCCTTCAGAATTAACCAATAAGACCAGAATGGTCTGAGCGGATTTGGCTGCTGGACAACACACCCATACAAGCAATGAAGCAATGCTGATGCACTCAGAGAGCTCTGCGATGATACTGACTGACATGTGTGACTGGCTGCAGCAGTCACAATAATCAGACTGGACACGCTGTTTTAGAAAGTCATTCTGGTGAACGGTATACTATAAAAAAATAAAGCAGATTAACATCTATAATCAATTATGACATAGGATGGAACTTTGTGCTCACCTCTTTTTGCAAATCCATTTCGGATCTACATTTAGGCTCATGCATATAAATATCTGTTATTTTATTTTGCAGCACAGACAAAACAAAAGGCAATCCCCTTCTTCGTCTACCGTTTTCCACAAACAAATCAAAACCTATTTTCCTCCACTGGCTGAATCAATCAACTGTGTTCCTCACTCAAAGAAAAAAATAATAAAAAATCACCAATTCGCAAACAAACATTAAAGGGGCTCAAATTACAACGTCCTGCACCCAATTTAAATGGTGCAAACTCTCAATTACGGTTCTGCCGTGTCCTGTCAACAACAGCACTGTAATTAGTATTTCCTCTTCAGTGAGGTGTAGAGCAGCTGAATCGATTACACGACTTGCTGTGATCTTATTTTATCAAGAAGCCTGAAAGCATGACGACTCTACTGCGAGGGGGGGAAAGTAAACAAACAGTCAACAACAGAAAATAAGTATATAGTGAAAGTAACTGACCTTATAAATATTGGCTGTGGAGGGTTTAGGTGGAGGCTTGCGTCGTGGAGTGGGCCGGTACCTGGACTCGGTCCTGATGGGACTTGTTGGCCTATTTGCTTCCACAGCTCTATAAGCAAAAAAATATGAACTCAAATTTATTCATTTTAAATTTTAGTTTTAGTTTTTGTGTTTTATTTTGAAGACAAACAGCTGAAAATGAAGGTCTGCATAATATAATAATAATTTAAAAAATGCTTATTTGTACTAAAAACTACTAAGTGCAGAACCCCTGTTTGGAATCATATGAATAATTAATACCTTAAATGATTTTTGTAGTCGCATTTTCATTAATAATTTCTAAGTAGGTTCCCCTGAAAATATAACAACTATCAAATAATTCATCCTCTGTTAGTCCCTAAAACAGGGTGAGAAAAGAGTGTCAAGAAGCTCAAACTAATGCTAAAAGGTGAGAAATAAGAAATAAGAATAAGAAAGTCGAGACATTAAACAAAGAATCATTTCCTCGTTGTTTATTTTATTTGTGTTATTTCTACCTGAGTTTTTCCAACGTGCTCTTCTTATTGCTGAAGAGGAGCCGCAGCAGAGTCTTCCTCTTGAGGAAGATGATGGCGGTGACCACCAGAAGGCTAACCAGTGTGACCAGGATCGCCACAGTAATCAGAACACTGTCGGCTGATGCCATATACGACAACACGCACATTAATACACACACACGCACATCTACAGCACAGAACAATGACAGAACATAACGCTGTTACACCTAGATCATCGTCGGAATCACACTTAATGTCTCTTTATTTCAAAATAAATGTAGTTACTGGAGCTTCTGTGCTGCTTTTTTCTAAGAAAATGTTGAATCTTTGTTTAGATGAGTATATAAAATCTCCCAAACTACCTGCCAGCCTCATTGGCCCGCTGTCGATGCTCCCACCGAAACCCACGTTCTCACAGAACGGAGGAGCCCAGTGTGCTTCGCAGTGGCAGTTCTTTTTGTTGTTGCACACCTGCAAGCAAGAAAGATACAGTCTATATTAAACACAGTGCCACTTTATTTTATTGGGATATTAAATTAACTTGCTTATAATAGAAAAACAAAATGTGCAAGAATCCATTTCAAATATCCATATCTGGTCTAATTTCTACTTGGACCAGATGAAAGTACTATTGCTTTAATTATCCGATAATTTAAGTTTAAAAAACAGCAAAAAATAGGTCCTTAAATCTAGAAGAAAAAACACAACTATACAGTTTATTCTGAAAGGATATTTTGTGCAGGCAGGGTGCATTTAATTTTTTAAAAATCTCTAAAATACTCAAATCTATAATCTGATGCTGTGGGCTAATATGGGTAATTACTTGTTTTCTGTTTTCTTTTTGGTCATAAGAATGCTTATTGTTTGACTTTTATGTTGCAGGAATGTTTAACGGTTTAAAAAAAAAAAAAAAGACGATGACTGATTTCTTGTTGCATTATGTTGTCTTGCCTTAATTGACAGTGAAGATCAGTGGTTACTGTGAGGCAGTACTGCCCGTGGTGAAGGCTGCAATTACAGAACTAAACAACCAAGTAAATAAAACATAAAAGCATCCTTTGGTGAATTATTGAAAAGAAATTCTATGAGGAAAAAAAGGTGATCATTTCAGAGAAACAGATATATAACAGCAGTGTTACCATTATGATCTACACCTTCCTGTTTCTGCACCGTTAAAAAAATGATGGACAATATTGTGAGTTAACTTTAAACAATGCATTTAAATTTAATAGATTTAACCTTGGTTGAACAATAGAGATTGATTGCAAAGAAAAAGCGCTGCACTGTAAGTACAATGTTTGCTCTTCTATTGTTTGGTGTTGCAGCGTAGAGGCAGCTGCCTGATTGTTCAGCTGGTCAAAATGTGAATAAATGGACAAACACTTAGAATTGTAACACACTATAGTGCATAATTTAACACTAAGTAGTGAGCTAAAAGGTACTTTGCACTCACCCCACGTCCATTGCACTTCCCGGAGCATTCATGCACACCAAAGACACTGACTTTTTGGCACTGCCGGTTCAGGCACACCTATGAAGAGAAAATCCACATTACATGTTTTCAGAGGCACTGAAATGGAAAGCCAATCAATATGAGCCCAAAAAATGAGAATATAAAAAAAGAAATACTTTTATTTCTGATGTACATTGTTGTAAGAGTGGACAGACAGAATTTTAATAAAAAATAAGACAATGCAACATATTAAACTCTGTCTCAGAGGTAGGACTCCACAGAGGAACCATAATGCAATGCAGCAAGGCATACATAACATGCAAAATACTGTGCATCATTAAGAAGAACAAACAAAAACATCAAACTGAAAAAAGAAAAATCACAGTCAGGTGCTTTTATGTTGAAAATAAGGTCTGCATTAGGTGAGCTCTCATTTTCCTTAAATTGGCACCGTGTTGCAGGACGTCTGCTGCCAACTTAATGCTCTGATTGGCATGGAAAACATAAAACCTTTGTAAGAACAAAGGCTTGTGACAAATAGCCACCTTCACGCCATTAAAATTTCCAGATAATAAGTGGCACAAACTCGTGACCTGGGAGGCAGTAACCAGGAAACAGGTCGGAAAGCATTTTGTGTAGAAAAGCTAAAAAGAAAAATCATGAAAACTTGTGATGCACCAAGCGTGAGTGCAATGCAGTGAATAAAAAAGATAACAACTGTAAAACCTGGTCAGTTTTAAACTATAGTTATTAAACTTATACTTTTAGAATATTTAAACCTTTCAGTTGATGCAATCTGTAAATTCTGATACATTAAATATGCAACTGAACGTCAGAATTTGTTTCAGTTTCCTGCTGGATTAATAACAGGTCAACTCAACTTAGCCAGACACAAAGTCCTTTTACATGCTGAATTTAAACTACAGTGGTTTCAAAGATCATCTACAACTGTACATCAAATGCTCTTACAGGAAAACAAGAGCAGGTCATGGAACTTCTTCTGTAGAGACAATTAAGAGAGAATGAGCTTGTGCCATAGAAGAAGAAAGGCTAAGAGGCATCCCTAATGAGATAACTGCTTGCTTGCTCAGCCCTACGCATGAAGAGTACAAATGAATCCCTTGACTCACTCAGGAGTTAACTTCATTAGATTTTTTTTCATTCCTCTCCACTCAACCTGCTCAATGCCTGAAGGAATACAACAGTACAGCTGTCAGTATTTAATAACAGGCTTGTACATTTCTGGTGTATCGCTACAAAACACTCCATTCTGCCTCTCGTAGCTTTTATTCTGAATGTTGAGAATAAAAAAGTGAAAATACATTCCACCCACCATGCTGTCTCCACACTTGGTTCCAGCCAGGACGAGCCCGGGGTCCGGCATGTCGTCACCCAGGTAGACATGCGTCCCTCGACACAGAATCCGTCCTCCTTCTTGCAGCGGGATGTTGGTTTCTATGGACACAGCATTTGTACCAATGACCGGCCGGTTGGCTCCACCCTGGCACTGAATTTTCCCACACTTTGCATCCCTGAAATCACACAAATGTTCATCAACACATGACTCGGGGTTGTCAGTCACCAACACTGATAAAACAACTGTAGCGACAGATGAAACAGTACTGACGAGAGCAGCTGAGCCTCCAGTTATTAAAGTAATTACATCATTAAACAAAGAGCTTGATTACTGAATTCACCCAAAAGGAGAAAATCTTCAGAACAATTAGATAACGAGACAGCATGGAATGAGTCGTGAATAGTTTACTTAGAGAGTAATTTGTCCCCAATTTCTACAGATTTTTTAACTTTTTTTTGGAAGACCACATGTTGGATTCCACAACGTAATGATGATTGCTAATGACGCTACTTAAAGCTAATTCATCGTGCTTCGCACAAGAAGTTGTTTAGAGGTGCTCTGCTTTTCGCACCAGTCATACCTTGCATCACATTTGGCAAAGGAGCCTTTGGAGTCCTTTCCACAGTTCCCATAAGGATCACCTGCAGAGTTGACTCTCTCAAAGCAGATCCCAGGGGCAGGCTTGGCTCCTGGAAACAAAAACATACACCACGGGGAGAGTTTTTACATATAAAAGTTAAAGCTTTGATAAACACTGATTTATTTACTAGCCATTGTTTTACCTTGTCCCCACAGAGTGATGCATTGTTGCTCGTGAGTCTGGCAGATGCCGTTGTAACAGTAGCCCTCGACATTCTGGCAGGCGTGTCCGTCATGGAGATAAACGTTGGCTGGGCAGTGAGGACTGGTTCCAGTGCAGAACTCGGGCAGGTCACAGGAGTTGCTGGACTCTCTGCACAGAGTACCAGCCAGCTTGAGCTGTGAAGTTGAGATGTAAAGCTCAATGATCCACTTTGCAGACTCAAAATCTCCAACACTGCTGAATTCATCAACATTTTTAAGGCTGTGCAAATGTTCCATTATGACATAATGTAAACACAAAGGAATGGCAAAGTGATTCATGAGCGAATAGCTGCTGATTTATGTGAGATGGAAGTTATGAAATAGAAGACATTAGTGAAATATGAAGACAAACTGTTTGGATGATAAAAAGCGATAGAAAGAGATTATTTTTCATCTGTATCTGAGAAATTATTAATACTCAGTTAATCAATTTGAAAATTCCAATCGGTTTGTGGAATTGTCACACAAATAAATCAATATATTACAAAATAGACACGTACAGATGTAACTCGAAAACGTAGTTCAAGATGATTATTGTAATTTCAGATTTTTCCTTACACATTCATCAACTCTAACTTCACCATTGTACAATAAGGCTTCAGTAGTTTGCAGTTCTTAAAGGTGAGAAATAAATATAATAGTACAAGGTTGGTTTGAGTAAAAATGGTCTATTCACACATAATCAGAAGAAAATGCTCCCAATGTATCACTTTAGATGATGCATACAACTGTGCAGTAAAGGTCAATATACATGCTCCTTTATCAGGTACACGCGTAAGAGTTACTAATTCAATATTTTCTGCAAATGAAAAACTAAACAGAATTCTGACTATTGAACTAAAACGGCAAAAATGCCACAGCCTTGATATTAAGTCAGCACACTATTCAAGAGGATTAACTGACTCATGCACAGAATCAGAGAACATAATTAAACTTTTCCAGAGATCAAAACGATATCAGTGTCAACGAAGTCAAACAAGGTGGTGGGATTAGACAGATGCAAGACTCCTTACCTTGCAGTCTTCACAGCACTGTCCATGAGCGCACACAGCGTCTCCCTTGAGGGTGCATGTGGTGGCGTTGCAGCAGGGGTTCATACATTCCTGATATGCAAGAAAAAAAACAAAAAAAACAAAGAATCATGCAGACTTGAAGAGCCCCTGTCATCCAGTCCTTGTCAGAAGAAGCACTGCAAGTCAGCGAAGCACACTTCCTGTCAGGAGATTCCTGCCCTGACCTGCAGACCTTTGAGTGAAGGCAATAACTGCAGCTCATATGTTTTAGATTTAGCATTTCTCATGGACTTGTAAAGAGGAGTGTGTTTATTCAATGGAGCAAAAGATGGAAATCAAGTGTTTGTTAAAACCTAAACTACGATTTAATGAAGATAAAAGGCTGAAAAACAAGGTGAGACGTTCATCTGATATGAAGGCAGTTTAAAGCATTTTTCACGTTGTGATCTAAAATATTAAACGTGTTGATGACTGTAAAAGACGGCAGCTGAATTGTTGGATTTCTAACTTTTAGTGCTGTTTTATGAGTCTGGCGGTTTACCTCTTCACCCTTTGGTGAGTCTATTGTTTAAAGAGGAGCAACAAGCCTGCTTTCATCTCTGCATTTAAGTGGGCCGGCAGATCACATAAGCTTTGTGGTGACATCATGGAGGTCATATAGACACACTGGAAGGAACCGTGTTGAAAAGTGGAGCTTAGACTGTTGAGTTCACAGGAGGTCAAACACAATAGCGCCACTAAAATACCACCTACTCCTGTCTCGATGATGTACTGTCATAACTCTGCTTACCTAAACAATCACACACCCCCCACTCAATATGGCCAAATTACTAAGTTGCTGTAATTTAATTTGAAAGTAAAATAAACATCTCTTCACTCCTGCGAGAAGATTGTTTAGCTTTGTAGATAAACAAGACCAACTGAGTGAGACAAACCTCCAGAGAAACTGATCACTTCAATTCAATTTCAGGAAAATCTTCTCGTTAAACTTTCATGCTTGTTTCATGCCTTTTCAAGCAAACGGCCCACCATTAGGATCTCCAGAGTGTGAAGCTTTTCAAAAATCTGGCAAGAAACTAATTAGTCTACAATTGCTGTTTTTCATCTTTAATCAACTTATTTTTTTTTATCCTTTCAAATATCACAGATACGAGTTGTACATACAAATAAGAGGGCACAAATGTTCAAACATTACCTTGAGGTAGCTGATTTGTAACTTCAGTTCATTACTGCATAATTATAAGGTATTCCTTGTTCATAGAGCACAGTGTGGTCCTGTTAATGTTTTACTACTGTTATTATTTATTTATTTTACTTTTAGAGGACCCGTTTTCTACTATTTACTCACTTGAATATCTCCCTCCGTATATTTTGTCCCTTGTCAGATCCTCATCTTTTGTTGCTTCGGGGTCTCATCACATCTAGACCAGTGCTCGGCGTATTTATGCTTCTGTATATCCTGTTTTTGTGGCACCTTTCAGTTTCTTTTTATTGTAATAAAGTTGGTTTGCTGCCTCATCCGTCTGCCTGTGGGCTCGCATTATGGTCCTCTGTCTGCAACCAGTTTTTATTATGAGATTATAATCCTCCAGGTGATGATTCTGAGACATGTATTCATACTGTGGCTTTAGGTAAAGACACACTAAGGGGACCTGGCTCTGTCTGAGTCCTACTTCTCTCTCATGTGACTCTCATGACACATATACTAAAGGGAGAAACAGAGTGTGTGAATGGATGTGTGAAGTGCAGCGAGCCCATTAGTGAAGGCTGTTACACCAAAGAAAGCTCGTTTCATTACATCTAAGTTTGTTTTCCTTTGTCACACAGTTGGACAGTAGTTTGATTAATGACCCTTCAACAAAGATATGACATCACATGGTGGCAAGTCAAGAGAAGGTGATGTGAATAAAGTGAGACACTTATTCTGAAGACTTCAACTTCAAGAGGTTTGCTGCTTTTTTTCCAGTTTGGCAGCACTTGTTTTAGTGCTTTTAAGTCACAATAACAGTGTCAACGTCAAGACAAAGTTTGACTTAAAGTTTTTACAGTTTTGCAGAAGGGTCAGTGGCTCTGGTTTATAGCTTGCAAAAGGAAAAATTTGTTTTTTTTAAATAAAAAATACAGAGATTTAGAGGGAATGTTCATGCTCCAGAAAGATTTAAGGAAACAACTGCATTTAAAAAAGTACAATTATTTTTTTAGTATTTTGCTAAACTGATTTCTGTACACTAACAATTGTCAGCAAACATCTTTACACAGAGCTGCCACAGAAGAGGGGATCCACTTGAAAAGAGTAGCTGAGTTTACCTCTAGCTCCCCACAGTCACACTCTTCTCCCTCCTCCACGTAGCCATTGCCACACTTCTGTCCTCCATAGAGCACCTTGACCTCTGGCATGTTGTACAAACACATGCCTACGCCTTTCTCCAGACTGGCTGCAAGGTCCTTCTTGCTGCATGTGCTAAACACCGTAGGGAAAGGATACCTAGACGAAGAGAGGAGAAAAAAAGAGAGACCATATTTACAAAAAGAAAAAAACCCAACATCAGTTTTTGCTTTTACAGTAAAAATATTCAAAAACGTAAAACTAGATTATCCTGTTGGGCAGGAATACTGAACATTTATTACAATGATTGTTCAATTTTCTCATTCAAGGGACTGTTTCACACAGATTTAATGGTCTAATTGCATTTTATGAGCTCCACTTCAATAGATTTTCTGTCCTACACAATACAAAAATGGTCCTTCAAATGTAGAAAGCAACATTTTCTCTGACAGCTACATTTTCAAGAGTCATATTCTGGCTGGAGAGGAACAATTTAAGTGACTGTCTGAGGGGTGTTATTTTGAATGAAAGTGATTCGTGTGTGAGGAAATGTGTATGTGAAACCTTTGTAGAAATAGAAAGCCTAAAACCATGTAATTTGTACTGAATTAATTTCATTTCAAGCTATCACTTTCCTCAAGTGCTGACTTACCTCTAATTTTGAGAAGAAATAAATTGAATTTCAAAGAAAAATAAATTATAAAAAAAAGGTTATGATTTTAAAGATTAGACTTTGAGATGCACAAAATACACAACGAAAACAAGCTTAGGGGAATAATTTTATTGACAAGAGTAAAACCAGAAATACAGAAGTACAAAATAGAAGCGTGTGATAAACAAAATCTTTATGGACAGAAAAATAAATAAAAAACAAACAGAATGAACTGTGTTGTATTAGAAAACCCATAATTACTACAAAAAGGCACAAAGAATCCTCTGTGAGTAGAAACATGTATCTGAGGTTCTGACCTGGATGCATTCAAGCTCAGGTGGAAAACAGACAACAGCTCCACAGCTGAGAATGCTGAGACCATTTAAGGTCTCCCCTGGGGATGATGAAACCTTTGTATCCTGCAGCCAAAGAAAGCTCAAAGTACACTGTATTGTTAAAAGTATTGGGACACTCTTTCCTATCCTTGAATCCAGGTGTTCTAATCACTTCCATCGCCACAAATGTATAAAATCAATTCCCCGAGCACGCACACTGCTTCTACAAATATTCATGAAAGACTGGGTCACTCAAAAGCAATTCAAATATGGTATCATGATGGGATGCCACCTGTGCAATAATTCCACTTGTAAAATATCCTCACAACTAAATATTTCACAGTCAACTGCAAAACGGAAGCAGCTGGGTTCAGTCATGAAGTGATAGACCACAAAAACTCACAGTGCAAGGTCAGCGCAGGCTGAGGCACACTGTATGCAGTGTGACTGCTTACTTCAGAGTCAACAGCTACAGACCCCCAAAATTTGTGTGAGATGTGCTTTTTGGATAAATCCCACAAATTCTCTGGCAGGTAATCAGATGGAGTAATGCAGTACCTTGCAGTTTATTAAGAGCAATCTTTTTATTGTATTAGTTATAGATCTTAAATTGGTTTTCAAGTCTATCCTTTTGTGCTGCAGTTTGTGCTTCCCTTTTTAATGTCATTAATCTTGCCACTTAACTCCTGCTTGCAGCTCTATAGGAACAATATAAAACACAAGCAACAGGCCACCTAAAAATACAATCCAGAAAAGCACAAACAATTCTTTATGGCATCAAAAAAGCCCTATAAAATAGGATTTAGGTTGTAAAATGTTGTTACTGAGCAAAGTCTCACCTCAAAAAAATGAAAATGGTAAATATGTTGAGTGGAATTTACTGACGACTAGCAGAGAGGATTGGTACGGACAGCAGAGACAAAAAATGTGGCATTTGGATGTTTGAAAAGCTGAAAGTTCAGACAGAAACATGTCATGCACGTACTTATGCGGTGATAGACTGAGGTCTTCAAACGCATCAGGGCATGGAGACTGCAAAGCTTGAGGTATGACAGAGCAGATTTGTGAAATTTCAAAATGACACAAAATGTGTTTGTGGAGTCTGCCTGTGGACGGAGATGGGGGAGGGATGTGTGATGTTTTGCCTTTGCCTAAGGGGGATTTGGTTGCAGTAACTGCATGGATATTTCACTGCTGTTAGCGGACTAGAGACAGGCTTCTCCTGAGGGTGCTGGAGATAACGGAGGAGGCATTCAGTGGAAAAAAAATCCTTTTTTCCAGAGGAAAACAGATTTCCAAAGCACAGAGAAGACAAACAAAAACATCCCCTTCTAACAGCCACCCCTGGGTTAAAGCAGAGCCTTCACTTCACTCAGACTGTCCACCTTCGAATGTCAGCTGCTTTCATCTTATACACTGGCCAAACACCAATGTACCTGTCTCTGTCCACTCATGTTGACTCACTTAATCCACTCATAAACCACTGTAACACAAAGAGGACTAAGGTCCTAAGCATGAAGACCCATGCATGAAATCAAGGACAGACCACGAGGATTAAACTGCTGCAGAGAACAGACCAAAGCCCCTGTAGATAACATGGACAGCCACTGATAAGAAAACACAGGCACACTTCAGGAAAGGAGGTGGGATGTCCATAAAAGGTAAACAGAATCACAATAAACTCATGCTAAAAGCTTAGGCAGTTGTAGTTCCAGATGAAATCATTTCTTTAGGACATAAAAGACTAGTAAAGTAGTAAGACAAGTAAAAAATTTTAGCTATATTTAGTGCATTAATGTGCACTAAAAGCAACATGATTGTTCATGATTGCTATGAAAACCATCAGTACATAAAAAGCTGAGCTTTAGGGTAAAAAAAAAAAAGACAGAACATGTCTCTCGTCAACTAATGTAGCATTAATCGACATCATATCTTCCTTGTTTAAAGAGATGTCCTGTGTAAGCTTGTGCTCACCACAATTAATAAAACATACCATTCAGCACTTCCATTTGTTTTAAAATAAGATTAAATGAAATAGATATATAGCTTTGAATCAATAATGCCATCAGATTGATGGGATGAGATTAAATTACAGCCAGTTATGACTGTCATTTAAGAAAGGTTAGAAGGTTAAATCTTAAGAGTTGAAGTGAGTGCCATTAGAAAGAGGCTGGACACGTATGAATTGTTGGAAAGGTAGCAGGAGAAAGCTTCTCTAGGAATAACATGGCATGTTTTGGATATGTTGGATCGGAATGAAGTACAAGACTTCTGTAGATGGGACCAAATTAAAGATGTTTGGTCTTATTGCACTGTGCCATGTTCGGCAAAAACTCAAACAGTTCATAATAACAGTCAACTCAGTGTGGAGAGATGAAGACTTGTAGCCACACACAGGATCCGGACACCTTTCAGACACTGAGGCAAACTACCAAAGTATCCTATGCAAATGTGAGACCATCTGTCTTACAGCTAAAGTTTTACAGTAATTGTTTGATGCAATGGAAAAATGTTAAGAAGCACTTCCGCAAATCGTGAACAGATGGCTGAAAAAGAAGAAGAACAAAAAGAAAAGAAAAAAAGTGGATTTAATGACCCAGACTAAGTCCAGACCTCAACCTGGTTAAAACGCTCTAACGGGACCTTATGAGAGCCGTGCATGAAGGAATGTCTCCAAGATTCACCCACAACAGCTTAAGAGACTGATAAAGTCTTTGATATTTGATCATCGCCTCTAATCTGAAACCTGCATCCTACAAAGTACCAGTTACCACCCAATCCCACTAACAGATGTCAGTCTGACTCAATGTCCAGAGACAGAATATTTCAGTCAATCAGTAACTGCTGCAGTTTTCTATGAGCACATATCAGCCGTGGTGCTTTTAAAGGTGTTTTTGTGCCATTATCTGGATGTCTGTGACTTTCACCAGCAAAGCAGAAACTGATGCATCTCTCAAACCAACAGTAAGTTAGAAACAAGGTTACAATTTCTTTAAAACAAACAAAAAACATACAGAATTCCATAAATCCCAGCAAACAACCATATTTATCCAGCCAATTTTCTGTACATACTGAATTAAATCGCTCTAATGTGCAGCTTTTACTGCACAACAAACCCACAGTAACAGTGTGTATTACTTCAGCTGACGATTCGCGGCTGCCCTGCTGTCCAGGAAATTAGCCAAGCAGACAGTGTCGGTTTCCCTGGATAATATTGGTGTAGCGTGCTGCACCCTCTGCAGGTGTGGTTTGCTGTGGTGGAACAAATTTGGCTGCACTCAACAGTTACAGAAAATCTAGTTAGTCAGACCCCTTCTGCTTATCGTGGCTGTTTAAAAGGCAAATATGTCATTTTTATTGCAAGCAACACACACCGTTAAAGATCTTTATCTCATCTGTGTTGTACAGCCTCATAAATCTGTGCTCCTCAGAGAGGAAAAAAAATGGGGCGCTATCTCATTGTGTAGCACTCGATGCCGAAATAGAAGCCAGAAAAAACCAGAAAACAACAACAACAACTGCTGCTTTGTGTTTTTAGTGGCTGAGCCTAATCTAATTCTAAAGTTGTTATAATCTAGTTACGTTTAAAAGATATACAACACACCATGTTTACATTTCTGTTGAGGAGAAAACAAAGCATTTGGAAAAAGGCCAAAACAGTTTCAATCAATAGTTGCTGGTACAAAAGCTTATATTCATTTATGTAATGAATGTAACAGCAGCATTTACAGCAAAACACTTCACATAATGTTCAATAATTTAGTATCTGAGGAACCTAATGACCATCATTTACATCTTATTTATTGTGAGAGTTCAAATTATTATCTAAATCAGAAATAAAGAAAGTAAAGGTGCTTTTTTTCCTTCACATCACTTTATATTTCTTCATATTTTTTGTCAAACATTTTAAGAAATGTTTGACAAAAAGACAGATTTTAAAATCTAAAAAATCTTAAAATCTTAAAATTTAAAATCTGAAAGACAGAATCCTTTTAATGAAACATGAATTGAAATGATTGTTGAAATAACCTCGTCTCAAGGTGCCTCTGGAAGAAATTAAATATTTAAAAGAAAAAAAAAAGTTGACTGACAGTGTTTGAAAGTTTAAATTTCAAAGATACTACATACTGAGATTTAGGGGTTTTATATACAAGTATAAAACGAGACAACTTTTTTATTAAGTTTGCACTGGATAACTCATTTATCTTTTAAACCTCAGCCAGTGACTGTACTTCCTGTCAGTGCAAACACTCTCTTGCTTTTTCATGTTTGACAGTAAAAGGGTAAAATGCAGACGGATCCAACGTTGTTCTCATCTTTGGCAGCTTAATGACTCGGTAAATATAAAACACACTCGACAAACTGTAGCTACATCTTTTAAACAATTACTAAAATGATGCACCATTCACTCCTTCCCCTACAAGGCTTTGGAAATATGAACAATCAGGATCACTCGGAATGAATTAAGATATTAAAAACTACAAAGTTGAGAATAAGGACAAATGTAGAAATGTTCACTGGCTGCAAAATGTTTTAATTTCTATGTGGCATGAGCAATTAGGTTTGTAAAGCAGAATTATATACAACATTAACGCGATACAATGGCTGCCCTCAATTAAGAACTATGGTTAAACAAGAGCAGCAATCACAGAATATCCATACAGCATTTTAATACACTTCAAAGTCATAATAGTATATAAAATATCTGTTTACAAGAAATTTGATTGCACTGAAAAACACTTTTTATTTGCAGTTTGCTCTTGTCCATTTTCAGCCAGTGAAATAATTATTTACTACTTAAGGAATATCTAATGTCGGGAGTTGCACCAATTAACTCTAAATTAAATAAAATAAACTTTTTTTTAAAGAGACTTAAAGTAATCTTCCAATGCACAGAGATGTAGAGACCAAACAGCTTTCAATGGATTTACTGTCAATGTGAATTATCATCTCAGCATTTCAGCTCAGTGGGTTGAAAAAAAAAAAAAAACAACATCTCAGTTTGGGTAAAGAATGAAACAGGATTTTGAACAAAAGAGGCAATGAGTGCACAAGAGCTATAAAGAGCTCTGCTATTTACGGTCCCTCAAATCGACATCAGACCGTCTCTGCGACGCGTTACGGACTGACACGCATTTAGTCCACCGCAAGCAGAAATGACATGTTTGACCTTTTAGCAAATGTCAGTCTGCAACCATGGCAATGCTTAGAGTGATTAAACACTGAAAACCAGCTCCTCTACTTTCTACAGCAGTGAATAAACAAATAATGGCATTTTGTACTTTCAAACCTCAATTGCATTTTGTAATTTACCTCGAATCATGATCTGCTCCATCCCATCTAGACATAGTATTTACATTTTGGACTAAAAGTTCAACTGACGCTCCCTGTTGTGCCACATCGTTCTACCCACACGTAGAAATAGAACTTTTCTGCTTCCTGTTCACGTTCGCATGATGCAATATTTACTTCAACTTATAAAAGTCACCCCCCCTTCTCAAAAATATCCCCATAAACTGTTTGTTTCCACACTTTTGCTCAAGTTTTCACCTGTCACTGAATCAAAAAAATTCCTCGTGGCCAGTTTCTGCGGCTCATCCGCCTGTCACGCTTTCCCCGAAATAATTCCTACACAGTTGTCTTTCTACTCCCACTTTAACTGCAGTCTCTCTTTGTGTTTTTCTTCCTGCGTTACCACTGGGGGAGATAAAAGACAAATGAAACCGCAGCCTCCACGCTCTGCCTGTCTATTGAGGCATAAAGCACCTCTCTGCGGATCTTTCTCAGTGTGCTCTGGCCCTGATTGCAGCTGGCAGCGTCACTGATAATCACATCATTTAGATGCTGCCTGTGCTCTGCTCCATTAGCAAGTCTAAGCTCATAGTGTCCAAAAACACAGTCAAATGAGCTGTGTTGCTTCCGAATGATGTGTTCAATATTCTGATGACATCTGGACTCCAGGTCAAAGGAAGCTGCCATATCAAATACGGAAAAAATAAAAGTAGGAAAAAAAAAAATCAGTTATGCCAAACTAAACTCAAGATAGGTTTGAAAAAATGTTTAGTTTTTGACAGGAAACCACAAATCCAGTCTGATGATGCAGGAAACTCAATTTGAGAGATAAATGGCTATATCCGGCTTCTACTTGGCAAACTTCATAATTTTCTTTTTAAAATTTGGCTGTGCAAAAAAACACCAACAACAAAAAAACAAAACAAAACAGATTATAGTCCAGACTATGAACTTCGTAACTCACAGCCTGAAGCTGCAAAACCGATAATTTCAAGACGGCAACACTGTCTAGACAACATATCTAATCTCTCATCTAAATCACATTGAAATCGATGTAATACATGGTAGAACACTGAGATGAGTTTCACTGTAATACAAATTTAAATGAAAGACACATGCTAAATGCAACACTGATTTTATGAAACGTTTCTTTTGTAAACATCCAAAAAGACAGAAAGGAAATCGATGATTCATTTGGGACTATTTTTCAGGGGATCAGTTCGGTTGGGTTCATTTAATCCTTACAAGAAATGATGTTTGCCTAAAAATGAAAAATAAAAATAGAGACAAGCAAAAGCAAACCTGCCCTCTGAATAACTAAATGGACAATGGCACAGCATGCGCAATTAAACTTTAAAAATATATAAAACAACCTTGTTTGTTTCAACTGATTTCAGAACTTCTCGACTGTGTTAACATAATTTGGCATTCCCTAATCTACAACACTTGATGAACTGAATGTAAAATCTGGAAATTAGGTAGAACCAGATGTTAGACAGGACAGTTTCACAAAGTTTTCCTTGTAGTTCAGCCTTTTACCTCAACAATTACCTCATGACATCTGAATAATCAAAATATCTTCTAACACTTTTTTCCTGCAGCCCAAATTTATTTGGCTTTAATCTCTAGTAAAATTATCTAGATTTACTAAAACCTTTGTACTTTGTGTGCTTTGACTGCCTTTGCTTTGTGCATATGTCTCCATCATTATTTGACCGGTTGTTAAAGAAAATCAATCACTCTTATATCTATAAAGGTTGTCCAGCTAGGACAGGGAACTTGGAAATAAAATGTCAGACTATGAATTTAATATTAAAATACAATCAATAACAGCTTGTACTGAAAAGCATGGCATTGTACAAAAACAGATTTACACATACTAACCTTTATTTAATCATTCCTTCTCCTTGTGTTCAGCTACGCAATTCTAAAAGTCAATGATCATCTTCACTGACCACAATCAAGCAGCCTGAGACCAGTAACACTGCATGTACAATTAGAACAATATTAAATAAACGGGCAGCTATTGATATTTCTGTGTCAGTGTATCAACAGGAAATTGCCCACAAAATGTCAGTGTGTCGAAGTGAATGGATTTATCCCTGCTCTTTTCTTAATAAACAGATAGTGAGTTTGAGAATGAAAGCTCCCTAATCATCTCATTCAGATGTCATCATGTCTAAACTTATGATTGTGATGCAGAAAATACTGAAGAAATTAAGTGAGTCTGATTAAAACATTCCAGTTTATTATTATTATTATAAATTCAATCTTTTTCCTGCTTTTTCTGTAAGGTATCATTAGGTGAAAGTTATATCAGACCTGTCATGTTATTGCTAGTGAATTTCAACCCCCTGCTCTATTTCCCACTGATATGTTGCTTAAATAAATATCGTACTATAACTAGTTCCAATTGTTTTTGACAGCTACCATCTTCCTTTCAGTTTATACAGCTATAGGATGTTTTTTTTTATTTTTTATTTAGGGTGTCAAGATGACAGCAGTTGCTTTTACTATATGTTTGTGGATTTATGAGGGTAAATGCAAATAACTGTGTGCATTGTGGCTTTATGATTAGTCCTCCAAAGCCAGATTAAGCCCCCTTTTAATGGGTAAGTTTATGTTGATGTACCTGTCATTATTCAAGAAATCTGGAGCAAAACAATGAGATATTTTTGGATTTCTTGAAACAAAGTATCTTAAATGTTACTAAATCCAGGGTACAACATGCGGAGGGCTTATTTTAATAGAATCAGCCGACAAACACGCTGAAATATAAATCATTAGGACGTATTATAAATGGATTACTCATAAATCTTACCAGCTAGAAAAGAACAAAGACCAATCAAGAGCCAAGATTCCTTTTAAGTGAAAACTTCAAGACATTTATAGGATATAAAAGATGAGCAGAATTCATGACGACATAATGGTTTAACATAATGGATGACTAAGTCTTGATAGCATCGGACTAAAAGCCCTATACATGCAATGTACAACCCCAATGTTTAAACTTCATTTCATGCAATTCACACTGCAGAACAATAAGATCATTAATAAAATGGGCACAGACGTAAATTCTTTCAACAGCTTTTTGCAAATGGGCAAGATTTCTGCTGTTTTATTGGTTATAAAAAAACAGATTTCTATGATTTTCATGTGGACTTCTCAGAAAACAGACACTACACAAGTTTCCAATTTGATATACTCTCACTGTTTGCACGGGCCATTAGAAGATCCTTCACTGATGCACTTTCAATTAGTTATTGATTGAAAAGAAAAATCTATGGTCCTGTTTTATGTGAAAATGCTAAGTTTAGCTGTACCTGATTACAAGCTTTAGCAGCACAACAGAGAAAATCTGGCAGCATTGTGTCCCATTTGTGCATAAAATGTTTAAATGATTGAATCCACCTGTGATATGATTAATGTGTTGGACAGATATAAGATGTGGTTTGAAAATAAAACCACTTACAGTCTAATTTATCTTATTTCTAGAGTTGTGGAATTCACCCTGAACACATTCATCTGTTACTTGCAGGAGGACCTAGACTCAAACATAAAACTGGCTTCAAACCAAGGGGTGAAATCTGGTACTGCACTCTGGATTCACATTATCTGCAAGCGGTCACAGAGTCTATCCCCTTGCAGCAGCTCTGTTATCTCAGAGACCCAGGCAACAACAGCAGAATGTGACATCAGCTACTTTAGTCTCTGTTCAAAGTCTGTGTTTTTGTGTCTGTCTGTATCTAATACTCAAACATTAAAACAATGAAGCATCGTGTAGAAATAAACACGATCAATACGAGCAATTACAGACATGTAGTTACACACTTTTACCTGTTTTTGATTTAGAAAACGTCTTTATTTAAATTTAAATTATTTGTGATCTTTCGTTTTTATGTTTTGTTGTAGATTCTCTTCACACAAAATAAGGAACGTAAGTAAAAATAAAAGACGTTGCCATTTTAAACCTAAAAAAGTTTAAAAATGGAAATTTTAATTATTTTAAATGTTAACAACTTAAAACCAAGTTGGATACTTCTATGTGTATTCAGCCATGAAGTGCAAAAACACAACAAAACAAGCAAGAAAACTCAAGAATTTGTCAAATTTGACAGGAAAGGAAAAAAAAGAAATCAACAAGATCTCACAAAACACTTAATATGTGTTGAGTATATATATATATTTTACTTCTGTTATAATTATGTCTTTGTTTTTTATTCAACAGAAACATAGTTTCATGTTATTTCTGCTGTTTCTGGTTGCTGAATTTTCTGAAAAAAATATGTACTTCTTTTATTTCCCTTTATGATTTGTTTGGTGTCTTTGATTTTGCCATTTCTGAAACTGGAAACTGCGTTATTCTTTTCCATCAAAATGTTTAAGTTTCTTTTACTGTTGGTTTTCTGGTTAAATGTCTTGTAATATATTAATATTTATGATTTTCTTATAATATTATCTGCTTTTATCTTCTGCCAGATTGAATGACAGAGCAGAATCTCACCCGGTCGACGGCGTCATGATGCAGCCTCCACGATCTACAGTCATCCTGCAGCCGCAGCCCCGCTCCGGAGTGTCGTGGTTCATGCCGAAGTTGTGTCCCAGCTCATGCGCTAAGGTGACGGCTGCACCCAGAGGGTTCTCAGAGTGATCCTGGACAAAGAAGGAACCCAGCATGGTGAGGATGTGCAGTGACTATTAAGCCAAATTAAAATGCAAACACACAAAAATTAAATGAGCATCGTGCTCCTCTCCAAATCATTTTCTGTTTTTGATTCATATAGACCTGAAATGATCTGTCATTTCACCAACCCTGCATATCTACAGTAATCACAACAACTGCTGTTAGAGACAGCTGCAGCAGAAACCTATCGTTATACGACTGCACTGATAAGCAAGACAAGTGCCCTTCACTTGGGAGACAGAGATGCATCGTGACAACACAGGAAGGAAGTTTCATTTGAACTCATCTTACAGGCAGGATGTTGGGATAAGGCAGGACAAACGAGATATTAAATCTACGTAGTGTACTTGTGCCAAGGTTAATTTAAAAATAGAGTAAATTCAGAATAAGTCATTTCAAGACACTAAAATCTATTGGTATTTTTTTTATCAAAGGTCTGGAAAACTTAATTATCTAGAATAAAACAAGTTTCTCTTTGCTGGTTAGAAGTATTTACAACAAGATGAAGGTTAAAGGTTTCTGCACAAGAAACACAAATCTATTTGCAACCTAAAGGAACCCACCTTCTATGTAACAGATAAAAGCAGCATATAAAATGACAGGATGGTTGTGTATCCCACACAATTTACATTCTATGAATAATTCAGAATTTCTGATCTAGCAAAGTAAGAGAAAAAAAAAAAGATTACTGTATATTTTACTGTACTGTGGTTATCTGACACGTACACAAGAAAATCACATGTATCCTTAAAAAATGAGGTCATCTGTTAAAGTTAAGGCCAAGCCGGGCCACTTCCTGCTCTGATTAAAGAACGGCATCATGGGAGCTGCACCCTGCCTTGTAACAGGAAGGATGGGAAACCCCTCTGTTGTTTCTGACATGTTTAATACTGTAGTGTGCATGTGTTTAATTTACAGTTCAGGATATTTAACTGAGTGTTTGAGCAGCAAAAAGGAATGAAATCTTGTGCATCTGCAGTTTTTTTCTTTCAAAGAAACACTCCAGCTGTTTCAATGGTGAGAAAATTACATGAACAAGAACTGATTCTGACATAATTTTCATTTATGTGGGAAAAGATAAATGACTAAATAGGAAATTTAGGGAAGAACACATGGTCCAGTATGGTTTGAGGAATAGATCATCTCCTTTGACCGCCCTCTTACTGCTTATGAGGCCCTTTAATCTTGATCCAGACCATCTGCTCTATAGAAGTAATGGGGAAGACAAACATCTGGAAAAGCCTCATCACAGCAACAGCCAGCAGAAAACACATCTATTATTGGGGGGGCATGTACATCTGGGCTGAGGCGTAAAGGCTGATAACTGATAACCACTTTGTGATTTGGCATTGATCTCAAGAGCTGGAAACAAATCTGCTACATACAAGTTCTGTAGAAAAAAAATGAATGCACAGTTGTATATGGAAAATGCATTCTGATTTCAGCGTGTATGTTCTATGAGAACCAAGATTAAACAATTTATCACGTCTCATAAAAATGGAAATGCAGGTGTGTTCAAATGCGATGGCTTTTGATTTACAGACATGTCCTCTGGATCTGAGTCCAGTCTTGTTGTAAAATGTGTCTCGAGGTTGCAAACATCAAGTGAAATGTGAAATGAAGTGGCTTGGGCACAGCTGGGTGTCCTTAATGCTGTGGAGAAGCATACATCTATCTAACATCGCCATCAGCTATATGACTGTTAAAAGACTCCGCGTATGGAAATATACAAGCACAACAAACAAGGTCAAACATCAAAAGAATAAAAAAAAATAAAAGTTTTTACATGTAAAGAATAAAATAAAGCACCAACTGAGAGGACATTTAAAGTAAATTAAAGTCAGTAATTGTGCTCCATACATGTAATATCCTAATATAAATGCTATAATTTAAAGGGACTTAAGGCAGCTTTACAAAATCTGACTCAGTGCTGCCGCGACAGGCGCTGTGGCTAACTGCAGCCACCAGCCAAGCCGGCACGGGAGCGCGCACCGACACTTTACAGACTGTTCGTCTTCACAGCACTGCACCGGGGAGGCTAACATACTTCACGTCAGGTCTCTCCACTCTGTTATTTGATTTGATCTCATCATTTTCATACTGTATCAGGCTCTAAACACGACCTATAATGTTTTCTCACCTGGTCACAAGGAAATGAGCCATGTCAGCATCCGTTTTCACTCCCAAATGCAGCTGAAGTTCCCTCCATGAACCGAACGCATATCCAATATTTATACGGGTGCCTGCCCGGCTTCGGTCATATTTTTTTTAGACTCACGAGATGCCGCTGATAAAGTCTTTTTTTTCTTCGTGGTGCCACTTTTTTGGGGGGTGAGAGTGGATGCAGGTCGTTTGCTGGCTGCAGAAACATCCATAAGTATACCTTCAGTGTTTGAATCCAAGTCCACGGCGGCCATGTACTTCCTGTTCAAGAGCTGTCGGCAACGCGCATGCTGCGTCAATTTACGTCACATCACTACAACTGCGCGGGAAATTCGGACGTCGAACTGCAGCGCATTATGTAGCACACAGCGTGTCCAAGGCAACAGACATATATGCGGATGGCCTCGTTATTTTGGGTTTTTAATGCTTCATGACCCATTAGCATTGAATAAACTGGAAATGCAGTTTTTCACAAATCTTGCCTTAAGTCCCTTTAAGGTATTTCACACACTTTTAGTCTGGAACGGTTTTCTAAGGTTCAATCTTTCTCTGACTAGATATGTACCTATATTTCTTGTTTGTGGTTTAGTTAAAGGCTTTTATATCACTATGTTATTAAGCATGACGTCCTGGCAGACGTGTCTGTAAGCACCTTGTCAGAAGACAACACACACCTCGTTCTCAAAAGTCACATCTGGATTGTGTTAATCTGCTGAGTCTGGACAGTGTCTTCTCTGGTACAATCAGCCAACATGGAGGAAAAGGAAAGGTGATGGAACAAGCAGCAGGTTTTATACTCACCATGACAATACCTCCAGACTGCTCCACTGTGCACATGCTCATGATGGGTGCCATACCAATAGTGGTGCCCTGGAAGTAAACACCACTACAGAAGACAGAATTAGGTGATTACGTTTATTTTTCTGTACTTCAGTTTACATTTAATACGATCCAGTCTAAAGACAGTGATGTCATTTTGATATCTTTCTGTGACCAAATACTGACCTTTCATTACTTTTTACAACCAAATTTTGCTTTAATTAGCTAATTTTTCACTTTTTGAAATAACTTTCACTCTTATAAGCGCTTATGAACTTATTTTAATATCTCTCTGGTCTGGTGATAAGAATACAAAACATATTTTTTCCCATTTAGCTGAAGGCAATTCATGTTGGTCTCACAGCTGTGGAGCTGCTAGTAACAGAATATGAGGACATTTTTCTCTTAGGTGAAAAAAAAAAATGTAGCCTGGAGTTTTTGTGGAATCAATTTCCTGTGTCAAATAAAGTGTCCACCTGATGAGCTGAGCGTTGTCATGAGGCTTCTGAGGCAGCAGTTTCACTTTTCTCCAGTCTAGGAACTCGTGCAGAGTGGTGAAAGGATCCTGAGTGATGGGACATTTATCAGCATCACTCCACACCTCCAGACCCACCAGAGCCACCCTGATGTTCAGGGCCCTGTAGAACTGAAGGATATGAGAAGTGGAGTCAGGATGGAGGAGCTTTGAGATTTAGAGTTTTTACAAGAGACTATATTTTTCTTTGGTTGCTTATGTTACTTTCTACATTGGGAGCTGTGAAACTTCTCCATCCTGCTTTCTACAAATCTCTCCCCTTGTTTCAACACAAGCAGAACATATCTTTTCCATTTCTATATCCATGTTTCCTAAAATAAATCCATCTGCGCACTGCGTTCGAGCTACAAATCCGCAGCTCTGGCTGAGGTCTTAGGCAGCTGCTTTAAAGGGAAATTAATATATCACGCAGTCATCTCATTAATCTCCACTGCTGACAATATTTCTATTTTTAAAAGGTGATTTATACCGGTCTCACATTAGGGAGAGGATGTTTTACCTTGTCCACATAATTGGCTATTTCAGCTAGTCTCTGTTTCACTTTCTCCAAATCCTTCCCCTGTTTCTGAAACTGAAAACAAAATAGCACGTTAGCAAATTGGCATTTAAATCCATGAGTGACAGCTGTTTCATGATGACATCAGCGAGACCATCCTTCTCCGTTCTGAAAGCCACGAAATGCCGTAGCACACACATGCCATTGGAAACGTTTTATATGAATGGCTGCTTAAAATATTCACAGGCAATATGTTTTTTTTTCTATGTTGGGCAGGTTGTCACGCTGTGACCATCTGGATCAGGCAAAATCTCCCGGTGTTAGAAAGACGTATGGCAGGATCAGAGGAAACAGGTACACTGGCAGATATAACAGGAACTAAAGCTTTGGAAGCAAACTGAAGAAATATCAGACAGTCTATTTCCACCCTGCTGTGGATCCACCTGCACTGATGCTTAACTTTGAATTTAAAGTTAACAAATATTTTGTTTTATTAACATCTTTACTTTTGTTCCAGTTAATGGCGTTAATGGAAAAAATATCAGGAGGAAACGCCACAATACGCTTGTCAGTGCTCATATTGTGTGCGCATGGCGTTTTCCTGCTTTCTGGGGAACTAAGAACTTCCTGTTAGGAAAAAAAAAAGCTGCAGGACCACCTTGGTTTTTGCACACTCACCTCCTTTAGCAGCTCCACTGGGACCTGCTCTAGAGTTACTGCAGCTTACACTGTGTTTTACTGCTTATATCATGAGGGGTTGCTCTGCTCTCAGAACACTGTGGCTGCAGGTCAAAAACTGCATTTATGAGTTGATGTAAATTTACTCATTTACCTCTCTGTTGTCTGCAACAATAATCAGCTCCACATATTTGGTTGTCTTCTGAGTATGTCTTTTATGCTGAGAAAAGACAAAAATAAAACACACATTGTAAGAAGTGATAAAGGTGCTGATGTCTGCCAATCACCAGCTTCACCTGCTATTCCACTTCAGCTAATTCTAGTTGAAAAAAAGGACCAAAATGATCATGATAAAGATAAAATAACAAAACTTATGCATCAAAAACCAAACCAGTGAGAAATGTTCAAAGATGCATGCATGCAGATTATGGAAGAGACCATAAACAAAGACTTCTGCAATTTGTGAATGTAAACTAGTTTGGGAAAAAGCTTTAAAGTTTTTATCGTGAAGTGATCTTACGTTAGCGTTTGTATTTCTTCAAATGTTTTCACAGTAGAAATAAAACAAAAAGTCAGATGTCAAAAAGTTAGGAAATTACAACTTGCAAACATTTTCTGAAAGAACAAATAAATTGAGCACTTAAGCTTATTTTCAGTCAACTAAACCAAATGAATGAGGAAAGCAGAACTAGGGTCACCTGGAATTGACTTCAATTTTATGCCTCACAATTGCAGAGGTTAAAACTAGCAAGTCACTTTTTTTTAGTTCTGCATTTTGTTACACTAAATGATGAAGGGGTGAACTATCTTTTAGCTAACAGAGACACAGTTTGGGAGGAGCTTGGCTTTGAAAAAAACAAACGATTGAAACTTTAAATCCTTAGTAACAAAGTAATGAATGTCACATTCTTAACAAATAAATGTAAATGATTTCTATCAAGCTCACAAGTTTCTATTGTGTTTAAACACCAGTAAAAATCAAGCAAATTCCTTTGCTTAGGGCAAATCAGTTTTTGTACTCCACTTTGTGTGCAACTACACACACTGTTCAGTTACAGTCCACGAGGATGCAGTAACATAGACGAGATACTGTACATAAATCTGGGGCAATTAAGTTCTGCATGAGGGTTAGTCTCACTTCCTGCCTCAAATGGAGGTTTTAATGCTCGGTAATAGTGACAGATGGATGCTGCACCTGCTTCATGCAAATTATCAGCCAAACCTTCTGCATGAGCCCTTGATTTTGGGCTCTTAACACAAATAAAATGAGTGTCAAATTCAAAGCTGCACCCCGAGGGAACTTGTCCAAATTGGAGTGAAACCCAATACTCTCATCTTTGGTCGAGAGCCTAATATTCTTTGTAAGCTGAACAGTAGTCCTGCCAGATATATTTGATGATGAAATACGATAAAAAATGATGATTTAAAGTCATTTCACTGTCATTTGTAAAAGGTCTGCTTTGCAGTAAAAAAAGAAAAAAAAAACACTTAAACTCACCCTAGTGTGGAAGGACTGGAAAGGACTTTTTATGTGGTTTTCAGGGGCAACAGAGGACAAGTTGAAGCCGTGGCCGCAAGCTCCAGTTGTCAGTCTGAGCTCTTCCACTCGGTAGATGAAGTGGACCCCGGTGTCATGGCCAGACACAGGCTCAATGATAAATGTCTTGTTTTCAAGTGCAATGAAGCCTCTGCAGAGAAAGCATCCTAAGTAAGAAAACAAAACTTCAAAGCATAAGCAATTTCTGAAATATGGGAATTGATTGAAGGCCTCTCTAATAGAAAATGTAACGACGGAGGCTGCTTTCTGTTTATAAGCCCTCTTATATTGAAAGGAAAGACTAATCCATGTTTTTATCAACCTGTGGCTTGATAAAAACATAGATTTAAAGATAAAAGCTCTTTCATGAACACAAATCAGCTCAGTGGCATTGACATTTTTCACTAATAGTTTTAATCTTTCGTCGCAGATTAACAAAATAAAACCCACCGTCGAGGCAAACATTCTATGTAATTAGCAGCTTCTCTGTTGATAAAGGCGGATCTCGGCAAACTCTGTATCATTGGTGATTAATTATTTAATTAAGAGATGAAATAGTTAATCTCACAGCTTGTCCACTTCAACAAACATCAAAATGTGGGTGGTCTTTAGAAACACTAGATGTCATATATAAACAGGATTTTTCTTCGAACAAAGATATTTTTTGACACTTTTTCCCCATTTCTGGGAGTTGTGCACCAACTTACTGACAGCACCCTTAGGGGACTTAAAGATGGAGGGCTGCTGTGCTGAGTGACTTAAGTAAATACAAACTCTGCAGAGGCAAACAGCAGCTTTCAGAGGTTGAGGCCGAGTGCAAAATGATTCCTGTATTTCTTACCGAAGACCCGAACAGGCACTGAGAGTAACATCAGAGTTGGGATGCTTCAGCACTTCCCCATGGTAGTAGCAGTTTTTCTAAAAGAGATTATTCACATAAAAAGAATATAAGATGCTCTTGATCAATGATCAAAAAATATTTCATGTTAAGAAAAACAAAAGCTGCTTTTCATGTTTCCTGTAGGAGTACAGTCGCTCTTAGCTGACATCAAAAGAGCATATGAGACTATCCTGATGCTGCCCAGCTCACGTTCATTTCAATTAACATGCTCTGTAAAGCACAGCACCCCCCCTCTGCCCACCCCCCGACTCGCCCACCTCTGCATCTCCTCACAAACAGACATTTGAAATGAATGCAAACTATACAGCTGAAGGGAAAACAGCAGAAAAACCGACATGGATGCAAGGTGACAGCTATATGGTAATAACTTATTCTTCATTTTTCTGTCAGAGTGTTTTGGTAAAAGAAAACGAAGATATTTAAGGCTCCTCAGACTTAAAAAAAATGTAAGAAGAGCAGAGGAAATGACTGTTGTTTAAAGGGATCCAGAGCTCCATTTTCTGCCCAGCAGCTTCTAAATTAACTGTCACTAACAAGTACGCTGACCATTTCTCATCCTAAACAGTGACTTTCTGAAGAAACACATCCCATTCATGAGTTTAGTGTAGGTTAGCGAGTCAGGTTGGAAATACTACTCAGACAAGTACTATAAATACAGAACTACACTTTGTTTAGCTTGACCTAGAATAACTCACCTTTTACGAAAGAAAACAACAGGCAGCAGTAGTGAATATTTTTCAAGAGGTATAAGAGGAAACAACCATTCTGAGCCTCCTAACTTCAGCCAATTATAGTTGTTTCTCTCTTTTTTTTTAGATTGGATCTGGATTAGATGAAGCTAAATACAGTCCTGTCAGGAGCAGGATGAATGTGGATAAATGTCCAAAAGAAAAAAGTAACAAAAACATCACAAACTGGTAAATTTGGAGTTCATATTCAACAAAAACATTCCTGTTTTCTGTCAAAAAAGGAAAGAAAAAAGGGAAACTTCATCCTTTCACACATTTCTTTGTTGCTTTGAGGGACATGAATAAAGTTTGTTTACATTTTACTTCTTTTCTGATTCCTGATTTATTACATGGCAGATTGCTGACTTAGGTGACAGCAGGTACTAAAGCTGTGCAGCTCTGTGAAGCTTATCTGACATATACAGCATGAATACTTGACAACCAGATGTTTGCAACATCCTCTGACACAAAATTAAAGACAAGAGAGAGCGAGAGAGAGAAAGAAAGAGACAGTATGTGGAAAACTATTGTTGTAAGATGACTTTTCGGTCAATGCCAAACTACAAAACTGCTTCTTTAGGTTGTGGGTCATCCATAAAAACTACTTCTCAGCTTGGAAATTCAATATTGTGTGACACTGAAATACAAAAGCAAAGTAGAACTATTGGAAAAAACTCTGAATATCATAAATCACCGGTTTCAGTAACAACAAAGACATTTTTCTCTCTAGAACGTGTAGAAAAAAACTAAATCGGAAGTCAAGTGAGGAAAATATATCAGAATAAAACCATTTTAACTGATTCCAGTGAAGTGCTGCAGTGAGTAAACTTGACAAGCACTTGAAATCCAAAATAAAGTAATATTAATAAAACACACACATTCAGACGAGTAGCAAACATTTCGCTGGATGTGCCTTGCAGACACACAGAATAAACACTCTCAGCTCTTAGAACTAAAAGAGGATTTCATGACAAATCCTGGTGGGAATACTGGCTGAAACCAGCATAAGAAAAGCTTATCATCAAATAGGACCAAAGATAGATGCTCAGCCAAGGGGGCTTCCAAACAACCACTGGGTCACATAAAAAAATTCTATACAATTTCATTTTAAGATTTGAAACAAATGTGCAACATAACATGCATACATCTGTCAACATCTGTCTTTGTGAATATTTTTATTCAGTGCAACCTCAGTGCATGACTGCATGTCAACTTGACGTGACCACAAGCCCTTGAGCGCCACTGTACCGTGAAGTTGTGAGCACCGGTGACTGCGCTTCCATCCTCCCTGTAATGTGTCTCAGTGTAGTGGCCTGCAAAAAGTCCCCTGAGAAGAGAAGAAAAAAAGACAACAGACATATCAAACACACTGAATCTGCATTCTCTCTGAGCTCTGTTGGAGTTTTATTTTGTAGTGTTGCTATTAAGGATTTGTGGCACGATGTGGATGAAATCCAAAGCAGTGTAAAGACAGCAGACTTTTATTTTCTGTAAATTTTGCATATGTCCTTGCAATGCTTTGGAAGGAATCGTGAGCTGAATCCCCACTGAGGCAATAATCTTATGCACGTGTGTGTCTGTGGAGAGATTGTACACCATGTTTATGTCTTTTCCTCCTCAGGGCTTGAGCAGATGGACACAGAGAGCCCCACCCCAGCACTGGCAAATAGGACATGGGGAACACCCATCTTTTACAGCTGCATAGCCACAGTGACATAAGGCATAAGTTGTGTGGATGTGTTTGTATGTATGTTAAAAAAATAGAGGGGAGATGTGAAAAACCAACAAAGGAGGCAGATCAAAAAAGGGAAAGGAGAACTTAAAAAAAAAAAAAAAACTCACTGGCTTTTCACATGTGGTTCCAAAGAGATTTATAAAGAACAGTCACCATATTTTTTTTCCTGCATGTGCAGAATCATAAAAGAAAAGATGGAGCGCATTCAGGAGATGGACTCATACTCTTTTTTTTTTTTTTTTACCTGAATCATTAAAACCAAAATCCCATTTTAGACCTTTGGATCATTAAAAATCATCTCTGTATATTTAAAGTTCATCTTCTATAACCTGTTTGAAAAGGGATCAGTCGTCTGTGCTGCCAGCTTTACCACATTTAACTTCATTAAATACTTATTATCGCTCTAATGTGCCTTATCACGGCATTAGCAACCTTTAAACCAAATCTGATAAGCTGAGTGGTCAGTAATCACCTTAAAGAGCTCAGTGTGTCTCATTAAAAATGGATGACAAATCAGAAAGTGGAGCACGCATAATGGCAAACTCCCAAAACTTGTGTCTACATTTAATTTAAACTTGCAAACGCAGCGATTTAAAGGTTCTAATGAACAGCAAGTTTCCAACTTTCACACATGAATATTTTTATTAGGAAACAACAAATTCTAAATGCGTGAGTAAAGAGGAGATTTATGCAATTTTAGAGGTAATTCCAAGCAAATGCTCTCGTGCTACATTTTTGGGGCATGTTGGAAAAGCCAGCTTAAGGCAGCATGGTTTCTGGAAACAGGCTGCACACTATACTGAAGCTGCTGGGTTTACATGATGGAATCTCACTGTAATCAACTCGTTGGCAAACGTACACAGAGTTTTTAAAGCCACGGAGGTTCACAGTGGGTTTGCAGGGAGTTTCCTCTGCCCTCTCTGGTTGGATTCAAGCTCTGTGGTTTAGAGCTCTGTATTTCACACTACTGAAAATGACCACACAGAGAATCAGATGTTTATGACTCCAGCTGAACTTTCCTCTAAAATTCCCTATACATCTTCATAAACTTTCCCTGAACAGATAAAGAAATCCAAGCAGCTGGATTACAGCCTCTATTATCTTTGCACTTAAGCACAAGTTAAACAAAGAAAACTCAAATTAAAATCCTGAGTCATCCTTCCTTTATCCTGGCTGTGTTTTTTTTATTTAAAAACACAGTTAAGGAGGAGAGAAAGGATGCAACTCCTTTCTGATTATTCATACTGGGAACACCCAGCCAATCAACAATAATTTAGACTGATGATACAAATAAAATCACATCATAATATTGCCTAAATATTCAGCAGACACCCTAAATTAACATTCTATGTTTTTAACTTTCCCCGAATATTTTGTGAGACAGGTGGTAGAAGTTATGACTGGAACTAAAAGGTGATTTAGTCTAAATGAGGAAACAAATTTGGAATGAACCTTAAAGAGTCAGCTGTCATTATTTCCATGGTTGTAAAAAATGTTGCATGAGGTGCCAAAAGGTGTGACTGCATGTGTCTATGCAACTGTTCTGCAGTTGTTCACGTTCTATCATGAAATCTGTCTATTATTGTCTAGTATCACTGTCTGACTTGTGCAAATGCAAATGTTTGTTGACATGTGAGAACCTTCTTGGACAGCCAGCATTTGCACTTTGCCTATGTTTTTTGTCACCCGCAGTTTGGCACACTGAAGTGTCAGCTTGTTTCACTTTCTAACACTTTAAATGGAGTTAAACAAAATAAAAGGATAACCTGAAGGTAAATATGCTTTACACATTAATTTTCTGTCACTTTCTTACAATAAACTGCCAACAGGGATTCATTTGTCAAGCTGTTCAGTTGATCAAGGCTACTAGATGAAAAATTGTGCAGCAGTGTGTTTATTTTTACCTTGAAGGGCAGTTTCTACAGTGAATTAGTCTTTCCTCGTTTTACAATTCATATTGTGGAATACAATTTTTTCATGTTGTCTTCTATATTTATGTAAACTGTTAAAAACAGGGATTATTTAAAATATATATATCCTTTTGCATCATGTGATTCAGTTGTCTTGACAACACATGGTTAGGGATGTGACTACAGATAAATTATACATTAATACATTTTTTTCCCCACAAGCATCATCAGATGCATTACCAGTTGCAAAAACTTTGAAAGTTCAATCAACGCAGAAGCATTAAATATTCTTAATTAAGTAATTGAGTTTTATTTTTAGCTGTATAAATCACAGCACTCCACAAAGAAGAAGTTATAATTTTCATCCACTGGCAAAATACACTTGTGGAAAAGGGACATTTATGAACATCTAGCTGTTAGAAAATATGTTAAGATATTTTGTTTCTTAGTTTTATTTATATTTTGAGCTAATATACGTCCAAAGATTTTACTTTGAAAAGAAGAACCTGGACTTAAGACTTCCTAATCTTAAAACAATCAATTTATAATCAGAGTTTAGGCAGACATTTTGAATATGTTGTCCTATATACCCTTAGTGTTGAGCATTTTTTATTTTAAAACATAACTTTCAGAAGAAGCATTCTTCATAGATTTAATGTAGCTATTTCATCACAACAATTATTTTGCAAAATTATATCCTATTATTGCTAACATAAACAATGGATTCTTTGCTTCTATGCTGTGTTCATTAGAGTCAAACATCTAATTAACAATCCACTATTAGTGGTCCAGATTAATTGTGATAAATGATGAGCTCATTAACGACACCTCAGGGAGGCAGAAAATACAATTCTTTGTCAGCAGAAATAATCTCCCATCTCTTTTATTCCACACCTCCTCAGTGCTAATTTACCTTCTCAGACAAATAATTTACTGCATGAGTTATTGATTGCTTCTAAAAAGTCAGATAAATAGCTTTCTGAACTTGGCTTTCAAGCCTGATGTGCTGCTCATGCTCGTATTTTTGGAATATAAAGTAGAAGTATGATTCATTAACTGGAAAAAGCAACACTTCTTTTTCCAGGGCCGCAACCGCTGAAGTAAAACCTACAACTTTTAATCCCAGATATCACACATGCTTTATATTCCTCCTATTGTTCCATCCACTGACACTGGTGATTCCTAATATCCACTGAATTGTAAACAACAAACAAACAAAAAGTCTGTGACAAAGATATGACTACAGCGCAAAGCAGGAAACCTTTAAGAACAAAAACACTCATTAAGTGAAACAAATCTTTCTTCCTTTACTGCAAAAAAATAAACTCACGTATATAAGATTCTGAATAAACTGAAATTATAGCTGATAAAACTGAATTACACACATGACTTGATGAGTTCTATTAGAAAAGAACAAATGTAAGTCAGAAACTACACAAGAGCCACAGCAGCATAATCAATGAAGCCGAGACTTGCTGTTTACACGCGTCAATATTTTTTCATATCACCTTTCTCTTGGGCATCTGTAGAGCACAATGTTCTGTTTAAAGTGGAGAGACTTATTTACATATTTGTGGAACTGTGCCTCATGTAATAATTCACCATTACACAAATCCCTTTGAGCTTGGAACCATTTGAGGGAGATGAGGCTCCTCTTGGTTTCCTTTGAAGACTTCAGTGACTTTTTTTTTTTTAATCCTGTCTCACTCACAAGCCTAATCCAGAGCCTTCCAATAGCATCTGCCATTTCCAAATAAATAAATAAAGCTTGTTTGTATTAAGGGAGAGTGAGATAAAGAGGAGAGGAATATCTGAAGAGGTGTGGCTGACAAGCCTAATTCTATCTCCCCATATGGCGGTGATCCAAATTGATTTACATACAGCTAAGTGTCCCTTCAGGTTATCCTCGGTTGAACAGGGTGCACTAAGATTTACAAAGCCAGCGAAAGCCACAATGGAACAAAGAGAAATGAAGATGAGAAACAATGACAGAAAAGAAAAAAATCTCCTAAACTGTGATCTCTTTGACTGTAAGCGTCGAGACAAACTTCGTGCATTATTCAGCTTTCAGCCATTCAGCATTCAACATTTTCTGGAATCTCTTTATCTTTGCTCAAATTAGTTTTCACAATGACTTTCTATTTAAAATAAAATTCTATTTTAAATAAGGTTTTGTAACCTTATGGTGACACGAGAGAATTAAGTGAATCGCTACATGTACTAGAATCCATGTTCGGGGCCCGAAATTGCATACAAATCAATCCAGGATAGGATGAATTAAATTTAAAGTGTGGGCCAAATTGGCTGACCAGCTGAGCGTGTGCAATATTCTTGTCGTTAGCAAGGCTAAAGTCGTATATAATGAGAGAAAGAAAGAAAATGATCATAAACCCTCCAGCAGGCAAAGAATGAATATCAAACAAGCCGACTGCTGTGCAAATCTTATTGAAATACTAACCAAAGTGAAGTTACTGAAACGGCTTAATGAATCAAGATCTCCTTTTTCTAAGTTGAAAGTCTCTGAAAAGTAGCTCATTCGTTTTCAAATCAGTCTGCACCATGTTCACACTGATCCAAATTATGATTCATCCTGAAATAATATTCTGATCACAGACAATAAAAAAAATGTTTAAAAAAAACGGAGTGACATTACTACTAAATTTGCTTTAAGATATTTAATAACAAAGAATAGCCCTGGAGATATCAATGTACTCTGTTCAGGAATTACAGAGTAAATGATGAGTAGCAGAGTTTGAACTTGCCCTCATTCTATTTCTGTTCATATCTATAAAATAAAGCCCTCGTTTACGCTGTTCAGTCACAATGAAGATCCAAACCCTCCCTTTGTCTGTGTCCCTCACCACAGGCCTCTTGGCTCCAGCGTGTGAGATGGTGCCTGAAGCAAGCGAGGTCATTGCATCAGTAAAACAAACTGCAGAGGGAGAAAGATCACTCCATTTACTGGAAAGCAAAGGTGACTGATGAATAATGGTAGGCTGAAGTTGTTAGTGTGGGCTAACAGTCTAAAAATATCCAAATCAGAATAAAAAAAAAAATATGTGCAAAGACTTTTTCTCAAATGAGTTACATGATTAAACAGTTTGACTTGTTATCAGATACAATGAATAACTTAAGCTACATAAGAGATAATAAATATAGGAAAAATGGAATATATTTTTAAAAGGAGAAGCCATGGCAATGATGATGATGATGCTCTGCAGGTATCCTATACTGGACCAGCCCTGATTCTCAGAGTGCAGTCTGCAGCCCAATGACTACACTTTACATAAAAAAAAAAATGTTTATGGCATGAAATATATGTCCAACTGAGGCCAAGCAATGAAAATAGCCTGTTGGGATGTTCCTGATCTAAAAGCCTACAGGAGATGAGCTTCAGTGAGTCGTATTTTTCCTTGTTATGGAGGGATCTTCAACAGGTTTACAACTCTAGCAGCAGAGGAACTGCTCAGAGCTGAAAACACTTAATTTTATTTTGCACCATCAGTCGTGATGTCCCTCAAAGCAAAATGTGTCTCTGTTTGGACAAACAAAGCTGCAACTGATTTTCAGAATTCTGGTACTTTGAGAGAAACAGCATTTGCCATGTCTGATGTCTTTGGAACAAACATGGACGTGTGCATTGAGAGCAGGAAACAACAATGGAGGACGTTGAGGTATTTTTGTATTTCATGCTCGGACTGCAGCTCTTTCTGAAGAAAAAAACTCTCTGCATAACATGCAAGAAGACATTGCATTTGAGGACGATCAGGCGTGATTCTGTGACATCACATCACATGCACACCACCAGGCCAATCAGTGGCTACCACTACATAGGTAGGTGTGTGACTGACATCACTTTACTGGACCAATCCATCCATAGGTGGACATGTTGGGTTGATTTAAGGTAAACCGAGCATTTTACTTCCTGGTCGGAGAATAACTTGACAATATAAATTATATTTCAGGACAAATTAAGACTATATAACACCAAAGGTAAGATTTTATCATATATGTGCCTATCACAGATGCTGAAATCCAGGGTTCTGTTACATATCATATGATCATAGCTATCCAAACTACAGAATAATGGTCAACAGTACTTAGCAATAAATAAACTAACATTTGGTAAATATTAACTATTTTTCTGTAGATTTTCCAGCAATATTTTGCT
Organism: Pachypanchax playfairii; assembly: GCA_006937955.1. NCBI lineage: Eukaryota > Metazoa > Chordata > Actinopteri > Cyprinodontiformes > Aplocheilidae > Pachypanchax > Pachypanchax playfairii. The sequence goes on from SSNP01000023.1 coordinate 3,467,581, forward strand.
AGTTTGATACTCACTGCATAAACTCTAGTTTGCCCCATTAGCATGTAACATTTCCACAATTAACTAAAACTTACACATTAGAGAGAGACACATAGTAGGAGCCTTTTAAAAACTAACATCACAAACACTTTTTCACAATTCCGTTCAAACATTTATATCAATAGATATAAATCTGGTGAAAATTGTTCCTCGGATCAATTTGGTATATTTCTTCTCCCACAGACAAACAGCAAAATGGTAAATCGCCTGCGTTTGTATAGCGTTTTTCTAGTCTGACTGACAGCTCAAAATGCATTTATATTACATTTCCTCATACACATACTCTAAGTATTTTCTTTAAATCAACAAAGGGTTTGTTTTTGTTTCATATGTTGATGATTCCACATATTTTTGTTAGGAATTTATTTTTAAAGAACGACATGTTTGCTATGAGATTGTCTTAAAATGTCTTAGCAACTGATAGCAGAACTTGGATTTACAAGATGTATGAGAAAGACTGAAAATGCTGTGGTATCACAATCTAAACTTTTATTTTTTAAACTTTTTTTAGACTTTAAATAAAAGCAGACTTTAATCTGGGTGTGAAACAGAAATACGCGCGGAGGCTACATCACTTTTATTCATTTCCTTATTTGTGAACACGTGCACCACGGCACAGAAGCACAGCAGACTCGTTAAAGAACAAACCGTTTTACAGCTGCTGGCCTACAAATCTGGATTTTTACTCCATTAAATAATTCCCATTATAAACCTACATTTCCTCATTAACATTAAAAGAGTATGATGTCATATTCTCAAGGTCCCTTTGCAACTCTGTCAAATCAGAATGAGGAAAAAATGCACTCATATGATGTACAGCAAGAGTGAAAGAAGTCCATGCATTCATGCCAGTCATTTAAGTTCCGCTTGCCTAAAGTCAGCTGCTACAATAGAAGCGCAATCTGCTTCTCTCGTACAAAATTAGCCTCTAGCACTTGTGTCCTCTTTACCAAGGCTGTCTATTGCAGTCACTGCTTCTAGCTTACACAGCTAAACATTATGACAGCTGATAATGTGAAAAATGTTGCCAAGAAAAGACCGCATAAACTCTTTATCACCCAAACAACAGAGCTCAGAATATTGCTGTGCACCAAACAATGGCAGTATAAAAACTCAATATAGCTGGAGGCGACATCAGCACCAATAACAAGCACTGAAGCATATCATAAGCTGTTTAGGTTAATACTTTTCAAATAGATGCTTGATCAATACCAAAAGACGCAACCCCCATTTTCAATAAATCTTAGGCAAATTTATTCCACCATAAACCACCTTTCGGCAAAATAATGTAAGGTGGTTTTTTTTAACACTGATTTAAAAATAAACCTCAAGCACTTTTTTAAAATGTTCATTGATAATGTTTCTTTAGTTTGAATAAATTTGAAGTATTCTTGGCAGATCACTAAAAAGCGATATGCTCATTTCTCAGTGAGCAACATTTCGACAATCAGTGTAATTGCAGCACTCATTTAGTCTCGAAAGTCTAAGTTAAAACTGAACTAAGCCAAGCAGTTTAGTTCCTATAACTTAGTTGGAATATTCAGCAGTGAGCTGGGCATACATAGGAAACACAACTGGAATCTTAATATGCAAAAACATTAAGAAATGGATCCAAAACAATGTCTGCAACATATCAAGACTTTGATAAAGAGACATTTCAATCACTAATAACATCAATGTGTCAAAAAACACATTCAAAAATACTTTTCATAAGAAAGTTGTAAATAAAGACAATTGTGAGGAATAAAATCTTTTACATATTTATCAGGCATAATAAAGAACATCATTCCTTATTCGTGTCAGAACAGAAAATAAAGAACAGAAATAAAAACAGAATGCAGTAATTTGCAAAGTTTATAAACATTTTATTCCCGATAACATGGCAACCAACATATCAGATGTTAAAAATGGCACATAAGGTTTCAGTTATTCATAAATAACTGGAAGGATATCTGACAACTTTACTAGCAACATTTCAGTAACATAAGAAGTTCAGAGAGGTAGATCCTGTTAGATGTAAAGATGGGCAGAGGTTTACTAATATGTGAAAAACTGTCTAAAATTGTAAAACAACTCAAGAACAATGTTCCTCAGTGTAAAATTGTGAAGAATTTGAAAATTCCACCATCTACAGAAAAAAATATAATCAATATCAATATATTTTTTTAGTTTATGAATGAAGACATTTTTGCAGAAACGACTCAAAGCTATAGTGCGTAACTTTTACATGTCCGTGAATGTCCGTTTCAGCCAAGCCACTATTAGAGGAGATGACACAATGCAGATTAAGCCGATCGGCTCCTCAAACATCTCACGGTATTTTTCAATATATCTCATTTTTCACTTTGCATGTCGACCGGCGACATTCCCGCGCTGGCGCGCAGGAAATTACGTCTTTTACGTCACAACAAGAAGGGAGAGGGAGAACGAGCGGAGAGTCTCGTAGCAGGAGGCAGAGTGCAGGCACAACGGGAAAGCGACATGGCGGAGAAGCCAAAGAAACGGCCGAGACACACTTATCTGGAAGTTCTTCCGAAGAGTCCATCTTTTTTCAACAGCTGTCCTTATTCAAACAGAATAAAAATGTTGTGGAATCGCGAATCACAGCGGCAGAGGGATAGCGGTTGGGGGAAGGGGGGTGGGGGGGGGGCGTACGTCATATGGAAGCGCCAGCTTCATTGTTGTAATAACGCAAAATTCTGCTAGGGGGCGACATAAGTTATGCACTATAGCTTTAAAAAAAAAGCAAAAAATCAGGAGAGTATAAATTGCTAAAACCTGGTTAAACATCTTAAATTTATCTGGAATCAATCTGGCTAGTTGCTCGCACACAAATTAGAAAGATTTCTCTTTTTTTAAACATTGATATTGTTACTCTTAGTTACACTAATAGCGCATATGCTGCTAGGTAGTCTGCAATTAACTAAAATAATACAGTATTTAAGGCTTAATAACATTAGATAAATGAAGTGCTGGTCCTTCAAACCTTCATCAAAATTATTATTTACATTCTCTGTGAATTATTTATGTATTTTGGCACACAGCTGAAAGGTTTATTTTTATTTTTTTTATTACAACTTGCATTTTACCATCCATAACAAGCTTGCATGCCGGAACTAATGAGGGACCAGCGATCTTCAAGGGAGGTAGCCTATTATTATTCATTGAAAAAAGTAAACAAATGCATAAATGTTAATGTCAGAGAGTTCCTATCTGTCCAATTAATCTGTGGTTGTTCCCTTGGGCAGCATCATTGTTCAGCCATAGTTTTTTGTCTTCGGGGGAAATATGCAATTAGGAGCTGAGCAGAAAAGACATTAAAGATGTCTTTCATTTTTCTTCCCTTCAGTTTTATTTTTGCCATTCTTTGTATTCTCTGCATCTGCTTCAAAATAAAAAATCTAATTCATACAAATAACTTCCTTTTCATCAACAACCACATGTGTACAAATTCTGCCCTTTGTGTAAAATGTTGATACACAAACTTTGAACAGCAGGGCGCACCTGTGCAGCATAAAAATGTGACATTTCTATTAATATGCACACACCTTGCTGCTCTAGTGACTACAGACATTACAGACCATCGCCGTTCTAGTCCCAAACCACATGAAACTGTCTTCCACTCCCTTTAAAAACGTCTCAAGTCATTAAATCCACTCTCTACACTTTCATGGACGCTGCACTGATTCTGCAATAAGTTAATAGCACACAATCTGTCATTCTCCAGCCCATTACCCTGCAAATATGCTGGAGATGGAAACTTTCACTTGGCACTGATGTATCTGTTTAACACAGTGATCAGGGTGCGTAGTCTGTGGCTGGTGCTGCTACAGTGGAACTTTATGGATCCTGGGTTCTGAGTGAGAGATGTCAATTACTGGAACTACAGGTGGTTAAACAGAAAAGTGCTTTGAAGCAAATCGGAGCGTTGATTTCAAGTTCAAGGTGTGACTGTCAGCTACATGTCAGCACCTAAAACCTCTTTTTCTACCAACTACCATCTCCATACTTGAATTCCCACTTCTCTATCTATACAGTTGCACTGCTGCTGAATTCAGCAAACATCCAGGACAGCAGATGATTCTCCTCAATTCAAATATTTCATCGCTGCTCATTTTGGTCATAATCTGAACACAAATGTTAACAAAATCTGCCTTATTCTTTGAGCTGAAACACACATCCAACGATCCTTCTAGAAAAGGTCTCCATTCAATGGAACAAAATGCATGAACTAGATGCATGCAAATCAACACATCATCCTCTTCTCTCACACTCCAGGTTTTATTCCTCTGGATTCATCTGAATGATACTCAGGAATGATCAAAGTCATTTGCACTGTTAAAATCTTTACCTCCATTCCACGATTTTAAGAACTCCAACACAAATAATAGATTTTATTTTACTCACTTGAATAAAATCAACAATTCCTATCAGTGGCACCATATTGAGTTTATAATTTAATGTTTAGAAGCTACAGCCTTTTTAGGAATTTTTGAACAAGACTTTTAAATACATTACTGCTGTGCTCCAATTACTTTCTATAAAACAATCAGAAACAAAACAGCAAATAATTTCTACCCACTTGATCTTAAGTGTCCTCCAAATTGGTAAACTTTAGTAGGTAAACCACAATCTATGCAATATAAGTTAAAATCACTAAGACAATTTTCAACCCTGAATGATCGTGAGCCTATTGGGAATAGAGTAATATAAAATACTGCTTGAATGCTGTTGTAGAACCTTCACTATCTTTATACTGCTGCAGATCTCTAAAAATAGCAGAGAACATGTAGATGATGCCATAAGCTGACATCCTGCGTTCTTCATGCATTCTTCATATTCATATTTTTAACTGGTTTACATAAAGTAATAAGTGAAACATGTTTTCTTCACTAATTATTCCACAAAATTCTTATTGTCAGATGTGCTGCGACAGGAATTTTCTCATAAGAATACTGGTTAAAGCTATTTAATATACTGTATGTGCAGAAGTATGAGGAAAATCATGGTCTTCTCTAATTTTAGACAACTTCTTGGTCCAAAAAAGTCCAACACAGATATTTCCCATAGAATTAAAAGCTTTTTATATTTTAATTTTTATGTTTATATACAATGGTGGGCTCAAAGACAGAACGTTAACATAAGATAAAAAACATAAGATGAAAAAAAAAGGCTATAAAAGACACTTGAAGCTAGTTTAGCTCTAGATCAAGAACAATAATTCACATCTCCTTAAGAAAAACCTGAGATTATTTTATGCCTGCATGTAGTCACTCAGGGATGGGCAACTTTCCCCAAGGGCACTTAGCATTATCTTCAAAACTCTTCACCCAACTAATTAAATGTGGCAGAAAACAGAATGTGATTACATTGTGCTCTAAGCTTTAAAAAAAATCCCATAACTGCAATGTCATCAGGGACAGAAAAGGTGAAATTGACAATCTTGCTAATATTTAATAAGACAAAATGTGCAATTTTGGATATTAGCCTCAGGACACTTTTTTTCTTATATCATTGAGCCAGAAACAGGAAAAAAGCAAAAAAAACATACATGTGTTTGCAGCCTCTCACTTATCTATCTCATCTTCAACAAACAATGAATAAAGAGACATGGGGACATTGAACCCCTATAAAGTCAGTATTACAGTTTATCTAAAGTTTACAATCACATTCATTTCTTATGATCGGATGTGTTCAACAAGCTGAACACACATCTGCTTCCATCTTTCGCCTGAACATTTTTTTACACAGCCAGTTCAATATGCTTGCATTTGTTGTCATGGCAACACTTTGCTTCAAAAAACATCACCAATTTTTAAAAGGAAACGAAAACTAAAAGTATGAGTCATTAAGATTTTTTGTGTGTTTAAAGAAAACAAGAACAGATTCTACAAGGTGCATCACACAATTTCAGTTAATTTCTAACTTTAATTTAATGGAAATTTTAATGTTATTTATCCTATACTTAAAAAAACTTTATATTTAACAGAAACCTTATATATGAAATTGATTATCCTTTTCTCCTCTGATACCTGACCAGGAATGATTTCTCTTTTTCATTTAGTTCTCTTGGCAAACTTAATAACATGTTTGTTTTGCATTACTTTGTGCAACAAATGAAAACACTCAGCAAAAATAACTCTTTTATGCTATAGCAATTTGACAAGTCAGTGACTAATTGGCACATATAATGAAGCGTAAAGCAGCAGAACAGCTAAGACAAACCCCCCTGCAGGCAACCAGTGTTTACCCTAATACCGAATGAACTGATTGTGACAGACAAAACAAAATATCTTGGCATCCGAAGGAAGCTCATACAGAAAATTGGCACCAAAGTCCACGTGCGCATGTGTTGGCACTAAATAGCAGCGTGAGGTCCAATGTTTCCCTCCGGTGGCTTTGAGAGAATCTTAGATTGTGTCGTGACAAAGGAGCTGCTGAGTGAAAAGTGTCTATGAGGAGAGCTTGGGGGGAGGAGGGGGAGGGGTGCGTTGGTGAGAAAAAAAAAAAAAAAAAAAAAAGAACGAAAGACAGCATGAGGAAAGGGGGCAGTAAAGCTAAAGACACAGCGGGAAATGTGACATGAAGGAAAAGCATCCCGATAAGGGATGTGCAGGAAGAGATGCAGTGACAGAGGAAGTGGGAGTGATGGAACTACTGGTTATAAAAAAAAAAAAAAAACAAACAAAAAAAAAGCAACATTGTTGCGTGTTACAGTGGGGCAAAAAAGTATTTAGTCAGCCACCAATTGTGTAAGTTCTCCCACTTAAAAAGATCAGAGAGGCCTGTAATTTTCATCATAGGTATACCTCAACTATGAGAGACAAAATGAGGAAAAAAAATCCAGAAAATCACATTGTCTGATTTTTAAAGAATTTATTTGCAAATTATGGTGGAAAATAAGTATTTGGTCAATAACAAAAGTTAATCTCAATACTTTGTTATATAGCCTTTGTTGGCAATGACAGAGGTCAAACGTTTTCTGTAAGTCTTCACAAGGTTTTCACACACTGTTGCTGGTATTTTGGCCCATTCCTCCATGCAGATCTCCTCTAGAGCAGTGATGTTTTGGGGCTGACGCTGGGCAACACGGACTTTCAACTCCCTCCAGAGATTTTCTATGGGGTTGAGATCTGGAGACTGGCTAGGCCACTCCAGGACCTTGAAATGCTTCTTACGAAGCCACTCCTTCGTTGCCCGGGCGGTGTGTTTGGGATCATTGTCATGCTGAAAGACCCAGCCACGTCTCATTTTCAATGCCCTTGCTGATGGAAGGAGGTTTTCACTCAAAATCTTACGATACATGGCCCCATTCATTCTTTCCTTTACACGGATCAGTCGTCCTGGTCCCCTTGCAGAAAAACAGCCCCAAAGCATGATGTTTCCACCCCCATGCTTTACAGTAGGTATGGTGTTCTTTGGATCCAACTCAGCATTCTTTCCCCTCCAAACACGACAAGTTGAGTTTCTACCAAAAAGTTCTATTTTGGTTTCATCTGACCATATGATGTTCTCCCAATCCTCTTCTGGATCATCCAAATGCTCTCTAGCAAACCGCAGACGGGCCTGGACGTGTCCTGGCTTCAGCAGGGGGACACGTCTGGCACTGCAGGATTTGAGTCCCTGGCGGCGTAGTGTGTTACTGATGGTAGCCTTTGTTACTTTGGTCCCAGCTCTCTGCAGGTCATTCACTAGGTCCCTCCGTGTGGTTCTGGGATTTTTGCTCACCGTTCTTGTGATCATTTTGACCCCACGGGGTGAGATCTTGCGTGGAGCCCCAGATCGAGGGAGATTATCAGTGGTCTTGTATGTCTTCCATTTTCTAATAATTGCTCCCACAGTTGATTTCTTCACACCAAGCTGCTTACCTATTGCAGATTCAGTCTTCCCAGCCTGGTGAAGGTCTACAATTTTGTTTCTGGTGTCCTTTGACAGCTCTTTGGTCTTGGCCATACTGGAGTTTGGAGCGTGACTGTTTGAGGTTGTGGACAGGTGTCTTTTATACTGATAACGAGTTCACACAGGTACCATTAATACAGGTAACGAGTGGAGGACCGAGGAGCCTCTTAAAGAAGTTACAGGTCTGTGAAAGCCAGAAATCTTACTTGTTTGTAGGTGACCAAATACTTATTTTCCACCATAATTTGCAAATAAATTCTTTAAAAATCAGACAATGTGATTTTCTGGAATTTTTTTCCTCATTTTGTCTCTCATAGTTGAGGTATACCTATGATGAAAATTACAGGCCTCTCTGATCTTTTTAAGTGGGAGAACTTACACAATTGGTGGCTGACTAAATACTTTTTTGCCCCACTGTAAGTTTGCCAGTGCTCAACATGGAGCCTCTATCTAGTTCCTTTACTGATAAATCCAGCTGCCAGGCCAGCATGTTAATTTAGCCTGAAAACCCTTTAAAACCAACTAACTTCTCTTTACAAGCTTGATAAGCCATGGAAACCATCAACAAAACAATCAACCACATCTTTTCATCATACACATCGCAGCTGAAAGATAGCAACACAAACAGTTCATCTTCTCTCATATGTTAAGATCTAATTAGCATCCTTGGATAGCTATAAATACAAAGACCTCACTGAACAGGCTGATTAATAAAATTCTCTTCTGTATATCACACACTGAGAGACGTGCTGGCATTGTCAGCTTTGTTATTGAAATGGGGGTTGCATCTTTGTTTTCATGAAACACACCAAGGATGTTGCTATGGGGATGTTTTTTTTTTTTTGTCAAAAACATAATGTTGTATGGATGAGGCTGTGGGTTTTAAAGGGGCTCTTTCCTCTTTTCTTTCCTGCCACAGAAGAATGAAAGGAAGTGTTCTCACTGAGAAACATGACGAGGGCTGGTTAAAGTATTAACATGTCAGCTCTTAGTATTTTAAAGTGGGAGAAAAAGCTAAAGAAATCTAATTAATTTAAAGGGCAACAGATCATACTAACTGTATTTCTGAGTAAAGGATTAAAATTTGTTGTCTTGCACATGTCATTCTACTCACTGTACTGGCTGTGATGATAAAGAGGAAGACTCAATTTGTCATTAGACAATTACCAAAATAAAGCTACAACTTTATGCAAGAAGTGATCAAGTGATCTACTAAAAAATCTACTAGAAATATAGTAAATATGGTGTAAATGAAAAATTTCACTCATCCATAAAGTTATTTAGTTTGGGGATAAAAATTGCATTTCACTAACTGACCTCTGTCAGTATATTAAAAAAGATCTCATGAAAACACCTGAGTCACTGTATGATGAATCTGCTTTTCCCTCATACTAAAGCAATACCGTATATTTCATTGAGAGATGGAATGGCTCACTAAGTACTTTAATGATTTTCCCAGTCACATCCTGGACTCCTGCTTTTGTGATTTCCATACAAATCAGTTTTTATTTTCCTATTTTTATTGAATTGTTGTTCCAAACATGATCAAGCCAAAACATTGTACTTTTTATTTGATTTAAAAAGTACTTTCTCAAAGTTTTCAAGTTAAAAGGACATTATTTTTTTGCCCTAAGCTGCCTTTGTTAAAGAGTTTTTTAAAATTGCCATAAATAAGAGAACTAATAAGTTCCATGCTTAAAATAAAAAGACTGCTATTCAAGTCTTTATCTGAACCCAATTTCTAAGACCAACTTTTAAAAAACGCCTATAAAACGCACTTCAAAATTCCTAAAAATAAGATTATACTGAGCCTGATAACAATAATGTCCAATATTACAGATTTTTTTTTTCTTTTTAAACTTTTGTAAGAAACTAAATCCATATTTAACATTGGCATTTATTTAGTACATAGATTTTTAGTAATCTCTTCAAAAAGAAATCTGGCGTTTTATTAGCTCTGAACATTTTTAAATAATACTGAGCATTACTGACCAGAAATGATTAAACTACAGTTTCCTAAGTGGGCCCAGCTGTATATCTTGGCCCCTTCCTCTCTCTTTCTGTTTTCTCAAACACTCACACACACACAAGCTTCTTGGTCACCCAGACAGTGTTATTGAAGTCTTTAATCAAGACTAATGCGAAATGTCCCATATGCCCACTATTAATCATTTGAAGCTGTCCAACCGTGCCATTGATCAATGCTTTACCTCAAAGCTGCAGCTGCTGGCACAAGTCTGGAAATCCGCCTTGCTTTGTTTGTACTGTACAATACGTCAAGCCTAAAATATTAAATGTGACATGGCTACTTCCATGGCTCTTATAAAAATGTGCACAAAAACTCTTTATGTTAAGCCACCAATTTATACTTATTTGGCACATGGGAAAATGATTAATATGTCATGTCCTGAAGCATGAACTGATCTGAGTCATTTCCTGCTGAGTGGATACAAGGCTGACAAAAAGCCTAAATCACAGCTGGATGCAAAACTATCCATGTTTATGGTAAACTGACGTCTCTGGCTCCAGCATTCACACAGTTGTTATGATGTTACCTCAAATAAAAAATTTGAGCCTGCTATTTGGCAGAGAGATGAGAAATAGCATCAAATAGTCTAAAGTTCAGATAAGTGTTGTGAAAAAGGTATTTACCTCCGTCCAGATTTCTTCTGCTTTTCCTTTTTTCACATTTTATTTGTTTGAGATCATCTATAAACCTGTGTAAATACTAAATGCAGTTTTCAAATTATGATTCCATTTACTGTCCAAACCAATCTGGCTCTATTTGAAAAAGTAATTGCCACCTTTGGCAGCGACAACTGTAACTGTCTGTGATAACAAGCAATGAGTCTTTCACATCGCTGTGGAGAAATTTTGCCCAACTTTTCACTGCAGAGCTGATTGAATTCAGCCGCATTGGAGGGTAACGGCCTGTTTAAAGTCATGCCACAGTAACTGAATGTGAAATTAAGTCCTCATATTGACAAGGCTATTGTCTTTTATACATTTTATACAGCAGAATCCATGGTTCTAATCATTACAGGAAGTAATCCAGGTTCTAAATCATCAAATCATCCACAGATCATCACACTACCGCCTCCATGTTTCTTTTCTTAAAAACTGTGTTAGTTTTACACCTAATATAGAAGATCATGCAGCTTGCAAATAGTTTGTGAGGTCAGTCAACAGAATAATTTTCCAAAAGTCTTTGGGATGATCAAGATGTTTTTTGGCAAATGTGAAACAGACCGTTGGGTTCTTTTTGATCTGGTTCTCACCTTGGGACTCTTCCATGGATGCTGCTTGCCCAGTTTCTCTTTTGTATTATTGAATCACTATTGAACATTGACCTTAACTGAGGCCAGCATTGAAATTCACACACACACATTGAACGCCTTCTTATTACTTTTCTCACTTCATCCGTACTTATTTTCCTGTTGCCAACTTTTCCTTTAACACCGTCAAGGGGCTTGAAAACAGCAGTTTATTAATTGACTCTGGTTGTGTGTTTATATTAAGGAGAGCCAAGTTGTCTTGAAACAGGTGTGTGCTCTGCAGCCGTGCCAAATACTGTACGTACACTGCATGAGCTCAGAATATTTCAACACAAAACTTTCTCAGATGCATTTGAATCTATCATCGTCTATTGCTCCAACATGTCTAATAATGACCAATTTTGGGGGGTTAACTGGACCAATTATAGGAGGTAAGTGGTATTATGATTGATGTATTAACCTACCCAGTTTTGATCCAAAACACATTTCTGTCTTGAGCTTTAAAGATAAAAGCTGAGATAGGAAAATACATTCTTATGATCAAAAATTCTGAAACTATTGTGCATAAGCCTGAAGGGTTGCTTTAGGTAAGACCACACTGATACTGTGAATTACTCAGAAAACTTCAAGGACTTGAAATGATTTTTTACTTTCCTCTGTCATGCTTTATCTCTTCTCTTGCCCGAGACTGAACAGATGCACCCTCAACCACAACAAACATGTAGAGCAGTATCAGAGGACACGTCAGGCCTGACAGCAAACAGGCCAGATGAGAACACTCCTGTGACAGTGACAGCTGGTCACCAATGACTCGCTGCGGTCACCTCAGGTCAAAAACAAAGCGGTGGAAGGGTTACTCTGGAAAGAGACTTCTTAAGAGTGAATATTTTGTATATTTAAGGATTAAATATGCACTGAAAGATGCAGATTATTGAATTTGTAATTAAAATATAGTACTGGACAAATTCAAACCCTTCTTAGATGTAGCACATTTAGATTTTATCATTATATTCAACATAAATATAAATATTGTTCACATAAACTAAATTTATTTATAGTGAAGGGTTTTATTCACAAATACCAAAATATTTATTTTCATCTTGAGTGAGCTCTGCACAAGCATTCAAGTGTTATTATAAGGTATGCATCATCTCAGTTACAGTTTCTGACCTGCAGTGGCAGCATTAATAGGTTGGCTGTACCTGTTGAAACCACGTTCTTGGTATGTATTTCTTTTCCTCTCCTGCAATTTGCTATTATTTATGCAATTTGTATGACATATGGAGATATCGTTAGTATGTCAAATGAGTAAAATTGTGTTCGGTCTTCACATCTGTAAATGTTGGACTAGCTGAGGAGTTTGGTTACTGGAATCTTTAGCAGATTATGTAGAAAAAAAAAATCTCTTTTCCAGCATTGGTCCTAAAAAGTGAGAAAATAGATGTAAAACTTGGTGACAAAAAAAAAAAAAAAAAAAAAAAAA